>VZTF01005111.1:1448533-1553434 GCA_013397755.1 Cnemophilus loriae
GGGCTGCGCCTAACATCCCACCGGCCGCCCCCGCCAGCGAGGGGTGAACACCGCCCTGGTGACACCGTACCTGCACGTGGGGACACGGGGGACACCGGGGTCGGACACCCGCGGGCTCCGTCCCCGCCGCACCTCGGGAAGGGGCCGCTGCCACCGCCGCTCCGCGCGCAGCTTCTTCTTCTTCCTCCTCCTCCTCGTCCTCTTACCTCGCCGCCTCCTCGGCTGCACAAAGAGCGGCAGCGAAGGCCCGGGTTTGCCTCTAAAGGCAGCGGCTGGAAATTTAAGGTGTCCCGGAGCCATGTCTGCCCGCAGCGCTCCCCGCCGCATTCCCCGGATCGATGGTGGTTGCAGCGCCTCGCCTCGCGTGTCTCGGGCGGTCGGGCTGGCGGTGGGTGCGCTGGGGTTTGTTTGGGGTATGTACCTGGCTCCAGTTCTCCCTCCCTTCCCCCTCTTTTTGCTCCTGTGCTCTCCTCTCTCTGCTGTTTAGGAAGGCAAGGGTTAAACTTTAGCTTTTAATATTTATTATGCCGCTCTTTTAAAGTAAGAAACGTCTGGGTTAGGAGGTGTTTTCTGCTGCCGAGGAGGGATGCTGGTCGCTCACGTCGCATGCTGCATGGACTGCCAGAATCGCAGAATGTTCTGAGTTGGAAGGGACTCACAAGGGCCATCAGTCCAGCTGCTGGCTCTGCACAAGACAGCCCCAAGAATCACACCTTGTGCCTGAGAGTTGTCCAAACTCTTTGTGAGCTCTGCCAGGCTCAGTGTTGTGACCACCAAAGTCACCAAAACTTGGTCTTGCAGAATGTTGCTCCCGTGTCAGTCTGTGAATTACACAGTTTCATGCAGCATCAATCAGATTTTTATTAGAATAGTTACTGTATTCTTGCACTGGAGGTGTTTTCCATTAAATGAAATCGTGTTGTTCGTTTCACGATTTATTTTCAAACGAGGGAACTTACAGTCCTCAAGGCTGCAAAAAGTTCCTGGTAGGCTGTGGCCTCTATATCCATCCCTGTGTAAGTAGGCAGGGGGTGCTAAGCTTATTGCAATTATTGGTTAGATGAAGGAAGATGTTTCCCTCGTGGGGCAAGCTGCTTTTTTTAATTTTCTGGAATTAATTAGAATAAAGTGTTAAAAAAGAATGAAGAAAAAAAAATCCACCCCAGCTTGAAAAGCTTTTGTTTCCTATTTCTGTTGACAGGTTGTTTTCCAGACACTTTTTTTTTTTTTGACTGCAAGTGCTTAGTGTCTTGCACTGGAAGACAACAGCCACTAACTGAATTCATTGCTCATCCAAGACACGTTCTTGTAACTAGAGTTTGGATTACTGCCCGAGCCTAGGCTTTGGAAGATTTGTTTTAAATAAGTGCCACACCTCCCAGAGAAGGAGGGAAAACAGTGAAGGGGAGCTGGGCTCCACATCAAAAGTTCTCAGGGAACTTAAAACTTCAGTTCCTACAAATTATAGTCAATAAATTGACTTAAAGGTTTATGGAACAGATGTACTTGTTAATAAGTGCTATGTAGGGGAGATACAGCACAGTCTGTAGATTTACTTCTTTTCTTCATTTAGCAAAGTTGAACTTGGCAAGTACCAGTCACTTGCATTCTTCTTTTCAGCTTAACCCCATTAGGGCATGACCATCAGTATCAGGTTTTGTCAGTGATGCCTCTGAACTCTGTTCTTGTTGCTGTTACACAGGATCCTTGCTTTCTAAGAAACTACCACTAGACAGGTTGCTTTTAGTAATTCCTGAAAGCTTCTTCTCTGAGAAAGATGGATTGTATTTTATCACAGCCATTCCTGTTTAGAAGTCAGTGTCTCGGTTAGGCCTCTTATTAGTTTTGGAGTGTGGTGGATGTGAGTCAGAGTGGAAAAACATTCTAAAATTAGACATGCATTGTTAAGAATTTTATTAAATGAATTGCATCAGTGTCTTTTTACATTAGTATTTTAATGGACAATTCTCTGATTCTCCATATCATTAGTTGACTAAAAAGGGCTGAAGAGGCAAGAAACTTTTCAGCATTTTTATGTCTGCAAACATGCTTAAAGGTAAACTGGCATGCTTGTAGGAGAACCAGTCTGCTTAAATACAGCCTCTTTGTTCTTCTGCTACCTGTACTAACAGAATACCAGGACTGTGTTTTGCTCCAAGGAGAACAGGTGTATTATGGAGCTTAAGCTTCTTACTTCAGGACTGAAGCAGAGCCATTATTTGAAAAGCACCTTATTTTTGAGATTAATATGTTAATGGCTGAAATTATGACCCCACACTGAGCTGAGTATAAACAGATGTCTCTGCTGAGCATGCTGCAGGATCAGGGCCCAGGTTGCCTTTTGGAAATTGGCCTCTGTGCTCTAGGAGCTATTATTTCTTTCGTTACCTCTGTGTTGAATGAGGTCAGTAAGTGTATTAGATTCTTTTTTTAATGCAAACCGTATGCAGCATATGTGGAAAAGAAGTTAATTCTCTGATTCACCTGGCATAGTTATAGTTTTAAATGTCAGAAGGTAGGATGAGGAGTCATCCCTTTGTGGTCGTAGGGAAATGAGTTGTGTGAGATGTGCACACCTGTCTTAACAGGTGAACAACAGCAACGAGTGCTTTCTCTTTCTTTTAACTTGCACCGTGTGGAAAACATGTTGTCTTGCAGGTCCTAGGAATTTCTAATGTTCCCAATTTTTTTTTTATTATTATTTTTATTTTTTAATAAGACTGATCAGCAGAGAAACTGATCCCGTTGCTCTGGGGTGGGAGAGGCCGGCAGTCTGTGGGAGAGAACCATGTCTGTTCGGGAGTCCTTTAACCCAGAAAGTTACGAACTGGACAAGAGCTTCCGTCTGACCCGATTCACTGAACTGAAGGGCACGGGCTGCAAAGTGCCGCAGGATGTCTTACAGAAACTGCTCGAATCTCTACAAGAAAACCATTTTCAGGAAGATGAACAGTTCTTGGGGGCAGTTATGCCCAGGTTGGGTAAGTAGTTGCTGCTCTGGACATTGGTGGTCCTTCTGCTCGGTTTGCTTAGTGACACGGTCACATTTGTGGTTTGTTTAAGCAGTTTGAAAATTGTATGTTGTGTAATGCATGCACAGCATCCAAAAAGCTGAAGAATTAATCTCATGCTGTCATTTGTTGGCATCTGGGATACAAGAATATTATTTTAGTTATTTAACATCCTGCAGTGCACTCAGCTACAAAGGCAAAACACTCAGGAGTGGCCATTGTGATGGGCACATGCTTAGGTGTTAGTCTGCTCCTCCCTTTCCCCAGTAGATGCTGTGCAAACTGAAGTCCTGTCAGTTAATTTCTCAGTTAATTTATAGACTTTTATGTTCATGCATTGCATTTGGAATTTGATGCAATGGATGAATGAATTTTACGCAATTAGATGATTCCCAGGTGAATTTCCCCTCTCCTTCCCCTCCCCTCTGCTCTGTTCCTGGGTCACAGAAAGTGAGCGAGAGAACTTCCTTGCTTCATCTGACTGGGAGTGAATTGTTTCACAATTGTCATTATTCCTTTGAGTCCTCTCATTGTTCCCCACTCTAACTCTTTTGCTCACCTGTAGAAGCTGCCTGGGAAAGGCTGCCTTTCCAAGACCTCTGTGTTCTTGCCAGCTTCACTTTCTCTTTGATATTTGCACAATGATGCAAGCAATAAGGGAAAACAACCTGCACAAGCCACCTACATGGGGAACAGGGCAAACGTAGGTATTTTGATACCAGCTACTGTACCTAATATTGATATAGATAAATTAATGTAGATAATGTGTTTAATGACACTTTTAATTCTGTTTGTCTGTTTACTCAGCCCTGCATATTCAATCTCTTTGCAGTGCAGAATGGTTTTTTTTCCCCTCAACTTAGGGATATCAATGGAGCATTTATCCTGAAGTTATTTCATTATCAGTTTAGTGTCCAATAACCTTATTTAAAATTATATAAACATTGCTAATTGTCTATTAGCAGACTAACAGGTTGCAACCCATTATTCTGGTAGAGATTGAATATACTGAGAGATTAGTAAGGCGCCCATGTTCTTGCTTAAACAATGGGGATCTTTGTATGAAATATCTAAGCAGCAATTGTGTGTGAATCTGGGGTGACACTATAATTTAATATTCCCTGATGGAGGACACTTCTATCTTTTTTCATCCCCAAATTGCTATTTATATGTATTTTTCTAAATTAAATAAGCTGTTCACAGAAGCATTTCAATTTGGTAATTTTCTAAAATCAAATATAGTTTCATTTAGTTGGTTTTTTTTCTCTTACAAACTTACAGGCTCTGTTATAAACAATAACAGAACTGCTAGTAGGCTTTTCTTCTACTGCTATATGAAAAGGTGTAAAAGTAGACTTATGCCATCCGTATGTAGGTGTGATACTATGTAACAGAAAATCTGGTAGTAATACAAGGTGAAGAGTTCAGGTCTCTTTTAAAGTATGCTTCTGTGATGAGTATCCCTTTAGCAAATGTGTCGTTCGATAAGTTTGGTGTGATTTGCCTTTGATGTCTTGTGCTTAAAAGGTGTAGACAAGTAACTTTGCCACCTGTGCACAGGCACCATGCTTTTGAAATGCAGTCAGGAGGGAGGTTGCCAGCAGCAGGCTCAAGCTCTCCCCTTTTTAGTTCTGCAAGCAATGTTACCCAGAGCAAACTTAAATAAGGCTGTGAGTAAGAAACTGGAAATCTGATGTTTATTCTCAGAGCTGTTACAGACCTGAAATCAGTCACAGCTCTGAACAGATTGACTTGTTATTCAGAACTGTTTTGGTGGAACACCAACATAGCCTCAAAAGGACCATCATCGTAGCCAGTTGGCCTGTCTGTCAAGCAGCACTTTTGCTGAAATTGTGGAAAAATGCACGAGTGAAGTCGGTCTTGCAGCATTATGGCATGAATAGGTGAACTGAGCACCTGGGCCACTTCTCTGTAACTGCTTGTGTGCCCTTCCCTGGAGGCACTGGGCGTCAGGCACAGTGGCTTGGGAACTTCTGTGGAGATTGAGCAACCCTAAATTACTGCTCGAGAGCTTGTCAGTATGTGTTCTATTTCGAGGCAAGATCTCCTGCCTCTCTAGGCAGGAGAAGCAAGATCCTCTCCACCTATATACCATCTGCCTGGCAGACCTCTGCTCAGTAAGACCTCAGATGATAGCAGCTTGCTCCATCCCTTTACAGGACATTGCCAAACACTGGTTTGTAGCTCTTGCTAGGGTAGTGTGTTTCATTAATACATGGTGAAAGTTTCCTATCTGCTTCCTAAAAATGGGCTGTTTTGAAGACTCTTGCCCTGTGGGGCATGCAGAGTAATTCCAGGCAGCTTGGTGCCAGCCCAGGAAGGAGGTAAGCTTCCTGCCATTGCTGCAAGGCACAAGGATATCCATAGGGGAGTGTGGCTCAGCCAGCATGTTGTGATTTGTCACTTGCCCCTTTGGTGTGGGCTCTTCCATTGCAGCAAATGCTGGGAGGTTCTAATATCGCTTGTTCTGTTTGAAATATCCACTGTCAGGGAGAAGGTTGCGCTCAGAGTTGAGATTTTCTCCAAGGAGTTCTGTGTCTATCAGGTGGTCTGCAACCTTCTAGCCTTGCAAGGCGAGGTTAATGTGGTTGCTAAAGCTCCAAGTGGGTAAATCATCTTTCACCAAGGGCCTGGGCTGTGACTTGTGGAGTTCTTGTTCCTTCTGAAGTGAGGGAATGTTCTTTATGAGATGCTGTGTCCTTTCACAACTGTCACCATTTTTTTGTTGAGATCGGAGTGACAGGAAAACCTATTTGCTTTTGACGATATCAATGTACCTAGTTCCTCTTAACTTTAAATGTACTTACATAAAAGCACAGATGTTCTTGATGTGCTGTTATGCTGCTGCAAAAGAATAAAGAACACTGTAGTTTAGTTCTTGCCTTCAGCCATTTGCACTTATGTTCAGTTCCAACCAGGAGTTTTCTTTCTTTGCTTGTTTTTTCCTCTTACTTGTGCTATGTGCTTTCTCTGATGAAGGAATTTGCCATGTCTGTTTAGGCAATGTTAGATTTGTGTTTCACAGACATGTTTTATAAGCTCTCTTGTTAAAAGCAACAGATAATTAAGGGCACAGTTACTCGCCTCACTCATGGATTTCTGTCTTTGTAGGAATTGGGATGGACACTTGCGTTATTCCATTAAGACATGGAGGTTTGTCATTAGTCCAGACGACAGATTATATTTATCCTATTGTGGATGACCCTTATATGATGGTAAGTTGGCTAAACTTAGTTCTTGGGTCTGTTGCTGATTTGGGCTTCTCACCAATCTCATGGCAGTTCTGACTGTTTGTTCTAGATGTGCGGTGCTAATTGTGTGATTAATTGCATTCAGAGTCTTTCCGAAATAGACATGAAGAGAGAAAGGTGTAATTTCATCCTGGAATCTCCCATGTTGGCCAGGAATGCTGCAGTGCTGCTTTCTATGTAGGTGAAAGTTGGGAGAACTGCCACCTTTAATTTAGATTTCCCTTCATCTCTTGTTCTGTGGGATTTGGTTTGAAGAGCCCAAAACGGGGAAAAAGAGCAGCCTGTGAAGTAGCAGAGAGTAAACTCCACTTACAAGCAGAACCACATTGTAATTGACCTTTTTTGAGGTACTAAAATAACTAAGTGACCTGTTAGAACTGGAAATACTTCAATTTGTCAGTAGCTGGCAATAGCACCTGGCAATTTCAGAGCACCTTGTGAATACCAGCTTTCCTGTGGTGCTACCTCCACTTGAACATGGATACATTGAAATGACTGGTTGGAAGGTGTGTGCACTTTAGCCTTGGTTCCTTCTGTGTTCCTGTCTCATTTAGTCTGTCTCAGCAGAGATTCTTGCATGTGTGGCAGTGATCGGTATTGACTTGAACAGATAATGGTAAACAAATTAGCTTTAAAAAAAGACTTAATAAAGCTATAAGGAAAAGTTAAATGAAAGGTGCTAGAATTCATGTTTTCTGTGATTTGGATGTGACTCCATTGCTTTTACTGCTGTTGGTGTGACTGAATGTTTTATGTGCTGCTGTCAGTTTGTTTGCTCTATGAGACCTGTCTGGTAGGTTTTGCACACCGTTAGAGACTGGGACCATATTTTTTCTTTTTTTTTTTTTTTTTAGCATGCTTGACCAGGTGGTGTGCACATATGTAAGCCTAGCTCCTGTGATTTCTGTTCCAGGAGAGCTCTCTTTCTGCAAACTGAGCAGCCAAAAATCTCAGGCTGGCCTCTGGAGTATGGAGTTGTTGAGCTCTCCTGAGAAATTTGATTCAAGTGGGTTGTTTTAATATCATGTGGGAACTTGTCAGGGACCATAGGTAAAAAAAATGTTTTGGAGGTCTATGTTCAGGTTTGTCATCTGAGAAACTCTTTTCTCACCTTGTAACAAAAACTTGAGGGACAGTGTTAAAGACTGGGGTAAAGGGAGAGGGTTGCTTTGTTTGGAGATACGAAGGGTTTGAGATGCCACAGAAGTAGATAGATGGGCCTGTGCCCAGATGAGGTTCAGGTCAGTGTGGTAGGAGTGGAATGTAAATTTGGCCTTAGTCCAGCTTCAGTGGTTGCATCATACTTACAGTCTGTGCTGTGATCCACATGCACCAGCAGCTGTAACCTTGGTGCTGTCTAACTCTCAAGTCCTTCACTTTTCATTCTTGAGGGCATTTATTTTAATCTGGTGGCTGGCTGCTTCCTAATCTGTTTACATACGAGTATTTCTTCCTAAAAGCTAACTGAGAATGGGGATTCTGTCTCAAGCCTTCTTGCTGATACCACCAGTGATGATCCAGCAGGATTATTGCTGCTGGACCCTCTCCTCAGACCTCTCTCTCGAGGGCCAGAGTACCCCAAGTGACAGTATAGATTACCTTTTACTTGTGAGAACCAACATTGGTTAGAGGACAGTCAAATACAGTTTGCCACAGGGTTTATGGATGGTTGTTACAAGCAGAGGAATTGTGAGACTTGGGAATTTTGAGCTGGTGTCCAGGCTGTATAAAGGGGTGTGCTCTGGCCTCCTCTGCACAAAACCGGCTGCTGCTACCCTCGTTCTCCAAGTGCTTCTTTCCCTGGTTTGAGGCCAGGTGTCCCCTGACCCATGCCTGTTGTTACTATGTTACCAGTATCACTCATGTGCAGTGCACACTTTCCTTCTTGCCTTTCCTCTCAGTCTCCTTACCCAAGCACTTCTTAGTCTGGTTTTGAGTGGATGTTCCCTGATCTAGAGCCTCTTCCTTTCTCTGTGCACAGGGTTTACCTGCAGTTTCTTCTCTGATCTCTCTTTCTAATTGGAGAAGAGGAAGCAAAGAGGGAAAGCCAAAAGTGCAAATGAACTCCAAGCTGGGTGCTGTGACAGAAGGGATTAGGACACAGCTGAGGAAGGCAAAACTGCATGTAGACTCAGCTGAACTTCTGATTTCTGCTTCAGAAAACAGCTCTCTCACTCTGGCACTGCGTATTTTAAAACTAAGTTCTGCAGTTATATGCAAAATCATTCTTTCTTCTTTTCTCCTTTCTCCTTCACTTTGGCTTTGTCCTTGAAAACACTCAGTTCATGTGCAAAATTATCCCTAGGGTGTACACCTGTAAAATCCATACCAAGCACAGGATTTATGCAGCTTAAATGGTTTATTAAAAAAGTTACAAGCAATTGAAAAGAGGTTTTGTAATAAGTATCAATCCACTGGGAATAGGGCTGGTACTGGCCTCTGTTGTGGCACTATGGAGACACCTATTTGAGTACAGGGGCAGGGAACTGGCTGGTCTGAGAGAGTGCATCTTTCCCCTTCCATCTGGGATCCTTTTTGTTGCTGTTTTAAGAACCTTCACTCAGGACTGGAGACGGGTGTCAGATTCTCCATCCTTTACCCTTACAAATAGTTCTTAGTATTGCACACAGATCTGTGTTTCAGGGGCACTATGCAAGCAGGCAGAGGTGACCTGCAGGACCTGGCCAGGCTGACCCCTGTTTGTGAGCCCTGTTGGGTTTGTTGGTGTTCACAAGCCCTGTGTTGTTCTCTCTGCTCCTTCAGACTTGGGAATTGCACTTCCCTGAATTTGTTTCCATAGTGTTTTTGGCAGTTGGCAAAAGCGTTATTAGACTGACCTCTGACTATCAGAGGTGTTGTCAGTATGGTTTTAAAAACTTATCTGTCATTCCTAACAGGGCACAAAACAGCAGTTTGTTTGGTAAATACTGGAGATAACAGAGAATGGCTTGATAGTTCCCTTCCACAAAAGGCAAATGGCAAGCATATAGAAATTTAACAGCCAGTATACATGAAATAGTGCAGTATACTCTTTTCTTTAATCATTTTGTTTAATTTAAATGATTAAAACATATTCCAGTTCCAAATATCAGGGATTCCCCTGATGCCACCGAAAACTCTCGAATTTACGAAAAACTGTATTATATTACTTTTTGTGATTTGGAGATGTTGTTTCATGTCATCAGCAAGTGAAGTAACTGCCTGAAAATATTACCTTTTTTGCAAATTGCATCAAATAAGCATGTTGTTGTTTTTACCATGGTAGTGTTGCCTTTGAACATAATGAAAAGCACAGACTTACAAAGCCAGGTGTTGGTTACAATTCTGCAGCTGTAAACCTAAAACAACTTCCATAGAATGCATGGAGTCTTCCAGAGTAACACAACAGAATTTGTCCTATATTTTAAAATATCTTGCTGTCCCTTAGGGCACAGCCCTATATGAGGAAGTTCTGCATCTTCATCAGGAAACTTGATGTCTCATCTGTGCTGGGTCCATACCTCAGAAACCCTGACTCGGATCCATTAATTTAGTAGAATTAGAGTAACTAACCTCATGTGATGCAAGTGATGGCTTCTCAGTCCTGTCAGCTTCCTGACTTCTTAGAGGAATCTTCAGCAGACAAACAGTTTTGTCTCTTGTACAAGTTTTTGTTAGTGGAGGTACTCACATACACACACAACAGTCAGTAAAATTGTTGGTGCTGTAGCAAAATTTATCCTGATCTTGTCACCTGGAAAGTGACAGATAAACACATCTCTCTCCCTATGTGAGTGGTGGGGGTACACAGCTTCTCTCAGGGGTGGCAAATCCAGTTCCTGGGAGCCCTGAGCTCCTTCGCTCCCTGCACACACTGTCATGCCCAGAGCAGAGGAAGCAGCCCTGTGTGGGTGTGTGCTGGCAGCACAGCCCTATCCTCCGGGAAGAGGAGTTCTCTCCTAGAAACTGAGGAGTGCAGACATGGCCTCCAAAGTAGGGCAGGGAACAAACATCTTTCTCATCAAGGACCCGTCTCCTGCATATTCTGATGCAGAAGAGTTACAGAAATATGTGCTTTTTGGATTAGCTTCCTAGCAGTTTATGGCCATCTCCATCAGGATGTACAGTTTTGTGCTGGAATAAAGTTAATAGGAATATACCATGTTAAGTAAACAGGGCTTGTTATCAAAGATAGACTGTTGATTTTAACTTCAGCCTCTCAGATTGGGCATCCAGTCTGAACTCTGGGATTCCTATGGAGTCAGTGGGAGAGCGTGTTGACCAAGACAGCTGGGATAAATTCTATCCATACCTGTAAGAGGAAGGATACCTGCACTTCTAGGTGGGCACATAGCACATAATGGATCATACCACATCTCTGGCTGGGTTTCTTAATGCTGTGGAGTAAGAGGCTGTTTCAGAGTGCAAAGTCATACTGGAAGCTTTGCTTGTGGAAGGTGTTTAAACATTCACCAGCAGTGCTGTAGATTTTTTTTCTTGTCTCTCTTTGTTTTTCAGGGACGAATAGCGTGTGCCAATGTCCTAAGTGACCTTTATGCCATGGGGGTCACAGAATGCGACAACATGTTGATGCTCCTTGGAATCAGCAATAAAATGACAGATAGGGTAAGATTTTTTGGCACTGTATCTTGAAGGAAGACTCAAACAGCTAAATGTGCTCAGAATGTATTTACCTTTAGGGTATTTTCTCCTCAAAGTTTGAAACTGTTTAAAGAAGAGATGGTCTTATTGAGTGGCTTAGTTCATAGTATGGATCTTGCCTTATAAACATTCTGAGGTCATGTGCTAAAAGTTCAGTTTTCTGTGGCATTGTAATCTGCTGCCTTCATCCCCACCCAAATGGGGTGCCTCCTTCTATCAAAGGCCAGCATTTGATTGCCAATTCATCTGTCAGTCTGGATAGATAATTATGGGTTGGTTTTGCTTTCTTTTTATTATCTTTATATTTCTTTTTATTTTTATTAATTCTTTTCTTTCTTCTTTTTTTTTGTGGAAGTGGCCAGCACGTATGTTTGTTTTGCTGTAGCAAAAAAGGGGTGTTTATTCTTAGAAGGATGAAGTTGAAACTTTGATGGTTAATGGAGCCCAAATGCATCTTGATTAAATGTTGCCTGTTAGCACTGCACTGCTGTGGCTGTACCTGATTACAACAGCAGGATAGTCGTTCTGAGTTTCCAGAACCCTGCTTACTCTTATATGACCTTTTGAAGAATGTTTCTTTAGTGTAAGTGTGTCTTTGCACCTCTTCTACACAGAGCTGTAAAACCGTAACTCTACGGGATAACATGCAGTTTTCAGGAGGCCAGGCTCTTCCTAAGGGTTGCTTTTCTGTTGTGAACTATTTGCCACAAGGGCATTTGGTTGGAGTGGTTGAAGCCTTGGACCAGTCTTGCAATGACGAGCACTGCTGTGTATGGAACTCTGACTTCTGTTTTGATCTCTAGGAAAGAGACAAAGTGATGCCTCTAATTATCCAGGGTTTCAAAGATGCAGCAGAAGAGGCAGGAACATCTGTTACTGGTGGCCAAACAGTGTTAAATCCCTGGATTGTTTTAGGAGGAGTGGCCACAACAGTCTGTCAGCCTAATGAATTTATAATGTAAGTTAAATCACTAAACAATCAAAGGCACTGGTCTGAGGGATACAGTAAAAATCCTTTAAGCACCGTGTTGTGATCTTGTGGTGTGTCTCCTGATGAATAAAGCAGTACCTTCTACTGCTTGCATCTGTCCTTAGCACTCAACAGATGCCACATCTCTTTGTATATATTTGCTCTTTTTAAACAGGATGTCCTTTTACTTCTCCCCACCCACCAGTACTTTTTGATCATATTCTCCTTTTGACAGTAGAATTAAGCTTCTAATCTTTAAAGGTGGTGGAGACTGTTTTGAACATAAATTTCTGCCACACTTATACATACATTTCTAAACCATGTCTCATTTAGCCTGTTAATGGCCTGTCTTTACAGCATTCTGTCCATTTAACAGTAGCTGATTTTGAATGTCCCACTGTGGCGTGGTACTCTATACAAATGAACTTGTGCATGATCCTAATGCTGGATATCCTATGCCCTGGGTAAAAAAGGTCAATTTTTTCTCTTAACCTCTCTTACATCTCAAAAAAACTGAAAGAAGAGATGTAATTTGGCATGTGTCTGACAGCAAGCATTGTTTTTTCCAAGAAAGAAGGATTAGCACTTTTAAAACAAGTTTGCAGCATTTTCCTCAATAATATTGCATGGCAATGAATCCCAAAGGGTAGTTCTGCAATTAGTCAGTTTTTTAACTATGCAATAAGATGCATGGGTCTGTGAAAATGTAATTATCAGCACTTATTCCTAATAACGCGTTTGAATCTCACTATGTAATTAATATATGAACTCTTTGTTTCCAGGCCAGACAATGCCGTGCCAGGAGATGTGCTTGTATTAACTAAACCCCTGGGAACACAAGTGGCTGTAGCTGTCCACCAGTGGCTAGATATTGTGAGTACACTGCAAAAAAAGAAATAGGGAAGAGGGATGTGAGTTAAAGATGACCTTCCTTGTTCCCTCAACATGAGAAAGTTCAGCTCAGATGGGAGTGATCTGTCACCTCTCTCCTCCTTCCTCCTTGATATGTTCCAGCCTTCCCTGCTTGTGTGCAAAACTCCTGTGAAATCGAGGCAGTTTACAATTTTGTGCTTAGTGAGCCCATCTTAATTGCACCTAATTCTTAGTTATTTCTCAGGCATTGCTGTAATAACCAAAATTGTTTACTAACAGAACAACAGACTATCACCCTGGGCAACATTATGCTCTACTCCACCTGCCAAAGTAATTGGCAACATTTATTGATGGCAGTTAGGCCAAGAATGCTCTCTCTGTGTTCTTGGGCTTTCTGCTTGTGTACATGGAAGTTTATCTGCGTTTCACATGTATTGCCCTGTGCATTCAGTAAGAATATTTCTAGCAGTGTTAGGGACGTAGACATACTTCCATCTGTTACTTCAGGCAAAAATGCAACTACTGAACTGAAAAGTGACTGCAAAATTGGCATCTGCTTATGTTGTCTGGCTCCCAGTATGTGTCTTCTGAATTATAACTGCTCAGTTTACACTCTAAAAAGATGCATCTTTTCTACTTTTGGGACTCCCGAGCCAATAGACTGGCAGAGGAGTGAGCTGGAATCTACTTTGGTTTGGCTGTTGGCCACTGCATTGTCAGATGAATTCTAATTACATAGCTAGCATTAGCAAAGTGGGAGAGAACCAGCTTAAACCTTCATTGGAATCTGAAGTGTGAGCAACAAGGGAAAAATATTTTTCTCCTTCGTAGGGTCTGGCCTAGCAATTTTGACCTCTTCAGAATCCTGTGTTTTCCACAGATATAAGGATCAGGGCCTCAGATAATCTTGATATGAAAACAAAGTGGAAACAACAAGACCCCAATTCCATAGTATGTTTTCTGGCCATAATCTTATTTCTTAACATATCTTCTTCTTGTACTGATGAGCAGATGTGCAAATTAAGGCTATTGTGAATTTGTACATATTTCAAATACTACTAATTTCCTCGACTGTCAAACAGAAGAACCTTCTGGTCTGAAAAATGAGGACAGCCAGGAAATCAATACTGTTATTATGTGTAAACAGAATATATCTTTGATTGTGGTAGGAAAATTTCTGAGTAGCTGTGCTACCTTTTCTTTAGCTTTGTTTTGTGAAAAAGTAGGGAAAGTGAAACTAGAATTAATTACGCATCACAAATCCACCTGTAAATCAAATTTTGATGGGGAATTGGACTTCATATTAAAAAGTGTGTGGGAGAAGGTATAGTATAGCAAGTTTATGCATAGGCAAGAAAGGAAAACTGTAGTGTAGAGATATGCATGCTTAAAGGCATGGAAGGGGGTGCTGTGATGTGCCCCTTCAGAGAGGGTTTTCTAGCTCTTTGCTGTTGTCTGCAAACCCTTCCCCACTGGGAAATCTAAGCTTGCTTTTATAACCTGTTTGGGAGTTTTTGCAAACTTTTCTGCCTTAATTCCCTGTTGACTAACCCCAGTATCTGACTGCTGTAGCGAAGAGAAATTTGCCTCCAATTCATATCTTACCTGTGTTTGTGGCTCTTCTACCCTCAGCCTTGAGTTCTGCTTCCATATAATTTGTGATTTCCATTGACATCACAGCCTCAGAACTGTTTTTGAAACCTAAGGCAGAATGACTGCTCAGGTTTTTTTCAGTCCTTCCCAGAGTAAGAATAATCACTATTCTGTCATCTCCGTAACAGCCACATCTTATTTTTTGACTTGGTCTCTCATTTGTGTAAACAAAAATGCTTTTCTTTAATTGGTAGATCCAGTTCAACCTAATCTCAGAAACTCTGGTCCCACTGCCATGGTTCCTTGCTCTTTAACAATGTATTTATTTTGGCTGACCAGTCTTTCCCCCTTTTGCCATTTCTGGATTCTCTCTTACACCCCTTGAAGTCAGCAGTCATTTGTTAAGACAAGATCCTTCCCCAGTGCAGCATCACCTACCATTTCTTTTCTTGCACCTTTTGTTTAGTAAGAAGTTTGTTCTATACATTTACTCTGTGAATGGCAGTGTAGGTATTGTGGCTTCAAAAATCCTGTGTTTGCAAAGCCAATACATTGACTTTCAGTTCTCTGTAAAAAAAAATTACATCAGTTTGTAGTGTGGCTTTTAAAAATAAAATAGTTGCTTTGTTTCATTCTGGATCTGGAATCACTTCAGCTTTGAATGAAACAATTACTCTTTATAAAGGTACTGTTTCCTAAATTATTGTGAAACCCTTCTGGGATGAAAAACATCTATGGGAATGTGATGAAAAGGTGAGTCCATACTAGACACTGGAGAATGGGTGGAAGATGCTGGTATTAAATTGTAAAGGAGGCTTATGAAACTGCCTTAATCCTAAACTAGAATGATTATATCCTGCCTTAGCATACGTTCCTCTGACCAGGACTGGTGGGTATCAGTGGTCTTTCCCGATCAAAGTGTCCAGGTGTGAAATTAAGAGCAATCTTAAAAACCCAGGAAGCCAGAAATTACGAATCTCAACATCTAGCAACAAAGTTCTTTTAATTTGGCTGTGGGAGTTCAATCCAGAGAGTTGCCTTGAAGGAGTTCTTTCCCTAGGGTAGTTTATTCCATTCCACTCAGCTGCTGAAAGCAGGATTTGAGGTGCTTAGTGCCTAATAGATCTTTAAGTGAACTTTGCCTGGGTACAGCAGACTAAGTCACACACCTCTGGCTGGAACATTTTGCCCCTCTTTAACTGAGTTAAAAAAAAAAAAAAGTACAATTTGGATTAAGGGTTTGGGTTTTTTTTAAGTGGTCAAGGTGTGCTTTAAAATGTACAGCTGAAAATCTAAAAGAACCATCTTTATTTCATCCATTAGCCTGAAAAGTGGAATAAAATCAAACTCGTGGTAACACAGGAAGATGTAGAACTAGCATACCAGGAAGCAATGATGAATATGGCACGGCTGAACAGGACAGGTGAGAAGAGATGTGTGTGTTGGAGGGGAGGGACTGTGAGTTTTGTCAATCCCATACTCTATTTCATTTCACTGCCTTGGGGAATTGTGACACAGCCACTTTGTCCCTTTCATTCTGCCCCATCTCTCTGCTGTTCAGTGTTTGTGAAACCAGCAAATTAAAATCAAACGCCCTCTTGTAATTATACAGCAAAAACACAAAGCTGCTGGATATTATTATGACTCATGTGAGTGCTGCAAGTAACATCCCAGTGAGTTAAAGGATGTTTTAAAGGGAAAAATATTGGATTTGTCCCTTATTTTCTTGCATAGAGAAGGCCTGACTGTGATGAGGTTAAAAGAATTTGAAACATAATAAAAAAGGGAAAAGCTCTAAACTTATGTAAGCTGCAATTTAAATTTCGATTTTTAAAAAATTTTTACTTTATTTTAATTCGGTCTTGTACTGTGCTTTCCACAGTGTGGAACATGTTTGTGGAATATGCCTTCTTTTCTGTTTGTTTGTCTTTTTCCTGTTCCTGTATAGGGTTTTATGTTTTGATTTTTTTTCTTTTAATTTTGGTAGAGGAAAGGTTCTGCTTTTACCCTGGAAGTTTTAATCCAGGATTTCCCTTCTTTGTTCAAAGTATCTTTTGGCAGAGTGGAGAATTGATTTAAGTGTTTCCTTGCTTACTTGTCAGTTGAAGGAACAGGAATAGTTAAATATCTCTTTTCCCCATTTATTCAGTTTTCATTTCTTATGTCATCCCCCTGGTTTTTCATTCTTTGACAAAGCTTTCCAGGAAAGATAAATGACCAGCATTGTCTTATGGAAAAGAACTCGGTCCTGCTCGTGTATTGGGAAGCACCAAAGGCAGAGCGTTCTTGGTTTTGTTTTTCTCTACTCTTTGTCAGACACCTTTAACAACACTTAAATACTCTTAAGTGGTGCTATTGTCCTGCATGCAGGGCTGCCCTTTTGCCCCCCAGGAGCTGCAAATGTGTAGGAATTTCATGAATGTATAGGTGGGGAGGCTGCGGCCCTTCCCTCGCAGCCGCAGGCTTTGTTCCTCAGCTCTTAAACTTTGAGTGTCCACATCTCAAGTTCTGATGTCACCATTGCAGAGTGGCAGGGGAAGAGGTGTGAGAAGACTGAGCTGTGTCTGGTCCCTGCCCTTAGTGAAGCAAAGCTGAGTTCAGAACCTCCCTGGCCCTCAGCTTTGGGAAGTTTGGATCTGAAGCAAATCCCTGTTTCTTAGACTGCCAATATAAATGAGTAGCACATGGCTAATAGACCATGCTCATAAATGCAACTTCCATGACGGATTTTCAGCATGATTTAATATCTTAAATACAAATTGAATTTTTTAAGTGTTACGTGCACTATTGGTGAATTCCAATTCAAGCACGATTTTATTTATTGTATTAATTTAACCCAACCCGGTTTGCATTAAAGATATGCAACTTCATTCAGACTGCGCACAATGTTGTTAAAGCATTTTCCTGATAATTCGGTATTTTCTGATTTGATGTTTTTCCCCCTCCCTCTCTTGTAGCTGCTGGACTCATGCACACTTTCAATGCACATGCAGCTACAGACATCACAGGATTTGGGATCCTGGGGCATGCACAGAACCTTGCCAAGCAGCAGCGAAACGAGGTGTCCTTTGTTATTCACAACCTCCCCGTCCTGGCTAAGATGGCTGCTGTCAGTAAGGCCTGTGGCAACATGTTCGGCCTCATGCACGGGACTTGTCCAGAGACTTCAGGTAGGTGACAGCTGTGCTACCCTCTTCCTGCCCTACACCTCCACAATTCCATTTCAAACGTACAAATCGTACAAATCGCGTGCCGTGCATTTAGAGTCACAGTTGGTTTGGCACCTGGCCAGGCTAATGAGCAGCAGCCACACAGCTGTTCACAACTGATTCCTTCAGCCTGACTTCCAAACCACCATCCTGTCCTGAATGTCTCCTGCTCCCTTACGGAACACTATTACAGAAACCCTGCAACCCTCCAGTTTGCAGTTAGTGATGATTCTGAATTCTTTTGAAAACTAGTTTTCTTTGTTAACTCCTGAACAGTGAATATCTGGAAATTCCACCACATCTGGCACAGTTTTCTCAAAAGCAAAGCCATTGGCAGTAGTTTTGCCTGACAAAGGATGGTGTTTGGTTTGTTACTATAAAATCTAGAGTTGGGTGGGCCAGTGTTGGCAGCTGAGACCTTCTCTGTCCACAGCATACAGACATCCAAGAATACAGCTTACAGCTTTTCTCCCTTTTATGAAATCTGACTTTAGGGACTGTGACTAGCAGCAAAAAAATAAACATTGCTCTCTGACCCATTTATTGCTTGAGTTCAATAAAGCTGCCACTTGCCGTGACAGTGAGTACAACAGACTGTACTGAAAACCTGGCCATGGACAAAAACATTTACAGAGCCATCAGGTGGTGAGAACTTCTGATGGTTAAGTTGACTTATTAAAAGTACACTCTTCTCTGATGAGTATGATCACTATCTCTGCTGGGAGTCTTTCTACTTCACTTTCCCCTTGAATCTTCTATCCTGTTTCATTTTGTTTTTTCTGATTTAGTCTGACTCTTCTTTCTCTTTGGGAAATGTAGAGATGTAGCAACAAATCTGCCTTTTTCTCTTATCTCATTTCCCTGCTATCTTCTGGCTCTCCAGAAGTATTATCCACGTTCTCTGCAGTTCACAACAGAGGGGGCCCCTTTAAGCAAAACAGTCTGAAGATCTGGAAAAAAGCATCACAGTGAGAGCCATAAACTTTTCCCCTAGTGAATACATAACTTACCCTGATCTGCTGAGTTGTTCCTTGGCCATCTGTGCTTGAGTAGACACTCTGTCCTGCAGAGACTGTGTGGCTCAGATGATGTGTAACAGGATATGGGACGTGAACCCTTTCCAAATCCAGAGTCAGTCAGAAGGGAGCAGTACTATGTGGTGGCAGCTTGGCAAGCTGTGTCAATAAGGTTGGTAGCACCAGTCAGATTCTTAGTACCCAGGAGCCCACACAGCTGGAGTGCCAGTAGCATTTATTATATGGAAAAAGCCCAAAAAATAGCATGAGACAGAGCTGGAACTGCAAGGTGCTCTTCCAGGTGAGTGGCTGTAGTAGAGGTTTGGATAGCAGTTGGTGTGGGAATGGTTTAGCTGCAAACCGAGTGCTGATGTCTTCCGAGCTGCCCATCCTGCACCTTGGAGATACCCAATTCTCTTTTCACTGAAGGAATGTAAAACGGTGCAGATGGATGCACTGCTGGGAAGTGGGAAACACTTGACTTCAGAATCTCTTCTGGGACTGAGAGCAAGAGGTCTCTTTGAAATGCTGAGCAGCTTGTGTTGGGCAGAGATGGATGATGATGGGAAAAACAGTGAGACAGATCTGACTGGTGGTGAACTGTGGGTGCCTCAAAACACATCTGTGATTTGATCACAGCGCTGTGTTTCTCACATTAGAGGTGGCCGCAGGTGTTTGTCACAGGGCAGTGTCTGCCAGATACCCAAAAGATCCGTAGCCACATGGACGCTCTGGCCAGGCTCTGGAAGCTGAATAACCACCCACAGGCTTTTGGCTTGCACTGCAGGGCCTGGCGTGTGTCAGCAGAGAGAGCTGGGCAGGCTGTGCTGGCATGGCTCGTTAGCATTCAGACCAAGCTGTTTGCACACCTCCTGTCCTGCACTTGATTTATGTGAAGGCCAGGGCCTGCCTTGCTGTGCCTGATACCCAGCTGTGGAGAGGGAGGCCTGCTGGGGCTGCTCAGGGCTCTGCTTACTCTAACACAGACACTCCTTCTCTATTGGCTTAAACTTCTAGACACACTCCGTCTGTAGCTTCTTCATCTGGGAACAGATGTTTTTCAGCAGAGTGAGCAGGCAATAAGAAATTTACCGGAAAACTATTTCAATGGATTTTAAGGTTATTGTGTTAGTTTTTTTCTCTCTATGTGCATTTGCTGGGCACCTGTTGACAAAAACCAGTGTTGAAAAGATGTATCATGTCATCTGTTCCATCCTTCAGGCACTCTTGCTAATGGTGTAGTCTCCTAAAATTGCACTTTTATATGATTCTGCACTCTCTTTTAGGGAACTTCTTGGTAACGGTTAAAGTTGCAGTCAGGCATTTGGTTTCAAAAGAATGAATTGTTTGTTAGAGTGGCTACTTGCAGAGATAAGTCACAGAGTTACTCTGTTTGGGACATTCATACATGCGTGTATTTTTCAGTCCTAACAACTTTTGGATGGTGTCAGATGACTTTTAGTGTAGTAGAGGTATCTCAACAACTTGGTATTTGTGGAGATTTGGTGGAAATAGGCAGATAGATGGAAAACAAGGGCTATGTCAGTGCCTGACAAGAGGCAAGGCTAATGATGTCATCCTGTTATAAGTCATTGCTGGAGAAAGCCATTAGCAGGAGCAAGGACTTGGTTTTGATTCATGAACTATTTGTATCTCTGCTCTTAATTACAGAGCTTTGTCTGGCCTGCTTTTGAAGTGTTCTGTGCCTAGTTCCCTGCTTGAAATACTACTTGTTAAAACCAGCAACGTTCAAAGCCTCTTAGCAAAAAAAATCCCCTTTTGTTCTTAGAAAGATAAGCTGGGACAGCCACCAAATATCTGCATCCTTTCAATCCCCAAAAAGCAGAGCAGCTGGGAATGCCAAGAACACAGACTAGCCTAAAAAACGTAGTGGAGAACCTTAAGGACTTACCCAAAGGGTTAAGGAGACTGGTCGGTGTAGCAGAGGAATAACTATAATCCCTGCAATACAGGAAGCCTGCTGCTGGTTGAGAGTAGCCCATAGCCTTTTTAAGCATTATTGATCAGACTGGGATGTAGACAGCAGGTGGGAAGTGATTTTTTTTTTTCCACTGGAAACTGGGATTTTGTACGTGTTTTTGATCTTGCCAGAGAGTGATAAGGGTGTATGTGTACAAGTGATACAAAATTGCAGGAAGAGAGTGTGTGTGAAAAAAAATGAGTGAAGATTACTTTTATGCTCTTTCTTGTTTCCTTTTTCTCATACTTGCACACCTCCCTTCTGGTTAGTTAGCACCTTCTCTGCACTGCCACTTGCAAAAGTCTCCCCTTGCACCATGATGTAAGTTTCTCTGCAATTGGATTTAGAGCCTTCCATGAGAATGTCACATAATTCCTTTGTAATTGATTTGTCTGTTACATCTGGAGTAGTTACAGGCGCTGTCATTCAAGCTTATGGGTTTTTTGTTGTTGTGTTTGATGGAAATACCAGGATGTTATTTTGAAATGTCAGAGATGTACGCATTTTCTGGCTGGCACACTTTTCTTCATAGAGAATCTAAAAAATCACTTTCACCCTTCCACTTACCCTTTTAATTAACTCCTTATGTTCAATAGCTGCTTCGTTCTCATGGCCCTAAATGAAAAGTGTCTTTAGTCACCACCGGAGGGGACTGTGTGCTTGGAAGAGCAAACATCAAGGTGCCCACGATGCTGAGGAGTTGTCTGTGGAGGACGAGGAGGTGGCACCGAGCCCAGGGTGGCCTGCTCAGCAGGTGGCCCGCTCAGCAGGTGGCCCTTTGCCCCAGGGCTGGCTCAGAGCTGGTGGCAGGACTTGGGAGGATGAGAAGGCTTTGGGTCAAATTACTCTTTTAAAAGTAAGAGAGGCTCAGCATGTGCCCAAATTCCCGGGTGTGTGAGTCTACTCTCTCCCTGTGTTCTCCAAATGTTTTCAATTCACTAGCCAACCTATCGTTTTCAGCACTTGGGGATTCTAAGAATGGAAGTGCTTTTAGGTTTAATTGTGAAATGGTGAGCCTGCTAACTGATTACTGTGCTGCTTCTGAAAGTGTTCATTAGTAAATTATTCAATTGTGTCTGAAAAAAAAACTTACAGGAAAGTCTAAAAAGGTTAGAAAATTGTCAGACAAAGGGGTCACAAGGACTGTCACAGGGAGCACTGGATCAAGCCTGTGTTTCATGTTCTGCCTCTTGCATTCTCAGCAGGGCAGTGGTCCATTCTTTGATGAATGATTTCATTGCAGGCAACGGGATTACTCACAGAATCAACTGCCATCAATATGTGGTTACAGGTATCTGCATATAACCTTTATCCAAAATGTTTTTGTGTGGAGGCACTCTGCAGTCCTCTGAGGAAGGTTACAGTGCTGATGTTGTTTCAGTATGTCATTTGTTGGCATCAGTACCACGTACTTTTGCCAACATCTTTTGTGTGTATTTGGCTTCATTTATATGAAACTAAACACTGCATTCAGGCGCAGATATCTTGCTGTAGAGCAAGAGCTCAGACTTCCACTGTGTCTTTTCTTGGAGCCTTTGGAGATCAGCAGACTCCACTGAAGTCCCCAAGTGCTTGTCCAAGTAGGGGTCTGGCAGACCAAGGCTGAAATGCTTTGCAGTCAGATGTTTTGATGCTCTGCTCTCTTTCTTTGCAGGAGGCCTCCTCATCTGCTTACCACGAGAACAGGCAGCACGTTTCTGCGCCGAGATCAAGTCCCCGAAATACGGCGAAGGCCACCAGGCGTGGATTATTGGCATTGTAGAGAAGGGCAACCGCACGGCCAGGATTATAGACAAACCCCGGATCATTGAAGTGGCACCACAGGTGGCCACTCAGAACGTGAACCCCACACCCGGTGCCACCTCTTAATAGAGATGAAATAGCTGTTTGTTTTTGAATAGATCTATTCCCGTATCATCCTACAATTTAAAGAACTGTAAAAAGAAAAGAAAACTTGTTGTGTCTGCACATCTGGTGGCCTTAGGTCAGTTTATGAGTGGATACAAATAATAAAATAAAATCCATTGCCTTTTTTTCCTGTTACATTAACTGAAGATGCACCTAATCTTGAGGCAGCTTCTGAGTTGAGAATTATATTGTTATCCAATACTGTTGATTCATTTTGAATCTTTAGACACTTATCTCTTGCCGCATAGGCTCTTTTTAAAGGTGCTTTCACGTAGCACAGACATTACCAGTAGTAGTGTCGAATAGCAGTTTGTGTCCTTTCATTATGTGTATATTTATCATGAGTCTAATTTTGATGCCTTGAGTGATATTCCAGAAAGGCAATAAATTGACAAGCGACACAGTGGGTTACCCAGTAGTAAGAGGTTGCATGATTGCATTCAATCTTTGATTTTATTTTATTTTATTTTATTTTTAAAATTTTTTATGTAAGTTTTAGTCTTACCAAGAGCATCTACGACCCTGGACATTGCTTGGTAGTGCACTCAGTTTAAACAGCAAGTGCTGACTTTTTGCATGGAAAGCGCTTCAGAGTCGAAGGAGTCATTTTGAATTTCATTATTTGTAGACCTGACAATATTTACTGTATTATCAATGATTGATTGTTTTCTTTATTGATAGTAAGGACAAATAAATCTTTTTTTTTTTTTTATAATAAGGAAAAAAAAATTTTTTTTTTTTTTTTTTTTTTTGCAATGTGATTGGATGTGCTATAGTGCAACAAAGGTTTTGCAGACCAAAAGGAGGTTACTGTATAATATTCATTTACAATTCACTATATAAATAACTACACAAATAATTTTTAAATATAATCAAACTAAAATAAACCTCTGTTCTGTGGATGGTAGTGTTTAATACATTTTATATTTTGTATAGTGATTACAAGCCTTTTTTGTTTCTTTAAAAATCAGCAGCTGTTTAGTATAATTCTTAGTATTATTTTGTTCTTTGCTCAAATACAATTTTCTGCACGCTTTTGTGATCTGTGTTTAAAACCGACATTGCCAACAATGCAGCTTGAACTTAAGCTTGTTCTTCAAAATAAATATTTAATTTTTTTTATTGCTCTTGTATAAGTGCATGAACTTTTTTGATTCCTAGCTGAATTATTCACTGGAAAGAGGAGAAATCCTAATTTTTAAAAATTTTATTGCATGTGTGATTATATTGATAATTGTGATCACTCGTTGAATCAGTTCTCCAAGCTGTGATGTCCAGTGGTAACCTTGAGTAAAGCTGAGGGCAAGTAGGTTGTCTCCAAGTATATTACCCACTTGATTTTGTTTATTTTACTTACCAGCACCAAGTATGCAACATTTTGAATTATTTCCTTGCAAGCGCACCTGTGCCTGCTGTCAGCGAGACGAGGGCTCAAGGAACGGATGCTGGAGCCCCTCTTTTCCCAGCCAGCACGGGGAGCTGCCCCTTGCAGCAGCCTTGCCGCTGGCCCCGCTCTGCCCCGACGCTCCCTGCTGTCCTGAACTGCGCTGAACCAGCTCGTGAAGCTTCTCCCAGGTTCTGGAATAACTGTTACTGCAGCAGGAATTACAAAGGCTTCTGTCTATGAAAAATGAGTTACTGGGTCAGATCCAGTCTTGTGCATCATGCAAGGTTTAAATTTCCAGTCTTCCTTATAATGGCATCTCTAGCAAAACTTGGCTCATCTTTTTTCTTCTCAGTAGTGTTTTCAACAGACACCTTTTGCAAAGCTAGAATTTTTTTAAATTCCCCCCTTGTGAGTAGCTTAAACCACACAGACCCTCACGTTCCTTTTCCTGGAAAAGAAGTCTAAGATTGTGGGTTCACCACAAAACCTCAAAGCAGTAACCAAGTTTTTGACTTTGCTTTGAGGAAAAGAAAAGACCTGTTAGGTTTTTCACAGCAGTTCTGAAAATAAAGTATCAATAACCAGTTGTGCAAAAAATACTGATTTAATTCTTTTGTTTTTTTCACCTGCTGTTTTGTGATGTTTGTTCTGTTCATTTTCTCTATGGTCGTGGGCAAGACTGTATCCATATAGGTTATTTTAGTTTTAAAAAACCCTGAGTCGATCAAATGGGCACAGAACAGTTGATTACTGCATGAGAGTGCTTGTTACAAAGATCTGTTGTTGAAACTGGCACTGGATGTGTGTCAATTCCCCGCCGGCAGAAGAAGGTCCTGGTCGATCGATGCTGTTGGGTTTTTTCACCTGTTATGATAATGGGTTCGTCAGCCAGGTGTGAAACCAACACTTGTCCTTCCCTAGAAGTGCCCTGGATGGAAGAAGGTTCATCTCCAAGGGAAGGTATCTGAAGGAGGCTGCTTATCTCGGACTTTCGGAGGAAGATTTCCTGTTGTGGCTGCTGGAGGCAGCTACAAGGAAAACCCCTCGGGTGAGCCGATTTAAAAGCCTCTCCCAATGCTTCCTGATGGCTGGAATTTACATCTCAAAGTGCTTCCTGGTGCGCCGCTGAGTGGGTAATAAATTGGGAAGTCCTCTGTTAGCATCACCTTTGTTTAGAAAGTTTCATGATTTGTTTTGCTAAATCTGTAGAGACTGTAGATCACAGTGAGCTGTAGGAAGATATATTGTAAGAGACTGGCAAGTCCTACGTCCTTCACCTTTAAGCAAGACACTTAGAGATTCCTCCTAAATGAAGGGGGTTTTGAGATGCTGGTGTCAAAAAGCTGTGAGAAAGCAACAGTGAAGAGTTCTTAGTAGCCATGCCCAGTCATTTAGACAAGCATTATGTACTTTGTTCGCATACACAGGAATCTGCACGCACCAGCTCCCAGCCCTGCTTGTAAAACTCCATCCAAGTTGTGAAAAGAGTGGAGAAAAAAAAAATTCTTTCTTTGAAAAGAAAGAATTTAATAATTGGAACATTCACTAGCCCAATCAACACATTTGATAAGTAGCATATATTCTTGGAAAGTTTGTAACAGTTGTTGCTCTTTAGCCTGTTGTTTTCCTCAGCGTTTTGCTTTCCCCCCTGCATCAGGGAAAAATAACACTCTTAAAATCTGTGGCAGTATATAACGCCAGAATAGTTTAGTCCTTTTTGTTAGGTATTATTTTGATTTCATGTTCAGCTCTAAATTCAGGATTGAACCCTTTCTAATAAGGAGATAATGAAAATGAATGTGACTGCTGCAGTGAGAGAGCAGCAAACCTGAGTGACCATGGGGGAGTGGGTGGGCACAGTAGCTGATATTTACTGTTTCAGTGATTTTTCACTGAAAGTCGGGTGAACAGTTGGGAAGAGTCACCTGAGTTCATGTCTGCATTCTGACTGAGATGTGATTGCAACCCCTGTGACTGGTGCTTGAAAAGGGTAATAAAATACCCTCTTGTTCAGCACTTTAGTAGGTGTTTTTCCCAGCTGGGTAGTCCTGAGGGAGAATGGGATCCCTTTTGGGAGCAGTGGACATCGATAGGAGTAACATGTCCCTGAGGGAGACTTCCTTTCTGGCTCACTGGCTGCTGAGGTTGGCTGGCGCCGCAAGAGCCAACCATGACTGGGGTTTTTCACACTCTCTGCTCAGAGCACTGGTGGATCCAGCTGTCTCCGGTACTTCCAAAGGGATCTGTGTAGATAAGGAGTGGGTGGGTACCCCCATCTGAGAAGTTTGGGACAGCTGGAGAGAAGCCTGGCAGTAGCTCCTCTTTAGGATACGGGTGGCCCAAAGCTTGGAATTCAGCAAAGGCCAAGAACTAAAGCAAAGCCCAAGGCAGAGAAGTCATCGAGACCCTTGACCCTTTCCATGTCCTTTGTCACTATGCCCCTTATTTTGTTCTCTGATGAATTACCTCCTTTTCCCTTCTATGTATCCACAGAAGCCCTTCTTGACTCCTCTGGTGATGACAAATGAACCCGTGCGTTGGTGGTGATTTTGTTGTTATTGTCTCATCAACATCTGTTTTCCCTGGCATCCCAGTTAAAAAAGCTAATTTTGCTGAGTTGGAGCAGCTGCCACTTCCCACTACAGTAAATTAAGCTTTCAGAAGACCTCATCTTTGGAATTACAGTTCTGATCATAATGTGGATTTTAATAGTCAATTGAGATGCTTATTAAATTATAAGACTGTGCATTAGAAATGTTCCTGTGCTGCTGGAGGAATCTCAATCGTTTAGTTTTTATTAGTTTTGTGATTTAATGAACAGAAAACATTAAAACTAAAAGCCAAATGCAAACCATCTGTATAAAAATGTTCTATAAAATTCAGGAAACTGACAGACATAGCTGTAAAAGTACTTTGAAAAGACACAGCCTCTCTTAAATGCCATCCATTTTAATACAATGATTAATGCCACCATCAGCTTCCTTAACAAAGAAAATTTCTCCCTTGTTTCTTTTTCTGGGTTCGTGAGATTCAGCCTGTATTTCAGCGATGTTTATCAATGGATTTGAAAATTATTCACTCTGGACTGTTTAGATGCAAAGGATGGGGGTTTTTTTAGGTGTCCACACACTTCTAGTCCTAGAGGCTGTGGCTACACCACGAGCAGCCCCCGTGTCACTGTGGGGTGCGAGCAGCCCCCGTGTCACTGTGGGGTGCCAGCAATGGCCGAGATCGATCTTTTGTTGTGTTAAAGTTCGATCCATCAGCAGGAGGGTACAAATACAGGGCAATGACCTAAAAGACACCTGCTGCTCCTGCCGAGGTGGGCGAGGTGTCCTGAATTCTTTGAGGTGTGATAGAACGCAACAGGGTGGTCCAGTGACATGGGAGTTACTGGTATCGAGATTGCCAGAGAGGCTGTAAGTAAAAAGGAATAATGGTATTTAATGCACAAAGATATTAGGGTTTTTTGAGGCTCTTTTTGTTTAAAAATGCATATATTAGGAAAAGGTTCTTCATCCAGAGGATGGTTGGGCACTGGAACAGGCTCCCCAGAGAAGTGGTGACAGCACCAAGGCTGACAGAGTTCAAGAAGCCTTTGGACAACATTCTCAGGCACAGGAGGGGATTCTCGGGCTTGTCCTGTGCGGGGCCAGAAGTTGACTGATGGTCCTCGTGGGTCCCTTCCAATTCAAGATGTTCTATGATTCTATATATATTTATGTAAGTGTGTATTATGTATGTATAAAAGCATCTTAATTCTCAAACTCCTAAATCACTACAGCCAAATCACTACTTTTTGTTCATTTTTTTCAGGTATGAAAGACACCTTTGCATAAGATGCTGTCAAACACATACCTGTGGAAGAAATATCTACATTGCAAACACGTCCATGCCACAATAGGCATGAGTAGTATTATTCTGCTTCATCTTTTTGATGGGGCTTTTACCTAAACTTTGAAACAGATGAGATTTATTGAGGTTCCTGTTTCAATTTGGATTGCGAAAGCAATTGCAGCATAGATCTGAATTATATATAGGCCTTTCAATGCAGTTATAATTAGGAGTTCAATAATAAAGCTATTACTCTAGTTGCTTTTTTTTCTGTTCCCCCTCACTAGTTTGATTTGAGGGACTTTTATTAACTTTTTGTTTTCCTATTACTAAGAGTTTTCCTATGGCTCAGGAGTCAAAGGCCTGATTTTGTCAGCAATGAAGGGTGCTGTCACTGTTGCTGCTGTTGTACCTTCACAGTGCCTCTACTCTTGCCTCTGTGACTACAATAAATCGTTTAGAGAGGGTTTTTTCCTAGGTTCCCAACCTTGTTTGTCCCACTTTGGTGAACAGCCTGTTCTGTTATGCCCCTGAAGGGAGTGACTCCACCAAGCATACCATAAGAGCCATAAAGATGAATGCACTAGAGACCACAGTTTGTAAACCTGCGGTAGTTTACTTAAATCAGTGGGAGTTTTGCCACAGAGTTTTAAAGGGAACCAGCTTCCAGGACACAGGTTATGTACAGGAGCCCTTCCTACCCATGCCTTGGCTCCTGTTCATCTGCAGCACTAACATGAAGCTTAGTGTCTTGACAGCTGAGTTTTTCACCCACCAACATGTCACCCCAGATTCCAGCAAAACCTGTTGCAGAATGGGAGTTAAGCTTCCTAAAGTAGCTGTAAGCTGAATTTTGCTGCACACCCCATCTTCATGAAACTGCATGGAGCTACAGGAAAATTGTGATGGTGCCTCTCTGGGAGCAGGGCCTCATGAGCCCTGGGTTTTATGGACAACCTGGCAGGTGTGAGATCTGTTTTCACACTGGGGCCGCAAAAATCTCTCCAACGGATTCATGGAGGAATGAGACAAACTCTGACGGTCTCCTTAGAGACAGGAGATAAGGCATCGATCCATGTCGGCCTCAGCCGTGCTCTGTGCCAAGCTCTCCACACAAGGCTGATGAAATCCGCAGTCACTGCTGGCAGAGAACGGCAAAAAGAGGTGAAGCGGGATGACGAACGTAAAGAATTTCGCTCGGAGAATTCCGAGCTCTCCGCACGCCCGGCCTGGCCTCCCTCAGGCCCTTCCCAGCCGGGGGTGCTGCCGGCCCGCGGCTCCCGGCGCTCTGAGGGCGCTGGAGTCCGTCACGGCCTCCTCACGTCCTGCTCGCCCGTCGGACCGCGGCTCCCGGCGGGATCCGAGCTCTGACGGTGCTGCGTCCGCCCTGCCTTCCCTCAGGCCCTTCCCACCGCCGTCCCGTGGCTCCCGGCGGACCCGGGGCCCTGACGGCACTCGGGCTCTGAGCATGCGGCGGTCCCGGCTCCGCCCCGGCCGGGACAGCGCTGAGGCCGCCCGGGCGCAATGGAGCTGCTCGGGGAGCGGCGTGGGGAGCGCTCGGCGGCCCGGCTGGACACCATCCTGCGGCACCTCTCCCCGCGGCTGGGAGCGGCCCCGGCTCCTGTATCCTTTCTGGCGTGGGATCGGAAAGGGGCGGCAGCAGCGCGTTGGCCCCCCGTGGGTCGGGGCTCCGCTTCCCCCAGCCCGGCGCGCTTTGCCCTTCGCTCCCTGCGCCCTTGTGGGTCCGTGGTTTGTCCCACAGGGACACCGGCCTGGGAAGGACACACAGGGCGAGTCCTGCCCTGTGTCCTGGTGCCGAGGACAGCGCTTCCGTGGCAGCCCCGACCCACCCCAAAACCTGTCGCTGAGCTTCAGCCCCGCAGCCTGTGGGGAGCTGGGATGTGCATCTTGGCAGCGCCCCAGCACAGCCACCCCAGCACCGAGCCGGGGGCTGTCCTGCAGCCAGTTTTCCTCCTAGAGATTCAAGGGGTTGGGGGAGATAGATAAACTCCGCATGACTTAGAAATGGCACGGGGAGTCACAGACTTCGTTGAAAGGTACAGCCTTGATTGATAGAGCAGCAGCAGGGAAAACATCAAGGTTTGGTTTGTGAGTGGGATCTGAGGTGGAAATGTTGGAGGCTCCCAACATCAGGCAAAGGAAACCTGGGTAGAAATAAGTTTTTGTGTTGATACATCCCATGGTTCCAAAAGTTAAATGGAAACTGCTTGCTGAGAATATTTTTAAAGCTGCTGTCATAAATGTTGCTTAATAAAAAAAAAAGCTGCTGTTTCACAGAGCAGAATGCTGACAAGTTATCTCTGAATTATAATAAATAAAAGAGGATGTGACCAAACAGGATGTAGGAGTCCTCAAATCGATTAAAAATATGAAGGCATATGGATAGTTGTTGACTCAGACTGCCATAACACAAGTAGGAACACAAGGTTAGGAATAAATGATAGGAAAAACACCCTGGCTGTAAAGATACAGGAAGTGAGGAGAGGTGCTGCACAACCTGTTTGTTTTTAAATCTGGGTCATGCAAATAGCTTTGGACAAAGACACAACTAAGCTGGACTGGAGCAAGAAAGGTGCTTGGATAAAGTAAATGACAGAATCTAATAAGAATAGATTTGATACATCAAATGGTACATCAGTTCACTGGTTTTGTTTTAATCTCCACACCTCTTGGTTTCAGTTGTCCAAGCAACCCAGACTTGTCTTCTGAGTGTTGCAAAATGTCAAAAGCAAAGCCAGTGAGAGGAAGAAGCACTGCAGAGCCTGGGAGGAAGGTGACAAAATGGAGTCTGGCACTGGGTGGACTTGTCTGCTGTCCCCTCATTTGGGGAGGTGGAGGTGCTGAGGAGGGTCCCACAGCTGGGGTTCAGCCAGTGCCTGTGTCTCCATCAGCTGTCTGTGGACATTTAGGAGCCTGAATGGTCAGGAGTCCCATTTTCACTGAAATTTGGCCTGAAATGTGGTGTGTGGAGCACTAGTGCCCTCAGTTGGGGAATTCCTTGCTCTGGGACCTGCTGTGGCAGTTGCCAGCTGGTCTCCCCATGTTCTTCTCTTTGTCTTCCATCCAGTTCCCAGCACCTTTTCCTGCCTCTGGCTCATCATTTTTGCCATACATTTTTGCATGTGTCATTGTTCTTCTCTCACCGTATGTGACTCTTGACAAGGTAGTGTTTAAGCTGCCTGGTGTGAGTACCATAGACACAACTGCTGTGATGAAACCTACTTCTTATTCCCGAAGCATTCATGCTTTTATGAGCAGTAGAGGAAAGTCAGTGGTTTTCATAAAACCCTGAAGCAAACATGCGTGTGCAGACCAAAAGATCAGGATGAAAATGGATGACACCTCAATACTGTGCACAAAACTCTTCTGAGGCTTCTTTAGCAAGTGAGGTTTAATTGCCCTGTTGATGAGAATGTCTCTGCTTAAGAGAAAACAAATGCTTTTCAAAAACCTGTTGAAGTGAATTGGAGAACAAGCCCAAAGCTCTCTCTTCCTGCTATCCCTGTCATTTCGAAGGGACCTGATCTCTGCAATAACTGGAGAGAAGGTGAGGGTTTGCACCACTGCACAAGAATGTGACACTTCAGGTTTACTCCTATTGCTTTGTTGTTTTATTTTCATTTTTAGAGTATTTTTTATTATTATTTATTATTTCAGTAGCAGAATGAATAAGAACGTGAATTGAGTGTCCAGCACAGCACCTGCCTTTAAGATAAACAGCACTGTAGGATCGAGGACTAATGCCTGTAGATAATGTTCTAATCTATTTTGCTTGATTGTATATTCCTTGATTCCCACCTCAGATAAGCGTTCCTACTTCAGCCCAAGTCAGTGTTGTTCCTCATTCAGGGAGGTTTTGGTAAGCTCCATCTTCCTTGGTAGAGATAAAAGCAAAGCAAGCTTCAGAGCTCAGTTCTTTCTTCCCCCAAGCACATGTGTTAATCACTAGACACTGCTAACATGTCCCTCTGTGTCCCAGCTACACCCTGGACAACGATCTCCTGAGCACAGAGCAGAGGCAGTTCTATGAAGACAATGGGTACCTGCTCATCAAGAAGCTCGTTTCTGACGAGGACATCGAGCGCTTCAGGTACGGGGCACTTGCCTGAGGTGTTGGGGGGGCCTGTGTGCAGCAGCGTCCCACGGGAGCTCTGGGAAGCTAGAGATCTCTGGATTCTCCCAACGTGGACATTGCATCTGCTTTGCAGGAAGGAGTTCACGAGGATCTGTAAAAGAGAGGTGAAGCCACCAGGAGTTATGATTATGAAAGATGAGTCCCTGAGATCCCAGTTTGGTCAGTCTGAAAAAGTGGTTAATAAAGTGCAGGACTTCCAGGAAGATGAAGAGTTGTTCAGATACTGCACTCTGCCAGAGGTAAAACAAAGAAAATCTTATCAGAAAGGGGGGGGTGGTGGAAGAGCCTGTATGAATGTATCTGACCCTGCAGGTCACTCCCATAAGCACACAAGTGAGGAAGGAAGATCAAGCCATCTTTTAGGAGTGTTCTGCATGAACAGGAGATGGATGGAGGTCAGGGCGGAAGACTTAAAGCAGTGCTGCTCTACCCCTGGTATGGAGCCAGTCAGGAATGTGACTTGGCCGAGCCGTGCCAGGCTAGAGGGACAGATAAACAACATGTTCTGAGTGTGTTATATCCAGGCAAACATCTGTCCCTGGGCAGGTCCAGCCTTGCAGCCAGTATTCATGTTGGCAGATGGCCATAGCTCTGTGGGAGTACCCTCCCCATCTTTTCCACCCCTCCCAGCAGCCTGCAGCACCATCTTCCCTCTTGGCCTCCTCCCACCATGCCCATTTGTGTTCCATGCCAGATCCTGCCTCTTGTCCCGCATCCCTCCATCCTCCCCGACTTCCTCCTCTTATACCCTAGTCCTCAGCCAAACATCCAGCTCCCAGTGCTTCCTTAGCAGTTTTCCCTCTTGTATTTCATGTTTCTAATTTTTTTTCCTAATGTTTTCTTCCCTGTAGGTCCTCAAATATGTTGAGTGCTTCACAGGGCCAAACATCATGGCAATGCACACCATGCTGATAAATAAACTTCCAGATTCTGGTAAGGAAAACTTGGATTAGAGGAAAATTACATAAATTATTATGTGTATGCCAGAATTGAACTTAGTATTTTAGAAAAGCTGTAAAAAAAAATTAAACCCAAATAACATTGAAAATTTACAAAGCCATTTTGGTGATAGTTTGTTTTATTTTTACCTTGGCTTAATGAGATAACATGAGAAAACTCAAGAGAGTTTTTGAGGCTGCACAAAGTCTAAATAGTATGGCAAACGAGGCAAGTGAAAATATCCTAACTATATCTATTTAAGGAGCAAAATCAATGGCAAAATAAGTATATAAATCATATTTAAAAGGCTGTTTTGGTGTGGATGATGTTTCCATTTCCATGGGGGAAAAAGAAATAACAGACAAAACTTCAAGAATATTTATTTTTGTTTAGACTTCATGGAAGAGAGCCTCTAGGGCAGAGACTGTCTGTGGAGGCTGCAGTCCATAAACTGAGATTTTTTTTCCTTTTTTTTAAAGAGAAAGCTAAATAAACATGAGCTGGGTGCAGCGCAGGCAGGATTGAATCTGCTCGCACCACAGCAGTACATCCAGTGCCTGCAGACAGCACAGCTGTTGGAAGGTCTTTGTGCTGGGGAGGTTTGTGCAACACCGTGCTGGTTAAAGTTCTCAAAACTGGAGAGCTGCCAGAATGAATGGTGAAGACCTGTGGTGGTGGTGAAGGCCAGCAAAAGGAGCCTTCTGAGGGATCACAGAGCTAAGCAGCCTCCTGGCTTTGACTGTGACCCAAGAGCCACCACCACGGTCCATTTTGGGGTGGGGTGGCAGCTCACCCGTGTGGCTTCCACGGCTGGGCTGGAGCAGGCACTGAGTACACCAAGTGTCTCCAGTGGGAAGCAGCAGCTCCTTAGGATGTGCTCCAGTGGTTTAACAGGAAGGAAAAGGTTGTGTCACGTTTGATGAGGCTGAGGTTTCTGAACCTGTGTTGCAGACAAGCAGACTTTTCTGCACCCCATGCATCAGGACCTGCACTATTTCCCATTCCGGCCTGCCTCCCGCATCGTGTGCGCCTGGACTGCCATGGAGAGGGCTCACCAGGACAACGGCTGCCTGGTCGTGCAGCCGGGGACACATAAGACAGCCCTGAAGCCTCATGGTTATCCAGAGTGGGAGGTAGAGTGTCGTGGAGGGCTTGGGAGAGGCGTGCAGGGAGGGGCTGTGTTTTGGCTGCGAAGGACTCATTGTGAGGGAAGGATGTGCAGGTCAAAGCTGAAGTTTTCAGTGGGTTTTTTTTCTTTTTTTCTGTTTATGCAAATACTGACATTGATTTGGGAGAGAGTTTCTTGGGTGACCTCATCCCGTGTGACGTGGGTAGATTTGCCTCTCTTCCCACCTTCACCTAGAAAATGTCTGGCACGTCGTGGCATGACAGCATAAACACATGCCACGGTTTTCCACTGCCCTTGCCAAGTCTGAGGGCTCTGTCTCCTCCTGTCAACTTGTTCCTGCCTGGTAGCATGTGTACTGTCCCAAAGAGGAGAAATCTGATAGTAAACAAGTGGATGGAATAAAATACCAAGTGGTATCTTCCTCTTAAGAGTGGGTATTTCCGGGCCTGGACTGTCATTGGTGATACTGGTTATACTGGGAGCAGAAGGCTGGACTCCAGCAGTGGCATCAGGCCACCCGTGTGAGATTCCCCAGTGCTCTTCTCTGTTCTCTCCAGCTGAAAAATGTTCTTAATTGTCCAAATCCAGCTGCAGAAAATACAGAAAGTATCATTTTTCAGTACTTCAGTCTTGAGGTAGAAGGACTAGTAGGCAATAGTCAGACTTTTAGCTTGGCATGTGGAATACTCTCTCCAGGGGAAAGCAGATCCATACCTGTCCCTACTGCCCTACTGTGCTCTGAGAATCAGCAATTGCTCTAATTTTAGCTGAGTGATTTCAATTCAGCCTTTTTCTTTCCTAGGGTAAAACCAACAAACTTTTCCATGGGCTGCTTGATGAGGATGAGAAGATTCCCAAGGTTCACCTTGTCATGGAGAAGGGCGACACAGTGTTCTTCCATCCCCTGCTCATTCATGGCTCCGGGATAAACAGGACATCAGGTTTCCGAAAGGTAGGAAAACATCTCTTCATAATAGTTTTTTATATTCTTGATTTAAAAAAAAAAAATTATCCAACTATCCCGCTTTCTATTTTTATCCCCCAGCCCCTTTGAATCCTTTCTGAGTTAATGAATATGTGGATTAATGTTTTAATGAGTTTTTATCTTCCTAATATACTTCTGCACTCTCTTGGTTTTTTATTATTTTATTTTTAAACATCTGTCTTCTATAAGAAGAGCATGCTGTGCAGCTGCTTGAGGAAAACAGAAAAGGAGTAGAAATTAGATGTTGAATCTATGTTTAAATTAAAGCCTGTCTGGCTACACTTGCTTTTCCAATAGTTCCCTTCCAGCTGTCCCGGATACCAGGACCTTCCCTAACTTTCTTCCCTGCCTTCTTGGTGTCCCATCTCTGGATAATAGGAGTCTCCTTCATTCAATAAATAATGTTTATTTATATGATTGTGCAACCCATTTTTCTATAAAAGATTTGTTTACATGCATGATTATTTAATTGAAACAGGCAAAAGTGCTCTCCTTTGGAGGCCTGGTCCTGTCTCAGAAGGGATTCATCCAGGCCCTGCAACATGGGCTGCTCTATTTTTATCTTGTTTTGCCTATTGTGTGGCCTGTTCTTTCAGTCCCTGTGGCAGTTTATTGGTGATTTCAAAGTAAGTGAGTTGTTGTGACCCTCTGGATGCAGGAATTTACTGAACACACAGGTCTGCTCCAGCCCCAACTTTCCCTATTCCCACTCCAGCTGCTGATATTCTGAGATCAAGTAGTACAGCTCATGCTGAGGGAGTGAGGGGGAGAAGGGAAGGAAGAAGAGCATGTCAGCAGCAAGAGTATTTCTCCAAGGGGACGCTCTCCAGAGCGCTTGGAAAGGAGGACTGAATTTGCTGACATGATCTGTAAGGAAGGAGTGATGTGTCCACAATCTGGAATTTTTTTCCAGCAGTTGTTTGTAGTCGATGTGACAGTGAGTGATGCGCAGTTTCCTCACACAGAGCATCAGCTGCCACTTTGCCAGCTCAGAGTGTCACTACATTGATGTCAAGAACACAACTCAGGAGCACCTGGAGAAGGAGATGGAGGAAATGGTTCGCAAGAAATACAACGCAACTTCTGTGGAGCTCAAGGTGAGACGTGGCTCAGTGCCCTTTGTTACAAACCAGGTCAGTTCCCTCTCCCAAGTCTCTCATGTGGCAGATTGGTGCTCTTTGCTATGCCCAGTTTGGCAGATCAGGCTGTACCAGGAAGAGCTGCTTGGCAGGATGAAAGACCTGATGTTGAGAGGATGACTGGCAGCCTTTTTTGGGACCTTTTTCCTCACAATGCCTTGCTCTCTGGCAGCCTCTTCACATTCCTTGAGCTCCAGAAGTTTCTCCTGAAGCTCTGCTTTTAGATAAAAAGATGTGGTCATTTGCCTCGAATTCAAAACTATAAGAAGTTGGAATAAATTCAGTGCTTGTCCAGTTTGTATGTCCACAGTTCTTAGTTTCCCCTCCTAATGGTGGGTGGATTTTCCTTTTAAATCAAGTAGCCACATCCGATTGCAATAACAAATGGAACTTTTTTGGTTAAATATAATCCCACATCAGTTGTTTAGACTCGAGGCTACAGCAGGTTTGTCAGCAGTGATACACATCTGCCTCAAAAAAAAAAAAAAAATGGGACTAATGGACTCTTGCTGAATAACTGAGACCACTGAGTAAAATAGAAAGCAAATGTAAATTCTTCAGTGATCCAGCCACTGAAAGAAAAATAAACCTTGTTACTGGGGTGAAAATGTTCTGAATATCTTAATCTGCAGCAGTTCCCAAGCGTGTGCACAGCCAGTTTCAGGGCAGTAAAGTCTAGATGTAATAGGCAGCAATTTTCTTCTAAAATGTACATGTTTTACAATATCTGGGGCTTTCTGTGGGGGGACGACTTTCTTTTTCACCCTTAGTGTTCTTGTGGTGTTCTGCGTGTTTCCCCCCAGTGTGCCTGGCTGTGGTGGGGTGCCCAGCTGTGTTTTGCAAGCTGATCTTTCATGTCTGTAAAGCCACAGCTTGCTTGGCTTTCAGTTCCTGGGGTTATTTAGGTACTTGGTGAAATCCAAAGGGATGTGTAGTGAGGCTCTCTCCTTCTCCTGAGTGGAAATGAGGTTGTCCATACAAACCTCAGAGAAGTCTCTGTGCTTTCATGTAGCTTTAAGGCTTTTTTTAACCAGAGTTAGAGTTTTCTCCCAGAGGAGTGCCCAGCTCTTATTTCACCTTCACAAGATGATGAGAACTAAGTCATCCTCTGTTTCCATCTCTGTAAACTGGAATCCTGATCACTGTTTTTTCTGGCCCTGAAGGCACTTTTCCTTTGTCTCACTTTTGTTTTGAAGGATATTTGGAACTTCCGAGCAAGGCTTGTGCAAGGGGAAAGAATTAACCTGTAGAAGACCCTGTGAAGAGCAGGGTGGAAAACATGGCCCTGAGAATGAGCTTCTCTGAGGGAAGAACACAGACCCGGCCTGGGCAGGCACAATTCCTTGTGCTTTGTTGACCTCTGTAATGGTAACTTAGCCAAACGCTGCATTACAAAATTGTTTTATGCTAGTTCAGAATATTTGCACTGAGGTGTGACAGCTGATGCACGTCAAAGGAAACCTAACCTAGAAAAACAGATTTGCTGCGGGTGTCTTAAACAATCGAAGTATCAAGGTCTTGAAAGAACACCTTGATTTTCTTGTTGTTTTCATTCTTGTTTCTTAAAAGTTTTTAACATGATACACCTTTAGAATGGTGCTATACCAACCTAAGATTTTATGCAAGAATTTCCAGCATTTCCAACTTCGTTTCCTATGCAAAAAAAAAAAAATAAAAAAATCAGAGTTTCAGACAAGCCCTCAGTGACATGGGGAGTTACTAGTGTAGCTGATGAAGATGTGGGTGTTGGTACCAGCAGAATGTGGATAAAGAGAAAGCAGCAACCACTCACAGAGAAAAATGGGATTTATGGAAGGAATATGATTGCTGGTAAAGTTCCTCAAGCAGGGCTTGGCGTGGTACCTGACTAAGCAGCTCTGGCACAGGTGAAATATGAGTCTGACAGCGTTGGGAGCTACTGGGCCAACAAAGCAGCCTCCCACTGGCCCTGCACAGCTGATCCAAGGCTGTGTGAAGTGAGGGAATCCTTTGAGTCTGGCAGGTCTGGGAAGAGGTGCCTTTTGCTGCTGCCAGGTTGAGGAGATGTTTGGAAGCTCTCCAGGACGCAGCGGTGGCAGGGTGGAGTGATGCACACTGAAATGATCCTCTTGCCTTTCGCAATGTTTTTCCTTGCTTTCTGAAAGATTCTTTCACTTTCACAATCTATTTTTCGAAATAAAGAATAAATCAGAGTGAAACTGCACTCGGGGGCTGTGTTGTGTCATTTCTGCTGCTCAGAAACTGGCGGTGGGGGTGTCGTTGAACACCCCAGTGCAAAGTATCAACCCTCAGCTTGTTTCCATTCCCCCCGGTCCACCCAAAAAAGGTGTCAAAACAGCACCAAAGGTTGCAGTGATGGGCTCTTGTGGCACCTTCTGCCCTGTTTTGTGATTCTTCCTCTTCCTGCAGCATCTCCAGGTTTTCTTGTTTGTTTGCTTGTTTGTTTTTTAAACAAGGTGGGGTTTGGGCACAGTTATTTATTGGTCCTACACTGTTGGTGCTGGAGTGAGGTGTCTGGGCTGTGGTTCCTACCTGGAGACAGACATCCTCTCAGCAGCCTCTGGTTTGACCACAACACCAAGAAGTCTGATGAGGGGTCACTTAGGACAGACCCCCATCCCTGCTCAGTGTGTGATTTTGGGTGTCCTGGTTCCCCACGCCCTCTATAACCCTGGCATTGATCCAGCTCCTGTGGAGAACATGGACCCAGGTGAATGATTTCCAGTGAGCTGGAGATCCCTCTGCTGACTGCTGAGTCCTTTCCATGGGATTTTTGTGAGAACTTGGTGTATTCTGTCTGGTTCACAGCAAGGGATTCAGGGGGACTGCCCTGTCTGTCATCGCTGGTGGAGCTGGGTTAACTGCAGAGGGAGCTGTGGCCAAAGAGAAGAGAGAGCTACAGGTGTCACATTCCCCATTTCAACACTGAATTTATCTTGCTGTAGCTAGGAAAGAGAAGAAAAGGAAGAAGTCTAGCTTTGTTTTTAAAAATTTATGCACCTCTGCCTATAGATTTCAGCTTAAAGTTGCCCTTTTTCAGAAGAACAAACCCGTCAAAGACCTCAGAGATCATCTAAACTCAGCAGTTGCCCCCCCTGATGAGAGACTTGTGTCCTCAGTCCTTCCTACAGGTTGTTTAGTAACCGCCCTCTGGGGCAGGCTGTGCTTGTTCTGCTGGGCAGAACACAGTTGGATGAAGCTGGATTCTCCCAGAACGGATGTGTGGTGTTGCTGGATACCCCCTCTGTAGCAATAATACGTTTACCTAAGGGATTTGGAAGTTAATTTCTCAGAGCTTCAGAGGCAGGGAAATGCAGAAGCTGTTGACATGCTTGGGTTGCTGTGTATTTTAGTAAAGCAGCACTTACCCTATTCGAAAAGTTACTTGAATTGAATCAAATTAAAAGCAAAATATTTAAAGTTATTTTGGTAACAGTGCGTTTTAGTTTAGCCCTGGCTTGGTGGGATGTTTCTTATAATTTGGTTTGCTGTAGGTGTTCAGGTTGACATGTTGGAGGTACGTGTGCGCTCCTAAATTGATGTAACAGCATGTTACACCTAGAACTTTCTTTCCAAATAACCTAATGTTCCTGCAGTTTAGGTTAACCATGTTAGCCCTCCTTGGACTATTTTTTGTTATAGCAGCATCCAAGTTCCAAAAAGGAGCATATAAAAATTAGACACCCGGCTGCTTATTCGGCCGTCTGCGGTTGCATGAAGTTCCAGTGTTTCAGACACTTTTTTTTTTTGCCTTGACATTTCACATGTGTTGAAAGCAAAGGCTTCCTGGAGCTTGGTAAAAGACAATAAACACAGAGAAGATCTTTTGCTTAGAATTTATGTGCTATTTTCCAGACTAGCAGTTCAGAAATGTCAGATTTAGTCTGACTCCTGACCTTGCTGACAGTGGTTGCATGCTCAGCGCTTTGATGTGAAGACACTGGGTAGGTGCCAAAGGAAGGATTTTGAATCCTGGCTTTGGCTTTTAGTGCTGTAGATCAAAGTCTTACTTCATGCAAGAGAAATGGGGGGGAAAAGGAAGTTTAATTAACTACATTACAGTTTTTTCAGAGTAGACTTGACTCTATAAGCCGATCTGGGATGTGGGAGATCCTTTTCCAGCAGTCACTTGTAATCAAAGTGGCAGTGAGTGATGCCCAATATCCTCACACAGCTGTCACCTCGCCAGCTTAGAGTGCTACTACAGTGACGTTAAGAACATGATCCAAGAGCAGCTAGAGAAAGAAGTAATTGAATTTGGACATGCAAAATATAAAACGACTTCTGCTCCAGACCCTGTGCTAATCTTAAATCACTACCTTATCTTGTAACTCACAAGTAAGTTCGGCCTTTCTGCTGATAAGGCTTCTTGCTGCCTGCCTGTGCTGGAGAAGCGCCCTTGCTCCACAGACAGCCCCTTCACATCCCTGGAAATCAGCCCAGGAGCTCTGCAAATTGCTCCTCCAGCTCTACTCATCACCATTCCCACCTCTGGGCTGCCAAAATTGATTTCATCCACGTTCTTTGCTATCTTTTCAGTACAAATCAACCCAGGTAGGACGAGCTTGTGCCAGCAGGTATTTAGGTAGGAGAGGCTGTTATTCAATCCTTCTGTAACTGGATTTGCAAGAAGAGGACATGGTTTATAAAACACCCATCTGAGTGCCTTTTCTGCTCACCACATTAATCCAATGAGCCTTTTGGCTTATGCCAGGCAGGGTTTTGGAAGTGTATTGGAGGTGCATTGGAGCTTGTAGCTTTTGGTTTGATTTAGTGTTGTCTATACTTTTCTGTTTGAGACCTTGAAGAGGCAGTGAATAAGTTAATGGGTGTTGTTATGGCCAAACAGATTAGCTCATACCAGGAACAAGCAGGAAACACTGCATTCAAAGATGGTGGTTTCGAGGTTGGTTGTTGCTGTTGTTTTGTGGGGTTTTTTAATGCAGGAAGAAATGAGCAAAGGTAGCGCAAGGAAAAAGAATCAATCTTTAAAGTGACCTCTAAAGACCAGGACGGGAAACCTGTGCCTGAGCATCAGCTTCTGAAGAGCCAGATTCATGTGCTTTTTGCCTCCTGTGTAAGGAATTTGCCCCAAATGCTGCATTACGAAAGCATTTCGTGCTAATACAAAGTAGGTGCAGCAAGGCTGAACAGCTGATGGACGTCAAAGAAAACCTGAGCTACAAAATCAGATTGCTGCAGCTAGTTTAGGTAATCAAAGATTATGATGAGTTGTGCATTACTTATTTTTTCTAGTCTCCCTCTTGATATACTTTTGGGCTGATATTCTATTAATGTAAGGTTATTAATAATATAGTTAGGTAAAATCATATTAATATAAAATTCCATGTGTGATTATGTGTTTAAGGTTTTTAACATCCCTTTTCTGTGCAAAATCAACCAGTGAATCAGTTTCAAGGAGCTTACATGGGAAGTCATTGGTAGAGCTGATGGAGAACGTGGATTTTATTTTATTTTTGAAATAAAGATTAAATTGTAGCAAAACCAACTTTAGTGGCTGCACTGGATTATTTCTGTGGTTCAGAAATTCTGTTGTGGCTTGTGTGGCTGAATAACTGAAGTGAACCCTGGAGAGGCAGGTGCTGGGCCTGAGGAAAACATTGGGGTGCTGCAGCTGAGAGTCACCCAAAAATCCAATAACTGCTGTGCCTGTGGCATGTTTGGGCCGAACCCATTTTGGAGACAGCTTTGGGCAAACCACCTGCCAACATCTCCTCATCGTGACCATCCTGATCCCAGCTTCCCTATTGTTGGAGCCAAGTATTCAGGGTCAGGGTAGTAGTGCAATCTCTGGCACAAGAAAAGCATCTCAAAATAGAGAGGCACATAAATTCCAATACATCTGTCTCCCCCACTCCTTGTTCACGCTAGAGCTTAAGCAAAGCAACTGGTTTGGTTTCTTCACCCTATTTTTGCATATAAGCATTGCTTTCACTCGCACAGAGATACATGTCTTACATATCCCACTCCTGGGGGCATTTATGAAAACAAAGCATTAACCCTCCTTTGACAATTTAATTTCTGCAGCATCTCCTTTCCTTGGGCCCAAGAGACAGGAACTGGAAAAAGTGTGAGGCTTTCAACATCCTGGCTGAAGGCTGATACCGATGTGGGATTTCATGGTGGTTTTGTGGACTCCAGGTGAGAAACTGCTGGTAAGTCTGAGCAAATTCTGTGAAAGCTGAAGTTACAGACCACAAACCAGTTCCTTTTGGTGATTCAGCACTGAGCTTGTGGGCAAACAAAAATGTTGAGGAAGCAACTCATCCTCTTCCTCAGAGACATACCATGCAGACCCAGGGAGTGTTTTATTCTGTACTCTATTTATTCTGAATGAGGAATCCACAGGAGACTTTGCCAAGCAATGTCACAGTTACTGATTTTGTCCCCTAGCAGTGACGCCCCACTCAGCAAATGATACCAACACGAGACTGGAATGAACACTATAGGCCAAGTTGCACCAGTGAAAGCACCAGTAAGAGATGAGGGCTGCAGAATGCTGAGGTGAATCTGTCCAGTTTCTTCCAATGAAGTAACTTATTTCTCTTCCAGCCCCTGTGCAAGCAAACAAGAGGCATCAACAAGACCACTGGGACATGTGAGACTTTTAGTGGCACTTTGATTGAATCACTGAGGTTAGAGGGGATTTAGGCACTTAAAAATATCCTGTGATCCTACTGGGCATGAGCTAGGGGCAGGAAAAGGCTCAGGTCCAGGAAAAGCTGGTTAAATGCCCCAGGCATCCCTACAGAGAAGTGCTTTCAGAAAAATGCCTGTATGGAGACAGCATTTCTCAGGAGCCACCACTTGGAGGGAGATCTTGTCCTGCTTGGTCTGAGACAGCTACTGTTCCTATTTAAAATGCCAGGAAAAGGGTAAAAGCTTTTAAATATAATCACTCAGCTCTTTAAAACCACTCACAAAATGGTGCCAGATTCATTAAAATGTTTTTCAAAGTGGGAGCTACAGGTCTGTAGCCACAAGAGCACTGTAGTGTGGATGGTGCCAGGGGACAGGGAGCTCTGAGTTTCCAGCATAAACACTGCTGGCTTGCAGTGCCAAAGCCGTGGAAGGGTTTTGTAACAGGTAAGCCAAGGAAAAACTCGGGACATCTGTCTGACATCTGTTCCTAAGGGTTCAAAGTGAGTAATTTTGAAGCCAATGGAGAATGCTCCGTGCCTACAACCCTCTCACACCCCTTTTTGTCCAAGAGCTGAAGAACCCGACAGGTTGACATGAACACATCACAGTATTAATTTCATAAGTGCTTATGGAATCTACAGTCATTCCCGTTCATGATGATTTGTCACCTAATAGTCTGGTTAGGTCATTCTTGTGCTGTTGGAAAGAACAGGCATGAATGTGCATTTCACATGCAGTCTTATTCAGTCATTTTAAAAAAGATCAAAGTTCAATATCCATGCAGCGGCGTGGTGGACACTTGGCAGATGATCTTTTCATCAAAAACTGAATCCCCTACTGATTCATCACTAAAACCTGAATTCTCTTGGCAGTCCAGTATAAATGTGTGTTTCAGACACAAAAATCCATCCATATGTTGTGAAAAAAATCAACTCCAGGTCACTTAAGACTATTGAGAAATTTTGGTTGTTCCTCTCCTCTTGGTAAGAGCGTTTCTCCACCAATCTTCGGACCTTTTTTCTCCTGGAAACATGAACCATGGAGAAAAGAAGTTAAACGTGTGATAGGCATCTCCCAAACACTTGTCTGACAGAACCGTGGTAGGGCTAAATTACCTGACTAAACATTGACAGACCCTCTAGGGACCCTGACATTCTGAATTCTTATAACTTTGTTCAAAAGCCATTTCCCCACAGTTAAATAAAAGAAAGCTTTTAAGAACAGAAAGCGAAAAGTGGAAGTCTACTAAAGCACAGCCTACAGGCACCTGTGTGTACCTGACAAAATGCAGAGCTGCTCGGCTTTGCTGGGAGCTTGTAAGGGCAGAGAACCAAAGAGGGGGACAAAAGTACCACAGGCAGCAGCCGGAGTGCTGAGGTGCTCAGAACTGCTGGCTCACACTTACCTTTAGCATCCCATCTTGCTCCCACTTGAAGAGGCCACAGTTACTGAAAGATGAAGATGGCACATGAGGACAACTGTGGTGTGTTTGCTGCACAGTATGAGGGGATCCTAAAGTAGCCCCACACCCAGCCCATGGCTCCTTGGCACAAGGGCTAACATTCCCCTTTTAGGACATGGTTATGCGACTCACAACAAGTTACTTGTGATGGGACAGTACCTAAATCCCAGTCACTATTTCATGAGGCTCATTTCTTACCTGCAGGGCTTTTTTGGAAGCCTGTCAAGGGAAATAGCTCTGCTTCCACAAGGACATTTGAAAAATCTCTTGATGGCATCATGCCAGAGATAGTCGTGGTTATCCTTCACACAGGTCTCCAGAGGCTTGAAATAGGTGTAATTACACTGTCAGGGAGGAGAGAGAGAGCATATGAGACCTGTTCTGAGGGCTGGCAACAGCTTAGTGTTCAGAGGAAAGCATCCCTGTCCTCTCCCATCCTGAGGAGCCCAGCAGTTGGATCATCACTCTAGGCTTTGTCACTGCTCCTTCTAATGCCATCCTCTCCTTGCTACCACCCTGTAGCCCTGCTCCCAGGGCTCCATGGGGCACAAGTGTCCCTCTGTGCAATCCCAGAACAGGTAGGGAAGCCAGCAAGAGGGAAAGTTCAGCAGGGGCTGAAACTTTGGAAGTGGGACATAATGCTTCCCTTCCTCTCAGTATGTTTGGAATAGTCATAAAGCTGCACTCCTCTTCCTGATGGCAAAGTCTTTGGAAATGCAGATAGAGGATTCCCACCCAGTGTTAATGTTTTCAAGTACTTTGCTTATTTTGAGATGAAATATGGGGAACTGAGGGTCCTAGTACAAAGCACTTAATGGAAGAAACTGAGAAATTCAGGACAGCAATACCCACGCAACCACTGGCACAAGCATTGACCTGAGGTGTTCAGCACAGTACTAAAGCCTGCCTTGCCATGTCTCAGTCACTCCATGCACAGGCTGCTCTCAGCAACAGGCATAAGGAACAAAACATCAATCCCTGCACTGGACCACAGCCAACAGAGTGACAGATGGGAGTCTGCAGGATAGTCCAGCACCATTTTGTAGAATCCATGTTCCACTCCCCTGCTGTTACCCTGGCTCCCCTTCACTCACCGTTTTACATGTCACAACTCGACATTTCACTGCTTTAATGTTCCTCATCTTCTCTTCCAGTTCTTCCTTTTTCACCAGTGGCTGAAAGTATTGCTCCTGCAGTTCAGCCTCAGCCTGTGGGGCACACAGAATGGGTTGTGAGGACACAAAGAGGGGAGAAGCCACTCCATAAATGGCCTTAGGGCAAATTATTACCAGGCCTGCTTGAAGCAGACTGCAGTCTGAGAGCAGAGAAACACCACATCTCTCTTGCTTCAAACAATCCGTATTGTACACGTGCTGTAGTTCACCAGCACTGAAACGAGCCACCTCTGAAATGCATGAGTGGGAAGGTTTGACAACAGGAGGAAGTACTGAAATAAGCACATACCTACGAGGACAGTGCAGACAGAAGTCAGGTAGGCAGATGTAATTAATGGAATAGGTTCTTAGCCAAAATATTACTCCCCAGAAGTAAAACTACTTAAAACAACTATGACTTCATGCCAGTAAGTGTCCGAGACGAGCCCTGTGCTACTGGAGGTGCTGTAACTCTGGGAATGTGCTCAGCAGAGACCCTAGTGTGAGAAACCCAACCTCTCAGCTCTTCAGGGCACCTGCTGGCATTTCACAGCTGACATGAGTCACAGATGAAGGTGGCAGCTGGCTTTATGTGGCCAAGATGTCAAGTAATGAGGGACAAAATAGGCACGTGGTTCATTTGATTTTAAGGCAGAGGGATTCCTTTGTTTGTCCACCAATCAGGAAACTTCACTGATTCTTCCAAACACAACAGGAAAACTGATGTCAACTGGCAACTTGACCTTACCCTAGCTATGGCAGCAGTGCTGACTTGCAGGCACTGTGCCCTGTGTGCCCAGAGACACCCAGCCCTACTGCTCGGGACAATCTGGAGCCTATGAGATGTTTGGGTGCCTGCTTCTTGCTGAAATCATGAGTAGTCCAGTCAGCTCCCAGTTCTAAGACCTCAGTCAAAGCTGGATGGAGGCCATACCTCTTTCAGGACATCTGTGTGCTTGGATTTGGCCTTCAGGATTTTCTGGAACTCTTCTGACTCCAGATAGGCCAGCTGCTCACGCCGTTTCTTTTGGGCAGGCTCCAGTTTGTCCATTTCTAGGGAGACAAAAAGGCTCAGTCCTACAAAACACGGCTGTGATGTCCAAACTTAATCACTGCAGGAGATTTTGGAAGTCTCAGGTCTCTCAGGCAGATGTTCAGGTCAAACAGCAGCCTTTCATAGTTTGGGAACATGAAAACAAATTCAAATATAGCTTCAGAAAGAATAGAAGTGTTTTTTTAAAATAACATCGCATCTTCTCTCAAAGCACTGTACTAGGAATTTTCACATTACTCCCAGGAGTGCAAGCAGTGTTCCCTCACTGACTGATGAAGAAACTTTAAAGGGAATTAAACAATTCATCCTAGATCAGACAGTAAATCACCAGCAGGCAAACTCAAGTTCCCACAAAAAATTCAGATACCTTCCCAGGTGGGATTAGTTCTTGGTCTCCCTAGTGAAGTCAGCCTTGCACTGCAGATGCTCAAATGCCAGAAGAAAGGGAACAGAGATGAGCACAGGGAGCTATCAGAGACTACATCTCACACTTTCTCCATAGGGTTAGAGATTTTTTTAGTCTTTCCAACAAACCCTGTAAGTTCCAAACAGACCTAACTTGGGCTGTCTTTAGCACAGCAATTAAGTCCTTAACCCAGAAACTACTGCTCTGTTCAGTAGGGCAGAAGCACATTTTTTTCTGTTCTAGAAGCTAACAGTACATACCATTGTCTGCTTCTGCACCTTGTGGCTGAGCAACGTTTTTCTCAACTCTTTCAGCAATTTCTAGGATATCCTCAACATCAGTCCGTTTCCTCTTGACACTGTTTGGGTCTGTTTTAGGAAGAATCTGGCCTTTTGCTCGTAGTCGTTGTATTGCAGCCAGCTATAAAACAGGAAAGAGCAGGGGAAGTGTTGGTGATCTGCCTGGCTCCCATGCTCCTACTTCCAGAAGTAGCAGAGGAAAGCTGTCAAATGGAGGAGAGAACATCCACTGGCCTGAGCATGGAGCTGGCTGGAGAGAGGCCCAACAAAATCCCCAGCTCTGTCATACATCTAATTCACCACATTACCCAACCTCTCGTGCCTTCCCAAACCATGAAATCGCTCCTCCACAGGTGTTACCAGGCCTGGTGTCTCTGCAGCTGAGCTTTACCTGCTTCACAAATCAGTAAGTTTTCCAGGGAAATGAAATCATTTGAGATTTCCACATAAATTGGTAATAATTTGGAACTAATAGAAAATTTCTTACAGGTATTCCTTCTCATACTCCCAGACTGCTAAGACTTCCTCATTCTAGCTGGAAGAGAAGTTTCTTTGACAAACAAATGAACATATTTTTGCCAAAAAAAGATGCAGTCTGTTTTGGCTAGAAAACAAAATTATCCAGACTCATGATACAACACAGCTAAACCAGTTGCTTACCTAGCTGTCAAACAGAAACCACCTGCAATACACTGCACTAGCAATGCCAGAGTTTAGCACTCCAGGGAATTTCAGCACAAATCCCTTGCCTTAAGAGATTGACTAAAGGCAAGATGGCAGCATGGGCTTTGGCACTAACAGCTTTTAGGAACCACAGGTGTCCTGTGTGCTGGAATATAGGCCAGTGTGATCCCAAAAATGAGAAAGTTCACTAACACCAGAACTGAGCTAGGTCATATCTGACCAAAGACTCCTCTTCTACCACAAACCAAATTTCCCTTAACCTCTCTTTAATACTTAAAAGATCCAAAGAGCTGGTACCTTTTTGGCTTCTGCCAAGCTGTCTAGCTTTGGCCTTGGAGGTGGAGACTTGTCAAAGAAGAGGATATCTTCTCCTTCTGAGAAGCCTGTACCTAGTCTGGGCCTTTGAGGTGTTGACATTTTTGCAGCTTTGGGAAACTCTGCCCCAGGCACTGGGGAATGGAGGGAGGTCTGTCTGGAGGAGGATGGGAGAGCAGGAGTGCTGGCTTTACCTGTGTTCTGGAGAAACCTTGTAAGACAAGAATAATTCATTCAATTAGGGACACAAGTCAGAGATAGAAAGGTTTAAGAAACAAATAGGACGGGATGCAGACTATTGATTTTTTACTATTTGACCTTTAATTGCTAAAAGAAACACACAGCAATTTGGACATTCAGGAGAAGAAAACAAGACTGGTAAAGAATTTGCTGGGTCGCTGAAATCAAGAGTGACTTGAAGAAGTCACCAGAAGGAGTGAATGACCAATTGTTTTCAAAGCTAGAATCAGAGCGAGGCATCACACAAAGCAGAGAAGTAAGCAGTGAAAACACAGCTATCCTTAGGGTTACAGTAACAGAACCCTCCCTGTGAAAGCCAGTGTGTCTTACCGCCTCTGAATCTCTTCAGATCGCTTTTTTCTGGCCTCCAGCAATTTCTGTTTCTGTTGCTTGAGCAGTGCTGAAGCAGAGATAGACTGGAAATTTGCCCCTTGCTTTTTTTCAGCATCTGGGAAAAAAGAATAAATCAAAATAAAAAGCCACTTTGTTCGGAAGGTGGTAGAGTGATTTTAGGCGTGGGTCTTCCTTCAGGCGAAAGGACAATACCTGTTTTGGTCCAGTGTTTGCAGAGGTTTCGTGCTCCAAAAGTTGGCTGTGCCAGCAGTTCCCTGAATTCTTCAGAACACTGCACGCGTCTCTTTGCCGCACCTGAGTGGAAGAGGCAGAAATATAACAGACTTGCAGTGAGGAAGGGAAGTAGGCCTGGCTTTCGAGATGTAGAGTTATCTAGGTTGGAAGAAACCCTTGAAGGTCACCTGAGCACTTCTCAAAGCAAGACCAACTTTTACGTTATGTGTGGTTGCCTAAGATCTTGTCTATTATCACAGACATTTCTTTCCCTTCAGCAACTCCATCACTCAGTTCCTCATCAGCCTTGGCTGTCTGTGTTACTCCTACCATTCCCATTTTTAGGATGCTTGACAGTCCTGAAGCCTCCACACTTTATTCCTGGAGAATTAAGAGGAGCTAAAAGCTGCTGTGGACATACACTATGTTGTCTGAAATGGCGGCAACTGATGGAACTGAAAGATGTAACTAAGACATCTAAGCGGCATCTAGAACACAGTTTGAGTAATCTGTCACCTGCTCTCCAAGGAGCATAAAGAGTGTAGTATTAAGTGCTTTACAGAAACAAAACAGAGGCAGAGAAGACTGGTGACATCCCAGGGGCTGTGAAAAGAACATGCTTTGACACAAAAGAAAAGCACTAGAAACAAGGTGGGTTCTCAGGAGGTCCCCTGCATTGCAGACCTGACTGAGTTATACTTAGTATTCATTAGAAGCTTTCAAGATTGACAGAAGTAATTAATTTTGATCAAATAAAAGAAATCCTCTGGTTCAAAGTTCTTAGAACTTCCAATTCCCATTAATCTGGCAAAGATCTTCTGTCACTGTCCAAAGACAGAACAGGAGACTAAATCTGGGGGCAGTGATGAAAAAAAAGATGCATGGAGCTACACAGTTGCTTAGTTACATTTGCCTTGAAACTGTGATCTCAGGAGGGAAGAGGAGTTTCAACCAACTGAGGAAGCTGCCTGCAAATGACCACTTCTGCAGCCAAGTGACTGCCAGGTTCATTCAGTGACTAGAAGGCCCTGGGACACATCTACACATCGAGTTGGAAACATCTAAAGAGTAAAGAGACTACTTGGGTAATTGGATACCAATTTTCTGCCTGGTTTCCTGGACAATTGCATCAGCTCCTCTCACGACCAGGTTGGAGAGAGTGGTTTGAATCTTCCTTTTCGGCACAGCAGCCGCTGCACTAGAAACAAGAAACAAATCCGGAACATTAGGGTTTTCCCATGTTTAGAGCAAGGACAGAAACCTGAATACTAGCCCAGTGCTACAACAAAACTCCAGCCACCCCAAAGGGCCATCTGTCTGTTTTTGGAAGGATGTGAACCTAAATCCAAATTCCAGGATAATGTTTAGGATCTCCCATTTCTCCCTTTGTTGAGATATGTATCTCCTACGCTTTAAAGGAAAACTAAACATAGATCATAGCTTTGCTTTGCTTTGCTCACAGGTAGTTCCAGGGATGGAAAGAAGGTTGGAATTCCTTTATTACTGTGGAGTTACACCAGGTGTCAGAGGGCAGTGGTAAGGGAATAAAAGCTGTGTCCAAGCGCAGGGCTGGATCCAGCTGTGACTCATCTCTCCACAGCTGTCTTCATGGGATTTGGATAAAGGACCTGGCTCCTATGAGATGCACACTGATCTTGGTCACTCCTGTTTCCTCATTAATCCAGAGTCACACTGTGTTATTTCAGCCAAGGAAGACATGAGGAAATGCAGAATACACTGACTCTGGGATTAAATGCAGTGAGCCATAACAAAATACCGTCACAATCTTGGAGATTTGAATGCTTGGGATCTCATGATCTCAAAGTCCATTAATCTGCTGAAACACAAAGTTGCCTGGTGTCACACCACAGTATTAATGTAGAGGTAAAAACAACCCTTACCACATCTTAGTACCAACTTAAAATTTTCCTGTCAAACAGCAGCTCTTGTACCCCATATGGCCGGTAGAATTATGCCAAATGTGGGGCATTTATTCCTATTTGGTAAATGTAGTTAAGGCAAAGGGTTCTCTAACTGTATAGACTCCCTTAGATACAGCTTCGGGCTCTCTTGTATATGTGAGGGAAATTCTGTTCAAAAGCAAGGGAAATAAATGGTTTATCTTACACTGAGGCTGCATATGCTGCTGAAGAGACTCCTCCATAGTAAAACCCATCCTGACACAGCCTTTCCTTCAAAGTGGGATTTTTCTGACCAACTTTTTTGGGAATGCGGCCACCAGAAAAGGTGGACTGCAGGTCAGCCCGCTTCGAGCTGATCTTCTTGTACTGGGATTGTATGTGATACTGACAATATTCACAGTCATTCTGAAAAGAAATAGGAGAAGCCTGTTACAGAACACCAGCAGTTACAATTTATTTCATTCCTCTCACCCACATGCATCCTTCTATGGCTAAACTGAAGTAACATCTCTACTGTGGTACTCCAGCATTTGATCAACTAAGCAAAAATATACCCACACTCGAGCAATCAAAAACAAAGCTAAAATTGCCTGTACTAATCACTGGAAACAACCTTATGCATGAAGGAATTTTAAGGCCATTCCTTGAAGTCAACTCATATCCCATCCAGGACCTCTTGCCCAGCTTCTGTATTCTTGACTCTATTCAGTTTTATGGACTGTATGCACAGCATCCTCCTGGAGTGGGTCTGCAATCACAGCCTTGGCTGGCTACAAGTACCTTCTGTATTTGTCTTCTTCTCACATCCCGTTTCTCCCCAGTTCTTCATTCCTTCATTTTTTCTCCTCCCTCTAAGTGACACCATGCTATCTACAACCATTCTGACTCAGACAGCATTTCTTTTAGGTGTCACAGAATCACCATAGCCATGAAGTAACATAATCCACAAGTCCTTTAAACTAGAAAAAGTCAGTAATGTCCTAAAAGAAGGATCCCAACACCTTTTTCTCTCATCTCCAGTGCCCCACATTCAGGTGTAAGTATCCTAACAGCTTGCAGGCACACTAGATCAAGGAGCTCACTGAGTTAAAACCATTCCAAAAACCAGCCATTCCCCCCCAGAAATCTCCTGCTGTTTTTCCCTGGATGAGTTCTCCAGTGCAGTGTATGGAAGCTTGCACTGGAGCAAAGGAGAGTGAAAGGGTGTGGCAGTCATGGGTCAATACCATCTCCTTTCACTGCAGCACCAGCTTTGCGTTTAGGGAAATCCCCTGCTGCTGCACGGTGACAGCACAGAAACAGCTCCTCTGGGTTTCATTTCTTGCTTTCTCCACCCACTTTAGTTAGTTGCAAGTCAAGATCCAGAAACAAGTAAAAAAGTCAGAGTATGAGTACAAAATCAGCAGCCAGATTTTCACCAACAGCTTAGGAATGCCCTGACTACTGAGATACAGACCAGGTTCACAATCTGTGCACAAGGATCACCATTCTTCTTCCTGGCTTTGCAGGTGCCCATATCCAGAGCTTCTCCCATGAGGAGGATCTTCTGGGGATGGTCAATGGACAAACACACCTAGACAGAAATCAGAACAGTCCTGGATAGGCCTCTTTCTAGATGTCACTGGTTTGCCTCTCAGCTGCTTCAGTACCTCTGGTACTAAAAACGTAGTCTTAAAATGCAGGCCTATCTTAAGAAAGTCATGTGTCCTATTCAGATTGAGAAACGGCTCAGTTGAAAAGAAAAAAGTGAATTTATTTCTCACAAAGAGATGAAAGACATTTGGGTTCTATGCTTAGAGCCTCAGGAAACCAAAAAAACGCCTAAGGCAGACCTAACTGTGCTGTAAATGGTCCTGTACAGCTGCTTGGCTCTGATGCCATCATGACCCCACATCCAAGAGGGCATGGGAGGAAGAGCTGTACCAGGGCTCCTTGTCCCTCTCCAAATGTCTTGGTCCAATCAAAACTGAGTCTTGTGCAAGAAGAGCATCTGCTTCACACAACCAAATACACCAGGGACTGTGTCTGTAGCCAAGGGACAATTTCAGAAGTCAGTTTTAACGTAGTAATAAATGGGAACATTTTAGCTAAGAACAGCCATTCTTGACAGTTAAATTCAGCCATCCTATTAAATCTGGTGTGCTTTTCTGCTCACCAACGGGACTATCTATTGCTTATTCATGCTAATTTAAGCAATTATATAGCTTAAAAGATAATTAATGAGATCCTTAATTTTTCTATTTGGAGAATTTAAAATGCAGAACACTACATGATCAGCTACTAGACTGAAATTCCCCTTGACAGAAGTAACTGGAAACAGGTTCCATTCCAGTGCAATTAAAAAATATATTAATTTATTAGCAAAATGAAGCCATCTTAAATGTTCTGATACATACAGAGAAGTAATTCATCATGTTCTGCATTTATAAATAATCGATTAAACAAGTGAACTACTATGTACTGACATACATTTACATAATACATTGTTTGTTTAATAAATCAAATATTGCTGCTTCTCAGTTGTTATTTTTGAACAAGAAACATTTTGTAGTCGTATCTCATGCTTGAATTAGAAGAGAGAAATGTGCTTCTACACCTTTTTCAGCTTTGAGAGACCTCTAGGGTGAAATAGGTGTTGCACTGAGGTAGCTGAATAAACGGAAATGAAAATACACTCCCTACATTTGTGGAAAAGCCAACTGCTACTGAGAGCAGATTAAACACTGGAATAAACTCTGGGTTTAAATACTTAATAGGACTTCTTGAAGTTCAGTCTTCCAGGAGGCCAGGAGCAGATACACACCATGCAACTACCTGAATGCAATTCGAACTGTTGGACAGACTGCTGCAATTTCAACCTGAAGATGTGTTATAAAGCTGAATCTCAGCCAACTATGAAAAGGTTCAGCTATAGGTTTTTATCTATAGCTGAATGAAAAATCCTCTCACCTCGTCTGAGCCTTCTTTAGGTTTCATAGGGTTGGCATTGAGCAGGCCAATGACTGTGCCTTGGTCGGTCTTCCAGTGCTCCTTGTGGACTTCCCCAAACAGGAAGAGCGAGACGCACTCATTGAGGTCCCGCAGGTCGTTCAGCCGCCAGATACTGAAGGTCCTGCCCTGGAACAGACATTCTCTTCCCTTTCAGCTTTGCCGCAGGGGCACTGACTGCATCCCCTCTGGCTGTTTCTTTTAAAGAGCTATGCAGATTTTCCCCCTCCCAAGGTTTTCATGATTTAGAAAAGCACAATTTGTAACCTCAGTAGAGGTTAGATACAGCAATCTCCAGCCATCTATGTTGCCAGTTCTGGGGTTCTTAAAGGCCAAAACAGCAAATAATTCTGCTGCCACCAACCCTTCTGATATCAAAGCTGGACCGCATCGTTTTTTGTTGAATAAAGACGTTTTTACCCCACTGAACACACAAAACCATGGCATATCCAGATCTGTTTCATCAGTGACTTTTTATAGGACACATACAATACTGGATGAAACCAGACAAGCCAAGATCTTTGATACAGAAGTTTTCCGTTAACTACACGGAGTTGGCTGATTAAGTTGAAGACCTAGAAAAGTTTCTCAGGAAAGACCACCAGCATTTCCCTTGAACTGAGCAAGGCGTACAATGAAGTTACTCACATTATTTGCACTCTGAGGAGTGACCTTCTTCACTATGACTCCAAATGTTACCCAGTTTATTTCCTCCAGATTTTCAGTAGCAAGTTTGTTCTTCAGCTGAGACAGTCGGATGAGCTTCCTGTTAGCCATTTTCCTGTCCATTTCGGCTGAAGACACCCGGGGTTTTCTAAATCCAGTAAAAGCAGGTAAAAGAGAAGACATCCATTGGCACAAATGGACAATCAAAACCAACCAGCACTTTCCTGAGGAGACTACATCTTGCTGCAAAACACCTCTGTGCCTTACTTCACCCTGAGGTCACTTGAAAGAAAACCCCCCATATCAGAAAGCTACTGATGACACTGGTTTTCGTCCAAATAGCTGCATTGCAACTCAGCCCCAAGCCTGCATTAACTCTGCTCATTTCAGACTAACCAAGAATGGCTGACTGAGCTGGGAATACAGCTCGCGTTCTGATGAGGACACCGTGAGGATTCAGAGTCCTCTTGTGGCCACACTGAGTATAGGGATGGTGAGTGGCTCCTGAGGCTTCTGTGTGGAGCAAAACCTGGCTCAACTGGAGCTCAGCTGGGCTTTGCACATGCCCACTGCTTCCCTGCTCCACCACTGAGGATATCCCAGGGAAGGCAGTGTTAATAAAATTAGAGCTTTTCTGCTAGAGAGGAGCAGAGCCAAAAACAGAAACATGGTACTAAGCCAAAAGTCAATGTTACATAATTACTGATCAACCCACCAGTGCTGTGGCTTGGTGTTACATCCCCTGATGATAAGTGGCTAATCTGACATGGTTAAACCTCATATATACATTGTGTTTTCTCTGCCTTTACTGGGGGGGGTTGTCCCCAGACAGAGCTCGGAGCTGGGCTGCTGACCTTAATCTCAGTCCTGAGAAGGTTTCCACAGACAATGGCTGTGTGGTTGCACTGGAGCATGCAGGCACATGAGAAGTCTTCTCTCTGGTCACCTTACTGGGTGTGTTCCCTACGGCAGACTTGAGAGGCTGGAATGCCAGACTGAGGACTTGCTGTGGAGGAGGAATCTTGTTCTCTTTAGCAGAAAAAAAAAGGCATAGCTCCCATTAAAAAGAATACAATAATTAACTGTAATAAGCTCTCTGCCACTGCGACCAGACCACTTCTGGTGCACTGAGTAGTATAACACTGTCCTGGATGTGTCCACACCACCACTGGGAACCATAAGCTTTCGACAGAAGCTCAGTGTGTTCAGTAAAAGGTAGACTGAAAACGGTACCTGCTGAAGATGCTTTTGGTTTCTGCATTCCTCGCTTGGCAGGTGGTAAAGGATTGCTCAGCTGGGCCAAGAAGCATGGTGATTCTTGCAGCCTCTGAACTTTCCTTTCCTTTAAGGGTGGACAGAGAGATTTACCTGGCCAAGGAAACAAAAAACTATGAGACCTTGGGATCTGGACTCAGACCCGAAGCACTGCTCCAAACTGTGTAATTCCTGAATAACAAGTCCAAGTCAGTGCCCCACTTGGAAACCTTTCAGCCAAGTTGTCAGATGAAATGCAACAGCTGAAAAAGCCCGAAAGTCTCTTCCTCCATGACAACTTAAAACTTTGGATGTCACTGCAACCTCAAAGCTGTGGAGAGTAGAAACATCCCCCTGCTTTGCAATTTTTCCATGAAGTTTCACTACTACATCCAACATGCTACAGCAACAAACACAGCTGTATTTACTGGGTGCACCAACATCTGCCAGTAAGAAGAGACACCTCCAGAAGAGTCTGGAGCACGTAGTCATGAAAGCTGTCCAATGTAGAATTAATCCATGATGCAGAGACCAAAAGTGATTTAATTTGTAGCTGTAAGAAACAACCTGTGTGGGAATACACCAGACCACCATTCCTCCTTGCTACTTAGTGCCCACTTCAGGATTATTTTAAGTCCTGCCTATGAATTCACATTGGTAAACCAATAAATCATAAATCCATTTAATTAGTTTCCTTACCAGGGGTTTTCTTCTCAGGGCCTAAACTGGACTGCTGCTCAAGAGCAGTCTTCTGCAACTGCTCCTGTAACGTCTTCATCTGTTCTTGCAATTTTCTCAGCTCAGCTAGGAAAGAAAGGAGAAGAAAAAGGATAATAATGAAGACAGCAGGAAGCCATTGCAAACAGGGATTTATGAGATCCCTGGAAGTCTGGCAGTTTTACTGCATCATGGAAACTTAGAAAATGAAGACTTGAGTCGCAATACAGATTTCCTTGATTCTACATAGCTCATAGTGAAGGCAAACTTTTCCATACAGCCTGGAGCTGGCTCCTCTCATAAAAATATTTTACTTAATTGTGGTATGGTCCTTTCCATGTTGAATAAGACTTTCCTACTCACCATAAGACAATTTAAATGGCTGATGACTGCACTCCTTAGCATAAAGAAGTACTTCCTTATATAATCAAATACACGGCCTGGACATAGGAAAGCTGTGGCCAGCTCTGCTTCCACACTGACTGGTAGAGCAGAACCTCGTGTCAATAAGCCCTGAGTGGGGAGGGACTGGCGTGCCGGTGAAAGATGCCAAGATGATACCTGATGCCCTGAAGACTGAGGCAACATTGCTCTTCATCAGAGAAGGCACAGGTACACAGGCAACCTTCGCTATCCTGCTCAGCACAGCTCTGTTAGTCTCCCTGGCTTACTTACGTCTTCTGTCTTTCATTTGGGAAAACAGGTTTGGTGAGTTTGGCCATTGGACATTGAAAACTGAACTTAGAGACTTTCACAAGGCCTTTCAGTATTTCTTCTCCAGCCATCATCAAGAAGCAGCAGGCCCTACCTCGTGCCCGTTAGCTCTCTAGACAGAATATATCAAACAAAACAGATCAAAGATGCTGTTACAGAAACCTTGCAGTTCTTCATTGGTTTTCTCCTTTGCCTGACTGGGAGCTGAAGTGGGGACAGCTTTCTCTGCCTCCTCCTCTTTCAGCAGGTCATCTACATCTCCAAACAGCGTAGCCAGGTTCTCTTTCTGCTCATCAATCATGCTGTCCTCAGCATCAACCTCCTCGGTGTAGGATGCATCATCTTCTGCATCGAAGAGCTTGTCATATTCATCTGGTTCTCCCCCCTCATCCTCTGGAGCATCTTCCTCCTTAGGAGAATTCCTCTCCTCAGTTGCTTCATTTTCTTCCAGGAGGGAAGCCAATAGATCCAAGTCATCATCAGCTAAGGCAAAAATTAAACTCAGAGTTATTTCCGTCCAGTTAAAAGCTGCCAAGGAATAAAGCATCCAAGACGCCAGGATTACAAGCTAATAACAACTGAAACTAAATCAGAGCAGCAAGTGGCATTGAAAAAAAAAAACACTTCAGGTTGAGCTAAAGGTATCTAGAGCAGCTTCTGGCTGTGAGGTCAGATGGAAATGTAGTTGCAGATGCTCTCTGCTTGTGGCACAGGCTGGCAAGTCAGCAAACTTGCCAGCTACTCAGCACTGGCTTTTCCTCCTATGGGGCTGCTGTTACACAGAAAAGATGTAGCCAACAGAGACACCCATGTGGCTTTTGCCAATAGAAGGGGAAGAGGGAGATGCAAGGCAGGCAACAAAGCATATTCTCAGATAGTTTACTCATGGAAAACTATGGAGAACAAAGAAATAGGAACAAAGGGACAAATAATGCAGAAAAGATAAGTACAGAGAGAGGAATGGGACAAACAGAGCAGAAATGAAAATCCGAAGAAACCAAGAAACTGATTTAGCCTTTGCTGCTGAGGAAAACACCAAACCAGGGAAGGCACAGAGCAGCCTCACAGGACAGTGACAAGAAGGAAAGCAACAGGCAACCTCAAAAGACTCAGCAAATAAAGTCAGTGGAATGTAAATTCCTTTGCTAAAAGGCTTACCAGGTTTTCTGAACACTTGAACTTATTAACTAACACGCTGATAAGAAGACAAGTTTCCTACTGAAAGTAAGAGAATTTTCTTCCTTACCGTCCATAGTTTCACCAGGATTTCTTCAAGAGCCCCTCAAGGCAAAATATTCTGTTATGGGGAGAACAAAAGTGATACTGTTAAAGTACATATACCTCATCTAAAAATATATATCGTGTTCAGGCTCCTTGTTTGACAACTTGCAATCCACCAGCTTGGTTTTGTTTATAGCCACAGATAAGGACTCCACTGAATTTAAAACTCTCACTTACATTTTCTACATCAAAAGTCCGACTCATGCTGAACTCGCTGCAGCATAAGGACACTACTTCTAGAGAAAAAAGCCCATTACAGACACAGAATTTAAGAAATGCCTACCATGTTCTCATAGTAATAACCATTCCCACCTCACCTGATTACACTGATTACACCATAATTACAATTACCATTTAACTAGTTATTGAAGTCTAACAGTTGTTATTCTCAAAATGTACATTCTGCGTTTCTCACAGATTCTCCATTTCATGGAGAAGGGTCCGTGAAGAACAATCAGCACGGGCGGACACGAATGGGCCAGGGAAGCTTGGATAAGAAAAATGGAATATCCACTGAGGCAAGATGAGTCACAAACCCAAACTCTAACTGTGCTTACAAATTTTTCTGCTGCAGAGTCTTTTGCTTCGCCCATAAACTCCACTTTTGATAGTTTTCTCATGCTTAAGAACATTCATTTTCAGCAACACTGCAGAACTCGCACGAGCAGGCAAGGCCAGTGACCACCGCGGACCCCGCGCTTTTTCCCTCACGGTTCCTCTTTCCTCTCGGCTGCCCGACCCCGGTGGAACCCCGACCTCCCCCGGGGCTCCCTCCCCCGCGGCTCCCCCACCCCTCGGCGCAGGCTCCATCCCCCGGGGTCGCTCCGTGTGCCGCGATCCCCCCGATCCCCTCACGCACCCCGCTCACCGCCGCGCGCGCTGCCAGGTACCCGCCAGAATTCGGACCGGCCCCGCCCCTTCCCGCGCATGCGCGCAGGCTCCAACCTCAGTGCTGGCAGCCGCCGCGCTGCCCGGCGCCATCTTGGCTGTGGGCGGGCGGAGGGGAAGGGGTGGGGGCACGCTGAGGATGTGGGGGCGATGGCGCCGTGGGGATCACGGAATCGATGAGATCGGAAAAGTCCTATCGAGTACAACCTATAACAGATCACCACCTGTCAAATAAACCATGGCACTGAGTGCCATGTCCAGACTTTCCTTAAACATCTGCAGGGACGGTCACTCCACCACCTCCTTGGGCAGCTCGTTCCAATGTCGAATCACCCTTTACGTGCAGAAATTGCTCCCACTGTCCAACCTAAACCTCCCCTCGTGCAGCTTGAGGCCATATCCTCTGATCCTGTCGCTTGTTGCCTGGGAGCGGAGCCCGATGCCCACCTGGCTACACCCTGCTGTCAGGCAGCTGTAGAGAGTGGTAAGATCCCTCCTAAGCCTCCTTTTCTCCAGGCTGAGCCCCCCCAGCTCCCTCAGCTGCTCCCCATAGGACTTGTGCTCCAGCCCCTTGCTCAGCTCCACTGCCCTTCTCTGGACACACTCCAGCACCTCAATGTCCTTCCTGAACTGAGGAGCCAGAACTGGACACAGGATTTGAGGTGTGGCCACACCAGTGCCCAGCAGAGAGGGAAGAATCACATCCCTGGTCCTGCTGGGCACACTATTCCTGACACAGGCCAGGATGCCTGTGGACAGAATTTTGTAGTCTGGTTCAGTATTTCTTTGGTATTACTATAATTCTGTGAAAAATATTTCTGAGAGTGTACAAGCTCAGTGCTGGACTGCAGTTGGTAGTAACAACAAAAAATAATCCTCCCTGTTGCATGAACAGGTTTCAGTGTATTGTGGCTTTATCCCTTAGAGTTCCTTGTCCCTCCTGATTTGTACTATTAGACCTACTCTTTTATCTTTCTATGAAGACCTATTTCACCTAATGCCCATGTTTTCCTGTTGGTGTTCCTGTGCCAAGATCCCTTCTCTCTGAAACCTCCTCAAATGATTCATTTTGACTTGACGAATGCGTAAGTTATTCCTTCTTCAGCCTCTCACATTGATTTTCTGTGTTTTCATTAAGGTTAATACTTCTCAGATGAAATCAGCTCTATTATCATTCTGTTAGTTTGCTTCTGGCCTAGTAGCATTTCCATCAGATTTTGATCATTGCAGAATCCATAACTGTCACAAAGCTCCCATAATAACATTGGATTCAGGGTAAAAAAAGCCCATAAATCCTACTGTCACAAGGAACCAATTAAAAGCCAGTAAGAGATTGCATCTGCTGGGACTACTTGTAATTGATGAAGAAGGTTGCAATGAGGCTGATGAATACCTCTCCACAAGTCAGCTCTTGTGTTACCTGAAACTATGGATGAAGCTATAGATTAGCTATAACAGAAAATAAGAATCCAGAGTCTAAAAGTGATAATTAGAACAACAGTGACAACAAGCAAAGTAAAAAGCTTACTCGAATTACAAGGGCAAAAAAGGGATTGTCTCCCTTTTGCTGAGATAAAAAACACCTGGGAGGACAAGAATAGAACTAATCCACTACAGTTCTTTCTACACAAGCTTTTCAGACAATAGGAGTTCGCAATCCTGTTTCAGTCTCCCAAGTATTCACAGGCATAGATAAATTTATATTTGTAATAGATTTATTTTGATATGTGAAAATCCACTATACTCTTTTTAAATTAGGTTACAACCATCTCAGTGCTTTCTACCACAATACTGTACAAGTTCAAATGCTTTTATTATAATAAAGAAAAATTAAGACAACATCATAAAAATTAACAGGTCTATAAAACCAAGTGACTTGAATACACCAGGAGCTATATATATCAGACCTAGCTGATCCGTTTTAAACCTTACCCACATCTGGCTAAAGCAAGAAGTTACATAAGCCATCAAAACTTTAACATCGGATTAGTATGGTCACAAGGGCAGCAATAAAATGGCCATCTGGAGAAAGAGCAGGGTTCACTTCAAATGCTCAATGGATACAGCACTATTCCATTTTGCTGAAAGCTTCTCAAACAGCTTTCTTCGGGTATTACTTTCCTGGTATGTAGTATATGAGAGATGAAGTATTTACAGGCTCACAGTACTTTGAGTTGATCAGCAACTCTCTCATCTCTCCTCTGACTTCAGTGATTCAGCCCCGTTCTGCAGAGTAGCCATAGAGCAGAGCACTTCAGGGGAATGTTCCTGAAAGGTTTCATAGCAGCAGACACTGCAAGTTCTGTAGCACATCCCACGTTGTTAATCTATGAAAACTCCTTCCCTAAAGCGGATTACAACAAGATTAGTGACTACAGGGTAGGGAAAGAGTTTTACCCTTTTCCCATTGAAAGAATAAGAAAACCCCTGAAAACCTCCTTCACAGGACATAAGAGCTGAGCATTATTTGAGCAAGAAGGAAAAAAACCCAAAGTGTTTGGCAGGTGAAATTCCAGAAGACAAAGAACTGGAGGGCATCACTTAATTAATGCAGTCCATAACGTGAATCTGCAGTGTATCCAAATCAGGTAGAATTTCTTCACATTTAGGACATGAATAAATTGAAATATTCCGCTGCTCTGGCCAATCTTGACTATTAGTCCCTGCAAGCAGAGAAGATAAATGATTATCTATTATATTACCTGATTTTGCTCTCTGCAGCTACCCAGCTGCCAGAATAACCACAGGGAAGCTGTCTGCAGCCAAGCAAAGCTGGTTTAACCTGAACCTGACCCCGAGAGCTGGAGAAGGTGCTTGCAGTACCTCTTTGGACAAGGCGAGGCGAGTGCTCCTGATCCGGCATCCTGGCTCCATGGCGACTCTGCATCTCCGCCAGAGAGGTTCTGCAGAGAATAAACAAGTCAAGGGCTCTGAAAACAGACTCCTGTCAGCTGGTCATGCATTTAGTTCACAACTGCTGCTCAGAAACAGGACCTACAAATGCCACTGTTTTGTGAGATCATGCCAGAAGGCCTGCTGAAATCAGGGTCATGCAACTGACACCAGCAGCAGGATTTGGGCAGCCACACACCTAAGGATCTAGGGCACACTTCTCTGGAAAGCTCCAAGGACTCTCAGCTGTTCAGAGAAAACTGCAAATTTGCTTTAAGTAGAAAAGCAAGTTATACCAGAAAAAGGGCTCAAAGTACAGTTAATGTGAAATGTAACTGGATTTAACTACCACAGTACTCGGAACTGTGTACTCACCACTGCCTCCTCACCACTGCCTCCTCGAGAAGCAGCAGATATCCCTGGCACACACGCAGCAAGATTAGCTGCAGATTCACTGCTAAAATTGAGGCCAGAACCCAAAGAAACTCATATGGATCAACAGGGAGAATTTACCAAGCATGAGTCATCCAAAATGAAAACTTACTAAGGCACCCAACTGAGAACTAACACACTTTACAAAGATTCTACCAGAAAATTGAGAAGTCAGCCAATTCACTTTTTTCCTCCTTTGAAATTCAAATTAAGCAAGAAATGTCTGCAAAGTTATTTGCCTTTCTACTGAGACGCTCACAAGACAATGTAGGTCAACACCAGTACACAGAGTAACAGGACAGTGCAAAGGCAGTTCAGCCAAAGTCTGTTCTCACCGGCCAAGATCTTCAAGGTTTTGCTGCTCTTTTAGCAGGTATGCCAGCTGGACAGCCAACTGCTCCTTCTCCTCATGGATCTTCTCTCTTGCTGCCCTCTCAGCATGGAAATCGGAACAATAAACCTCCATCTGATCAGAGAAATGAAATCGGGCTGAAAATTTGTAACTTTGAACCATATTAATATATCACGTTTCAAAATCACAAATCTGTATCGTAATCTGCATCTACTCAAAACACGCACACACTGCAAAGCCCAGACCTGCACTTCTCACAAGGTGAAGGAGACCTAACAGTTTCTGGACTCTGTAAAAGATACTCCTAGTGTCTTACCTGGGACACAGCTATTGCCTCTGCTGTACAGAGGCAGAAACAAGGCACAGACAAGCAGTGAAGAGGTGACTTGACTGATTACACTGACAGATCTGTGGCTTAGACAGTGGAACCAGGCCAAGATGCCAGTTCTATGCCTTAAATGTGAGGGAAACCCTTTTTAGTCATTTAACACATGCTGGTTTGAGTAAAATCATCCCTAAAACATATGCAGTGATTCTTAAGCCAGTGGTTTTAAATACACATCTACTCCCAACTTCTGTTTGTTGTGCCAGACTCCAGCATACACAGTTCCTCCTACAGAGCCCTAGAATATAGTGGGTAAAGGCTCTGCAGGGATCTGCAAGGCAAGCCAGGTAAGGGGAATTATGCTTTGAAGTTGAGAAAACATATTCAGCATTCCAGAGCGAGCCATTAAATACCTCTTGGTTTCTGAATATTGGATTGGGGAAATAGCCAGTTTGTGAAGAAGAGCTGATACCTGAGCACGGAGCACAGACATGGTTTCAAGGTCCTCCTCTTGCTTAGCAATCATCTGCTTCATTTCATCTATCTGGAGCTGCTTTGCAGCAAGGGCTTGTTCTGCCAACTCCACCTTTGCTGTCAGTTGTTCCACCACAGCTTTATCCACTCTGTCCAGCTGCAAAGAACTGTGATTATGAGATGAACTCCAAATACAACCCTCCTCCAAGTGAATGTTTGCTTCTTACTCCTCCTGTCCTTGGAAAAGGTTCCAATTTTGGTCACCAAAGGAACTTGGACTAAGACAGCAGTGGTGACTGATATTTTACCTTAAAGATTAGTTTTGAGCTTTCAAACTACATTGTATCAAGTTAAAAGACAACTCCCTAGTGGACACTGTAAAAGATGTTTTCCTCCTTTCTGAAATTACACAGAACAATGTGGCACTTCCATGGTGGTTCAGTTATTAACAAGACTTCACTGTGGCAGGCATTCTATTTAAGAATACAAAAATGTTTAGAGATTTACCTTCCCATGTTTTTGTAAATGATGCTGCAGGAACACTGATGTATCTGTCACTTCTGTCTAAGGACTGGACTCTATGCTGCACTGCAGATTAGACCTTACCCAGAAAACACCATGGAAGTACTGATGTGTAGATAAAGTTTTCTGTAACTGACAGCATAGGATCTATGTTTATCAGAGCAGTGCTGCTATGTTGCATGTTATTATGTAGAAGGGATGACAGTTGTTTCCTGCCCAAATTTGATCCTACAGATGTTCTCCCATCCCTTCCCCCTCACCCCTAATTAATTACAATTTCTTCTTGTGATGAGTTTACCTCTTTGAGTTTCATTTCAGCGATTTTTTTCATTGCCTCAGTGAGTTCTGGAAGGAGTTTGCTATATGAATCCTGGAGGTTATTGTATCTTGCCCTGTTTATGACAAGAAAAGAGATGAAGGTTTGAAAAAATTCTTTGAACTCTAAATAATGTTAGAACTTAAAAAACCAGCCACTATTAGCTCCTTCGAAATCAGTCTGCATTTCTGGTGAGAAAAAGTCATGCTCCATGTCTCAACATCTCTCTTCCAATGAGTTGTGTGCTGCTCTATCCATAGATTGAGTGCAAACCAATGTCCTTACGGATCATCTGCATCTCATATTGAAGAATCCATCACTCAGTATTTTTATATGAAGCTCACAAATTCTGTTCAAAATGTTACTAACACCCCTCTTAGGAAGACATCCAAGTCTTGACACAGACTTCAAGTGAAGGAGAATTCATCAGAAGAACTAGACACAGACTCCACAGATAACGAGAAGCTTCTGCAGCAGCTGAAGACGTGTCCTTCAGGAAGTTCAGCCTCTCTGAACAGCTTAGACTGACATTTTTACACTCCTTACATGGACTGCACATGAAAGGGAGCAGGGAGCCAAAGCAAACAGCCTCTCTTTACCTCAGCTTCACCACACACTTGACTCTCCTAGTGCAAACATATTGTAGGGATTGCAGACCCCTTCATTAATGTCACTTTCCCAACACTGTCACGACCTGACTTGTCCCTGCCCTCCAGGATGTGTCCGCATTTACCCCTCCTAGTCAGTGGCACAGCTGTTGTCATTTCTCTGCTTCCTCCACTTGTATGTTACACCCGGCTCTATTCCACCTTTGACTTTATGATTAAAGGAAGATACAAGTCAGAGTTGACAGCTCAAGTATTCCTAAGTGAGGGGTTCAGTAGATGAAAGAATACAGACTTCTACTTCATAATCTACAAACATAGCATGGTTTCAAAGGGTGCAGGACACAAAAGTAGTAATTCAGATTCAATTCCCCTTTGGCCAGGTTCCCTTGGACTTCACTTCCTCACTGACAATACCTCCCTGGAATAGAAAACCAAGTCATACTCACTTTTCTTCATGTGTCTTGGCTTGTTCCATCTTGACCTCTGCCTGCATGCTCTCCACCTGAAGTTCTAGCTTTTTGATGGTGTATATCAGCTGCTGCTTCTCCTCCAATTCCGATGCAGCAGCCAAGCTTTTTCTTTCCAGTACCTGGCACCTGAGAGAACAAGGAAAAAAGGTTGATCTCTCCTGTTCACCATCTCCTGATGGATTTGGCACACTAGGTATATAGCAAAGAGAGTATTTGTGTGGTTCACTTTAAAGGCTTATTTAGATGAAGAACATGGAAAGACAAAAATCAGTCTGTATACAACCATCAGCAAACAAAGCTATCAAAACCGACACTTACTTTCTTACTATTATGAATTTCAAAGAACTGGAATTTGACAGGAAACTAAGCAAAAAAGTGAGGGTCTTGTAACCACTTCTATAACCTCCACAATTTTCTTCAAAAGCCCAGACAGCTCATGTGAAAAGGTTATAACCAAGTCCCTTGGCTTTTTGCCCTAAAGCCAGAATAGGGATTGACTATGTGAAGGAGAAAACAGAAAAGATTTGTCTTTACATCATGAAGGGTTAAAACCCAAATCTTATAATTCAAGGCACTGAGGTTCTATTTGTAGAACTAGGTTGGCAGCTCAGATTTTCTGACAATTGCTGTATTTCTGCACCTCAACACTTACAAAGAAGGAGAATTCTTTAACAACACTTCTATGAAACAGTTATTTAAGCTGATATTTGTAGAGCTGGTGAGTTTCCCAAGATGGGAGTTGTCATATAAGTATGTACTGGGTGTCATGAGAGAACTTTTGCTCTTCTGAGCCTTACTTTTCTTGAAATTTCTTCTGAATCAATTCTGCTTCTTTTAACTTCCCATGGGCTTCTTGAAGCTCTTTAAACAGAGCACAAACTTGCAGATTCAAGGTTTCTACTTCACTACCCACCTTTTAGAGAAACAATAATGAAAATTACACATGGACAATTCAAGATAGTAAAGTTAAAGGCTAAGAAAGACAAGCAAGAAGTCTCACTCTAGAGAAAACAGCCTAAGTCAGTTTGCACAGTTACACTCTATACTTAGCAATAAGGCCTCATCTACAAGGCTTTACAATTATTCCACACTGTACCTGCCCACTGTGCCACTAAAGATCTGCATTTTACCACAGGGGCAGGTAACATGAGCTCTGCTGACAAGAGCCTCTGAAGAAATACAACAGCGTACATGGAAACGGCTGCCAGCACAAGCACGAGTGCTGACCTCAGTATCAGCACTTCAATGAGGAGCTTTGGGCTCAGGCTGGAACTCAGGCAAGTGGAGATAAGAGCACTGGAAAGCATTAATTAACTGAGACATCATCTGCTTTCCCTAGGAAGGGCATCTCTTGGCCTGACTGCCGACTGGTCTGGTTTAAACAATCCAGCCTGCCCTAAAATGCTTGTCCTGACCTTCAGAAGGGCACAGGTCTCCAGCAGGTCCCATAGCGTATTTCCAGGTCCCATGCAGCACTTCAGAAACCCACACACCTCACATACAAGCACTCTTAATTGCCTGTATTACGCAGTTGCACTGAACCAGCATGGATCTCCAAGGCTATGGGATTGCACTCTCACCTCACACAGAAGCTTACAGCTGCAGGCACAGAAGTTTAAGCATCTGACTGGCGCTGAATCCCAACCCTGACATTCTTTCAAACCCTTAAGTGAAAACATCAGGACTAAGTTTTTGCCCGGAACTGTGTCTCAATCCTAGATAGATAGATAGATAGATAGATAGATGCCCTGCTATTGTAATCCCACTAAAAACATGAGCAAACCTAAAGCAGGTGCCATATGAGCTCCACATTTAAAGTCTGTTTTACAGTATGCTGTCATTGGATTCTGATCCAAAAGCTGACCTAGTCAGAAGCAAGGAAATCCACACAGTCTAGATGATTTCTGGAGCTAGAAATTACTGTATTTCTCTCTGTTTACTGGGCACGGCCAGGACAATGAGGTATAACTGCAGTTATGCCAAGCCTCCCTAATACTTGGCCGCCAATCCTACTCCTTTTGCAGTGGCTGGTGTAATTTGGAACCACCTCTAAGAAACTTATTGCAGAGTTCAAAGTTCACTTCCATTCCCTGTGCAGGACAATTGCCCCTTGCTCCCTGAGTGCAAGTGGAAATCTAGACCCTGAGGTTGGTGACCTCAACAAATCAGCTGTATGTTGTTAGATTTTGGCTGAGGACAAGTACTTACAGCTTCTGAATTCTCTTCTTCATGTTCAGTTTGTGTCCCACTCTCCAGGCAGCTTCTGGTTTCCTTCTCCAGCTCTGACAGTCTGGAAAAGAGAAGGAGCCAATAATGATGGATTTAGCTTATGTTCCAGGTAAGATTGTGACTATACAAGGATTTCATGCAAGTGATGTACTCTCTTTGTAACATCACAAGGCAGAATGGAAAGTGCAGACATGCAGGAAGGCCTGCACAATCATGGGGTTCTTGAAGAACACAGGACGCTGTGTACATTTAATTAAAATGGATGTATAAGTATGCAGGTGTGGTGAAGGTCATGACATTCAGTCCAAAGGGACTGATCTTTGGTACAGTCCAAAACTGCCAACTCTTTGGAAATAGATCACTCTGTTCACTGAATCCAGTGATTAATATTGCCTCTGTTTTCCTGTGGTATTTTCAGGGGCTGAGGTTTCTAAGAATTGTTTGGTTATGGCTCATTACCTCTTCTAGGAAGACCACATAGAAGCAATTACTGTGACACCAACCTTTCATAGTAGATAATGTCCAGGAAGTCTTACTCTGTCTCTCTGAAGTGGGGATCTGGAACTGCTTGGGGAATTTGCCACTCCTGAACAGTCATGCTGATTTATACCCACAGAACTGAGCTGAGACAGACCCTCATACAGGTCTCACTGTGAAAACTCTCTCTTAGACAAGTTTGAAATTAAACTTATTTTAGATATTTCTAAGGAGCTTTTGCAAGCTCACACACTGCTAAATGTAGCCTGCCAATATCATGAAGAGGACTGTAATCCTGTTTTAGACATAGTGATTTGGTTAAGGCCCCACACAGAGATGATTCATACAAAACCAAATAACTGTGGAGGAGTGAATGGAGAGAACACTCTCAACTAGTCATCGTATCTTTCTGAATAACCCAGGGATAGTTCAAACCCAAGAGGAAATGGGTAATTTGCCTTGATCTGTGGTGCTTCAGGAAATCAAAATAAAACCTCTTTTGCGCATGGAAGAGAACCTGTCATTTATCCCTATAAGGACAACCACAAAATGTTATTACAACTGAGTACTCAGGAAATTCCCCATCCAAATCACACTGATATTTCAGCTTGTTGCTGATCATTCAGAGACTTGGTAACTGCAGCAACCCTGAAAGAAAACAGCTCCAAATGTTACAGTGCACCTACTTCATACCTCTCTTTGTGATCCTGCAGTTCCTTCTCAAGTTTTTCTCTCTTCTGAGTTTCATTTCTAAGGCAGCAGAGCAGCTGGCTCACAGTTAGCTCCTCAGACTCCAAATTCTTAGATTCATCTGCAGATTTGCTCCTGCTTCAAACCAAACCATGTGTAAATAACAACAGCTACCCCTTTAGCAGAGCACTCCCTCTAGCAAAGCAAACCCTAATGCTGGATCCAGTCTGAGAGGCCATTTCACACAGAGCTGGAAACCAATGCTCTGCGCAAAGGGCTCATTCCCAGTTCCCAAGAGCCAAGTAGCCACAGCCCCTGTGTGTGCATATGAAGGGCTCAGGCAGTCTCCCTTCCAGCTGGGTGAACAATTTAGCACTTAAGCAAGGAAAGCAAAAGCAGTTATGACAATACAAAACCAAATGCACTTATTCTGACCTATTTTGCAGCCTTTTCTGCAAAGTGCTGCTGTCTGTTCCTGCAAACAACATTTTTTTGCAATAAAGCATGGAATATTTCTTATGTCTGCCCCACTCCTTTACAGGAAAAGAAAGCATATCCCACTAAAAATGGTCATCAGAAATTACTTTCCTTTTCAGAAAAAAATCTCTTTAATGTTTCACCCTCCTCACATTCTATAGCTCTTTTCAAAATCATAATATGCTACTGTAAAGTGAATCAGAACAAATACAAAGCTCTGAAAAATAGGGCTAGTGATAAAATACTGTATTCCATTGCATCCATTTTTATGGCCATCTAGACAGAAAGTCAAAATCCCCAAACTGTATGGAAGATAGGCAAGTTATACTGTACATTTCAGAGTCTCAGCTGTAAAACAGCATGTGTTAAAAACTCTGCTTTTGTAGTTCAGAAAAGAAAGCAAAGCAGAGTCTTCTGTGTGCTCCTGAGAGCTAGAAACCTCTGGTGAGCAAAATTCAATACCCAAAAGACAGTGTTCAGCCAGGATATTTTAAGTAAATAACTTTTATCAGGGGATTTTTTGTGCAGTTCTACCCTTACAGAAATAAATCCATCCTGAGTGGATCGCATTTCTTCGAACCTGTTAACAGCACCAGTCTAAAGTTTCAGCGCTGGACAAAGACACGTGGTGACAGTGGAAATATTTTAAGAGCTACGTATGTCCCCTGTTCTTGTAGACATGACCCAGATTCTCCACCAGAGGTAAGTAAGTTCCACAGAGAATGTCTTCTCATACTCAGTGTTCAAACAAGCCACAACTAACAACAAGAATACTTGCAGCCCAGTCTGTGGTCAGCAGCTTTCTCAGTTTCGTCCACAACTGTAACACCTTTTTTTTTTTTTTCTCCTCCTTCAACTTCTTATCTGCATGCTGAGGAACAAGTTTCTATGATACTACATTGAAGCACTGTTCTCCCTTGGAGTGACACAGGAAGTGACAACCTGTACATGGAGCACAGCTTTCTGGCCCGCTATGTCCTTAGCACCTTCTGTAGCCTTCCCTTTCAAAAGCAAAGGCACAAAGTAAATAGAGTTCAGCCAAAACAATCTAGCTGCTAAATTGGGCAGTATCCAAAATGAAAAGTTTAACAGTATCAGATGTCTATGTCCACAAGGAGTAAAGGTTCAGCCAGGGGCAAGAAAGTCCCTTCTGTCCTAGAGCTGATGTAAAGATCAAATGTTGAGAAGTAACCTGAAAAGAATGCTGGTATCTTAAACCCAGTAACCCAAAAAGCAAGGACTATATTGCACTGTGTGTCTAGCCCATCATGGATACACTTCATACCAACCACACACAAACAGGGTCACATCTGAAAGACTACAAGACCTCTGACTCTTACCAACATCAGTATAATTGGGTAGAGGACAGATACTCTATTAGATGGTCTCCAATGATTAGGAGGGAAAAAGCCCCTGCAGCCTCTATCTTTGTCTTTTCTGTTTGGCTTCTCTTAAAAGCCTGAAGAGTTGGCAAGTCAGAATGTCCATAAATGCCTGGCCAACTGGCCAGAATATGCACTCCTTCTTGTCAGCTAGTAAAAACTGGAAGGAAAAATGTCAGAGAGCTGAGGGTCTTACCACATGCTAGGCAGGTAGAGCTACTGCAATGGAGGGGTGCAAAGCCAAAGAAAAAGAGGATTTTCTAGTGCATTCTTCATAGAAAGAAGTTCCCTTACATTGAAAATGAAACCCGAGGCAAAAGTCTGAATCACATACATCACACAAGAACCTACGTACATGTAGATAGCAACATTACTGGGCATTTCATCACTATTCTCTTGATGTTCTTTTGCAGTTCTATTTATTTCCCCTTCCTAGGAGAGAAAAGAACACTATTAGCTTGGTATTTGGACTAAGCAGGACAGGGTTTTATTTATTTGAGTTAAGGAATGAAGAAAAACAGAGAGAATTGCTATCATGGCAATACAGATAAATAAAAAAACTCCTACAGATCATCTTCATGTTTGGAAATTCTTAATTTAAATACTTCGCATGCCTTTCCCTGTATCTCTTCCAGCTTGAGCAGAGAATAGGAACAACAATGAGATTTGCCCTTCTTCATTCATCAGTAACTTCCACAGCTACTCTCCCCTGTGAAGATGACTGGGCACCACACACCAAGTCAATGGCACTGCAGGTGACTTTCAATATAAGCCTAGAAATCACTCTCCTGCCTCCTAAAAGAACCACTCCTCTTTCCCACTACAAACCCCACTCCTTGATCTTTGTAGCCCAAAGGAGAATCCTTCTAACAAAAAAAAGGAGAATGTACCCCTGAGTTTTCTCTGACAACTTCAAACAAATTTTAATTACATTTTGTAAATTTCTTGTTGCACATCTACTTTCCAGAGAGAGGATATGGGGAATAGAGGGATAGCAGAGGCCTGCATTTTCACATTTCAGTTTGCCTGTGCAGATTTTCCAGATACAAGAACAGTAAAAAAAGTACATTCTCTATAGAGTTTTGCACTTAAGTTTTGTTTGCCTGTGTCTCTACTTATCTGTCAGTAGGAAGTAAGCCCCATTCTCAAAAGAAAATGCCCCTGTCTACGCACAGGTGTTGCCCCTTAACAAAACATACTACTGATGTTCCCAGAAATTCCAACTAAGACAAGACTTAACATTTTTAACTAGTGCAATAGAGGCTATCTATGAAATTAATTTAGTTTGAGCTTTACAGTGGAAGGACAAAAATTAATTCCAACTCCTTTATCACTACATCTTGTAATACACAAGTGCTCCATGGCAGGTAATGTAAGAGACCAAAGAATCACAGAATCGTTTAGGCTGGTACCTGGCTGCAGGTTACTGTGTTCCTTTTATTCCCTTTACTTACGTTCATCCCAATCTCCACAAAGGAATCCTCTGCTGAGATGTTCAGCTTGACCTGCAGCTCTGAAATGATGGCGAGCAGATCTGCCTTCTCAGCCTGGAGCCGCTGCACCTGGGACTTCAGCTGCCTCACTTCCTTCTCGGGAGCCATGCAGCCCTCCTGGGATAAACACACTCTGCATTAGCCGACCAAAAGGGAACACCAGCCAAGGAGCACAGAGCCTGAACATAAGAGTGTCCTACAGCCCTTCTTTTCTGTTCAGGCTTGCCTGGAAAACCCCACAGTACAGACCCCTAAACTATGTTTTGGTTCACTCAACAGCAAGAAGTTTAAACTGTGAAACCAAATTAATCAAACACTGGGCATCCCACTGCTGGAAAGTATGGGACTGGTTCTCTAAATGCACAGATAATTAAGATGTAATTTTTTGCCTGAATCTATGCCTTTTGCTACCACATAGGCTATCAGCCAACCTCCAGAATCATTGCATTTTTTCACCCATATCCCTATTCCTCCTTTCCCAAATCTAACCAAGATTCAAAGCAGAAGAGACCAGTGGGCAGTGAGCTTTTCCACATGCCTCATTCTTAGCCTTTTCCCACCATCTAGCTTCTTTGTATCCCATTTCCATGTATAAATCTCCCCAATTCCCTGACCTTCACACAAAGTCCTACATCCCTTCCACAAAGTCTCTTCCTCAGAGATTCTCCCCAAACTTCTCTCCTTCCAATCATGACCATCTCCTTTGCCTTCTGCCTTTTCCCTTTCTCTAGGATACTTACAACCCTCTCTTAAGCCACTACATAACCAGGAAGAGTCATTTTTGCCTCTCCTTTAAATGCCGCTCCCCATTATGAAACTTTCTCTGTGAGTTTGTTTCTTCCTCGTTTTGTAATCTGAGCCTTTCACCTCCTGATAATGCCTTTATTACACCACATACCATCAGTGCAAATTCTGGACAGTTCCTGGAGTCTGACTTACATTCTAAGCTATGATTATTCCAAATCTCCGAACTACCTTTGCTGACAGTGTCTCTCATCCCACAATACCACTCTGCCCCTCTGACCTGCTGCTGCCTCTGATTTTGTGCTTATACCGTAAGAGGATGCATTTAGAGTCAGTTGCAGGGAAGAAGAGATATTTTAGATTTCTCAAGCAGGCTGGAAAGCTCTAGCAACAGCATACTTTAAGCATTCAAGATACAAGAAGTTCCACAACAGACAGAAGGACTATAAATCCTCTACTTTCCCTTAAAAAAATATTCTAGATTTATGAAATTCTGAATGATTTACGAAATCCTGAATTTTCTTGACAATCCTGAAACACAACTTTCAGTCTGTAAAGACTGTGTAAGTAATACTTACACAATCACACTATTTAATCATGACTTTCCTCCCCCTTGCATCTTCTAAGCTTATTGGCCAATTTTGATTTACATGCTGAAACATTTCTTACAGAGTTCCATAAAACAGGAGAGGAAAGGAGAGTCTACTAGTGACTCTGTTGAGAAAAAGGTTAATACACTCATCCTTCATCAGACAACAGAGAATCCACATGGCTCCTGGAGGTACCAGACACCAGAATGCATCAGTTTGGCTCTGCATGGAACTTCTTAAGTAACTTCACATGACCATGTGGGACACAAAGCAGGTTTTGTTTTGATCAGCTTTGCCCACGGACGCCTTCAGTACCACCTGCAAAATGTTGCCTGGCTACTGTGCAACCACCTGCAACATTAGAAATGATGTGTAACAGAGCCAAAGGCAGGACACAGAGAGAAAGCTCAGTCAGACTCAAACGGAGCAGCAGAAGCACAGATCTAATCTGACCTCAGTAAAAGAGCTTTCATAAAAGAAGACTGATATAATAAAAATAGACAGCATGTAATTTTTTTGCTTGTTTACATGTCAACTTCTCCCTGGAAACATGCTTCTGGAAACACAATACAAAAAGGAATTAAATGATCATGAGAGACAGATAATCTAACAAGCAAAGTGAAGGATAAAGTCAAGAGATATCCAAGAATAAATGAAAAATTAGCAAGAAATGCTAGCTCTTATTTATTATGTAAAAAAGTTTAATTATTATTGTTTATTAAATGCTAACAAAAAGGTAAATTATCTCAGGTGTGCCATAATTTTCTGTTACTACACTCTGAAAGGCCTCACTTTATAAAGTAAGCCAGGTCAAGACCACTTGTTACAGCTCAGGATAAAAACAGAGATGTTAATGAATCTCCAAACCTCCTAGTGTTGAATCCTAGAATCACAGAAGGGACTGAATGCTCCAGACTTTCATTTCAAAAGCATGTCAACGCAACCAATTCCTTATTTACCATTTCAGCTTCTTCTTCTCTTTCCTTTAAGCTCTGAAGTTGCTGCTGTAGCTGTTCATTTTCAACGCACTTGGCCTGCAAGCACTGCTTTGCCTCCTTAAACTTTAACTCATAAAATTCTCGTTCTTCTTTCTGCTTCTCTCTCCAGGTGGAAAGTTCCTCATATCGGTCCTTCATAGCTTGGTTGTGCAACTTCATGGCTTCTAAATGGTAGCCAGAGACATGACATTGAATCACATTAATACCCTGTGCATGAAACAGCAGATTTCCTCTACACTGAGCTCAGCATTCTTCAGTATCAAATGGGTTGGCAATAATTGAATATGAAATGTGAGCCTCTGTCTGGCGTACCTTAAATACCAAGCCAAAACTAAACTTATCATAGTCCGTTAGCACTATAATAAATAGCTTTAAATCCACTGCTGAGATCACATGCCCACGCTCTCTGACTTCTTGACTTTTTCCTAAACCAAGAAGTCAGAAGGATTGTTCACAAGAGGTACTTGGCATCTTGCTGTGTGTGGTATTTACATGATCAGCCCAAATGAAACTGATAAACTGAGCTTCTGAAACTACTGAGACTTTGCAGGGAAACTATCTTAGACTGGTAAATTACTGCACAGAAACAGATGCTATCAAATCAAATGCCTCAAATATGCCCAACAACGCTCTCCCCCAACATTTGGTTAAGATTCAATTGCAACCATTGAAAAAAATATACCAAACAACTTACAGCCAAGTCAGTTCCCTGTAAGCAACAAAGTCAGTATGTAACCATATCAGTCTTACTATTGCAAAATGCTTACAAGATTTTTAGGCAGAGTCAGTTAAATTATTTGAGACATGCTTTTTTGAAAGCAAACAACTCAAAGCCAGTTGCTTAAAAATTCTTTATACTTGTATTTTCCAGTAACTTCCATTATTACATCCTGATGTCATATGATAAACTGCCCATAAATCCTTCAGGTTATGAAAAAAAATATAGTCTGGAGAATGATTCTGCAAGTTATGAGTCACAGCAGCTGTAAATATGTCCCAGAACATTATCTTATACAAGACCTTTTATCAAAATACCAAAGGTACTTCTACTAACAACTTTCCTGCTAGATACCCACAAGACAGAGAACTTGGACCAGGTCCAAAAATGATTCAGGAAGAATTTAAACACTAGTGTAAAATCACAATACAGCAGATATGTGACTTCATGCTCTGCTGTCATATAAACAGTGAGATACCTCTGTCTTTTACACAGAAAATTCTCAGATCCCCTGGGTTTTGCTGTAACCATTTAAAGAAAAAAATAACTGCCACCTAAATTCCTGGGATCCAGACACAAATCTATCTCACGCGAAGGACTCAAATCATTAGGAATTTTCAGGGAAAGCTATTGGTTTCTCCCAGATGTACCCTGCCATAGCCACCCCTCTGTTTTGAAGTATGGAAGGTACAGTACCCATCCCTCCTGATGCAGCTTTGGCAAAATATTTGTAATGGAGCCAACAGTTCTACAATACAAACAAAAAAAATCTTTTAGAGGTTGATGAGCGAAAAACACATAATAGGAAGAGATTTTTCACATCACCTTCTAAAATACACAGTGCTATACCACTTATAGATAAAATTCTAGAGCAAGTAAATCACCCTTACATTGGGTTGTTCTCCCCCTAATCTACCACACCAATTCAATTTGATGTGTGCTACTAAATATCCTATTGATTCATCTTATCAAACTGGCATTGTCACTTGCAGAGTCACTTATACAGCAAATGCTACCCAGCAAGGGCAAATAAGCACAGAATTCATACTCATAGGGCAAAACAAACCCTTCAGAAGAGACTCGGGGCTCTTGCCTTTCAAGACCAGCTCACATGTGCATTCACCTTTTAACTCATTGTTCTCAGTGATAAGTTCTTTCATCTGCTGCACCATCTCTTCCGGGGTGTAGGTGTTTAGGGCTGAGGCAGCCGTGCTGTCCACTCCATTTTCCATTTTACTCTTGGAATGCTCTCCATTTTCAGCAGGACAGCCCTTCAACTTGCCGGACATCTTCGAAGCACCTGTTACAAGGTTTGCCAAGAGAAAACTCTCAATTTCTTGCCCAATTGTAAAGAAAGCATAATCACACACTCGTTTTATTAACACATGCACGCCACATGCCTTGTCACAGCACACAGGCACCTTCAACCCCTCTATCCCGCTATACCAGAGTATCCGTGAGTCTATGTTAATCCTCTATGGGCTTAAAACACATGATCCCCAAGACGTCTTTCGGGCTAACCAACCCTTCCTCAGGAGCCCATTCCTCTGGGAATGAAACGAGATTGCCGCCTCACCCACTCCCTTCCCAGCCCTGACAGCACTCGGGCCCCGCCGCCCGCCCGGCCCTGTCGGCGCCCCGGCGCCGCCTTTCACGCCGAGATCCCGTTTCCGCTGATTTTTAACTTTCATTTTCGCTTTCTTATCCCCTTTTCCCGTTCTCCGGCACACCCTGCTGCGGTGCTGGGGAGGCTGCGGCGCCCGCACCCGCCGCTGCCCCAGGCACGGCCGCCCCGTCCCTGGGCCAGACCGGCCCCCCGGAGCCGCAAAACGGCGTTTCCCTGCCCTGCCCTTCCTTCCCGCAGGCCCACCCCGGATCCGCCGAGTCACCGGGCGAGCCCGGCCATGGCGACCGCCGTCCCCCGCCCTGGGCTGGCCTCAGGGACCCCGTCCCCGCTCACCCCTCACGCCGCGCCCATGGCGGCAGCGGCCCCGCTCAGCTGACGGGCGGACTGCCCGCCCTCCCCCGCCGTCCCCGCCTCCGCCTCCTGCTCCGCGGGGACTTCCCAGCTCCGCGCCTCCCACCCCCGGCCACGCAGTGTTCGCTTCGTTCTCGCTGTCCTGGCTCCCTTCCTGAGGTCCGCCGGTCGAGCGGGAGCGGCCGCCAAGTGCTCTATGGAGCAGCAAGGTCGTGTGGGGAGCACTGCCCCTTAGGGGGAAAAATCCTGCGGGTCGATGAGGTTGGGAAAGACCTCTGAGATCTTCGAGTCCAGTTTATGACTGAACACCACCTTGTCAACCAGACAATGGCACTGACTGCCACGTCCAGACTTTCCTTTACAGTCAACTCCAGGGACAGTGACTCCACCACCTCCCCGGGCAGCCCGTTCCAATGTCGAATCACCCTTTACGTGAATAAATTCCTCCCAGTGTCCAACCTAAACCTTTCCTGGCACAGCTTGAGACCGTGTCCTCTCATCCTGTCACTGGTTTCCTGGGGGCAGACCCCGACCCCCACCTGGCTACACCCTCCTGTCAGGGAGGTGTAGAGAGGCAATAAGGTCACCTTTGAGCCTTCTTTTCTCCAGGATAAACAAACCCAGCTCCCTCAGCTGCTCCTCACAGGACTCATGCTCCAAACCCTTCCCCAGCTCCATTGCCCTTCTCTGAACCCTCTCCAGCACATCAATGTCCTTCCTGAATTGAGGGACCCAGAACTGGGCACAGCACTCCAGGTGTGGCCTCACCACTGCCCAGTACAAGGGGGAGGAATGGCTTCTCCTGGCATGAGGCCTAAAAGATAGGACCAAGAGGTGGGTGTGAGTCGAACAAAAGGGAACGTTATTGCACAGGGCATTTTAGTGATTTTTGCCACAGGATCAAATCAATTAGGAAGGCGTTTGTAGTGCTGTGGGCATGTGGTCCATTAATGGCTGTCAAACGATGTGGCTGGATGTGGTATCTGGCCCTGGAAGCCTTTAAATGCCAGATTCCAGGGATGAGGTTAGCTGGGGTCGTTCACCCTGCACAGCCCCAGTGCTTTGTGACTGTGCTTAGCAGGATGCGGGCCTGGGAGTACCTCAACTGCTTGTTCTTAAGTAATAAAGCCAACCATGACATTTTGGTGCCTTCGTTTACAATGTCAAAAACTGTAGCCATTGTAGCTAAAATGTCCGTTTCCAATGTGGAAAATACCAATCTTTCATTAAATAACCCCATGGCTTGAAAATAAGCCCTTTTGATTTGAAAATGCTGCTTTGCCATCTCCTAGGAGTTGTGAACTTTCTGTTGTTTAATGAAATCGTGCCTTTCCACAGGCTGGTCTCCCCAGCTGCCCTCCAAGTGCCACAGCCAGGGATTCCACCGCATGAGGGAGAGGAGTAAGGTGCTCGTCGGATGGTGGATGGTGGGCACTGGCAGGGAGGAGTCCTTTTACAGGTTCAGCGTTTAAACAGGGTACAGCTTACAAATCTCCCAAGAAATAAAGCCAGCAAACATTTGGGACCACTTATGTGGCAAAGAACAAGTCTGATAGCAGGTTTATGCATGCTGAGCCCATAATCCATGTGCTTTTTGCTTACACTGCTAGTGAACAGAGTCTGTCTCCTTGTAGGTACAATGAGATCTTCTCTGTGTGAGGGAATGTGATCTTGGAATTACTGTCATCTCCCATCACTGCATCTATGGCTGGATGTTAGACAGGAGTGAATGGGAGATAGAGGGAAAATAAAGAAACCTCCTGTGAGACTGAGGAACAGAATTACTAGCAGCTCATCATGGCTTTTTATTTGAGCTCTGAGCTAAGTTCTCACAGACAGCAAGACCTTACTGCATGTGCAGCAAAGAAAATTGAGTTTTACTTGTCAGAGGAGTTTAAGGAAACATTTGCTATTTTTTTACACTCCTGATAGCTGTTCGTTCCCTCAGTAATCCCAGGTCTGGTTTATGTACCCAGAATTAATTTTTGGGAACAGATCTTGTTTAAGCCACAAATACCCAAGTTTTAGGGGAGCAGTTTATCTTTTCAGTGTGTGCTTCACTGCCAGTAAGATTCATGTATCTCACAATTCTTTGAAGAGATCCAAATGCAAGAACAGTCCTTGCTTGCAGTTGTGAAATGGAGGTGGGTTGCCTGGAAGCAGAAGTGATATATCTGATTCTAATTGGAATGAAACACTTTGCTTTTTAAAAGCCAAAGGAAAATTAGAGTCCTTGTAGATATGGAAAGGCGATAAATAACCAAAGAGGCCTTGTGAAAAATCAAAAATATGAGACAATTTGATTTATTTACATGAAAGAAAAAATGGCTTCTGTCTAAGGAAGATTAAAGTGTTTGCACAAAACTCCTGTTGCACATCAGCCTTGTGGGAATACAAGGGATAAAGCAATTGTTTGGGCTCACCTATTTTATTCAGATATTTTTTTCACCACAGTTTCTTATGTGATGAATCCTTTTGTCCGTTCTGCAGGTTACAGGTGACACACAGAAATGGAATGTATGAGCTCTGTGTAGGAAGGAGATCTGTTCTGGCTCTCCTGGTGAGTGGTCTGAACTGCTGGGCTGAGTTAGGAGTAGCCCATCTACCTATGCTGTACGGCACAGATAATACACACTTGGAGGTAAGAGGTAGAAAACTGTCCAGCTTTCCCCAAACCACTCCATAACATTTGTTTGCAAAAATAGACATCAGTCAGCTCTGGGTCTGAGGGCTCAGATTCAGTCAAGTTACTTAAGAAATTTCCTTGTGGCATCTGAGCCATGGAAACAGTCTTTGTGTACACCGTTACTCCCTAGCAAACCTGGGGTAATTCAGTTTAGCTTAGTCTGAAATGATGGAGAATTGTGCTGAATTATCACATCAGTCTGGGCTAACATCTTAGATATTGTTTTTGCAGTTATCTGGGAGCCGAGTCCTGAGAATCAGCCAAGGCTTGAACTTTGGAAAGCTTTGGTGCAAAGAACACGTCTCTATGAATGTCTCTACATATATGCACTCAGGGTTTATGATTTATCCATCTCTCTGTTGTGGATTATGTGGAACTCGTACCTCTGACTCTCTTATGCTGGCTTTACTCTTCCTGTCTTACTCGTCTCAGCATTGCCTTCCTGACTATTGCTGCTGTAGCTGCTGGAATCTCCTGATTTTGGCCAGGATCCCGTAGATAATGTACAGACATAGCCCAAAGACTGACTTCTCTCTCAGGACACAAGGAATATGCACTATCCTGGTCTGGATCACTTCCTCTGAGCAGCTCAGGTGCCTAAAGAGGCTTTGCTTCATTCTGCCACAGAGCTATCTGCAGATCTGTGGAAGAACTACTAACCTTGATTAATACCTGGGCCTCTTGCCAGCATAAATGCTGGAGTGTTTGCTGTGACTTCAGATTTGCTGATTAAGCTTAATTTCCAACTGACAGGTAATTTGAAAACACCGTAAAGATATGTTCTTTGCAGGCTTTGAGCAGATTAAGTGGGGGAGAGGGACCGTTATAAAGCACATCCAAATTCTGCAGTCAGCAGTACTGTGTGATGAATGTCACCATAACCTCGAGAGAAGTCAGATAATGAAATGCATTCATTTCTTCCAACAATTAAGTATGACCATGGCCTGGAGAGGGCTCAGAGCCAGCTGGTAAAATTTACATTAAGCAGTGTCAGGCCTTAGATTATCATCTACAGTAAAACAGCTACAAAGAGCATGAAAGTCAGATGTATGATCTGAATGTTTCTCTGCCACTGACAGATGGTATGACATATTAAATCTGGGATCATCATGGATTTTTGATTATCGGTCCAGTATTGAACCTATTGCAATTGATACTGTTCTTACCTTCCAAGGGACGATCATCAAAAAGGAAGTCCAGGAAGCCAAAAGATGACAGAAATAAAACAGTAGAAAAAAATCTGACCCAAGGTCCTGTTTTCGGTCTAATAGCTCTGCTGTGGGCAGGATGTGTGAAGCAAAGGTAGTGCCAAAAAATGTGTTTAACTAACTGCTTTTGGCCCGTTGCGAGTTTAATGCAGTGTTTTGTGTACCTCTTTCCCTCCCACATACAGCCAAATGGATAACTTCTTTTACAACTGTGGTTACATAACACTCCTGTGCAATGACACAGGAGAGTAAAGAAGCTCTAGTACAACTTTTAGGTGATCTAATGCAGAGATGCTGGCATGTAGGGGAATTGTAATGTCGTGGTTTTATTTTTCAGATTTTTCCTTCCTCTAGTGAGTTGCAGTTTGATTGTACAAAGTTGCTGGAATTCCTCACCAGCAGCTCTGATATCTTGAAACCAGCTCATTCTGTCACCAGTCAAAAATTTTATCTGTAATTTTTTTTCTAATGAATTTAGTGATTTGAGTCAAACTAGCAAAAATATCCCACTTATCCTCAGTCTAGCATGAGCAGTGGCCATGAAAAGTATTCCACGCTATTTCCTTTAGGTACCTGGCCTTGCATTAGGAGCTCTGAATGACAAAGTAATTTTCTGCGTGTCAGTAAGATGCTTTTTTGCAGAGGAGAAGAGCAAAATGTTAACCACAAGTCTGGTAGTTTTGTGATTTTGTCTCTGTCAATGCAGAGGAGATGAACTGACTCATGGCTGCGGAATAACTATCACTGACAGCACTGTAGGGTCCTTGTTCAGGTTGTCTTCTCCTTTTGTGACCACTCAGCAGATACTGGTATCAACAAAGGATGCAGTACATTTCACTCAACAGCTGCCGTGCCAAAAATAAGATGAATAAATATGCAGCAAAGCTGAAAACAAAACTGACCGCCATCCTTGTTTTCTCTTTCCAATAGGTGGCAGCAATTCTCTTTCCAGATCATCATCGGTTGAACGTCAGGAGCTCCAGAATTCCAGAAGAGTTTAAAAATACGGGCATCTTTGCCCTTTTCATTTGCTCTTTCTGAGTGTGAAATTTGCACCAAGAAGGCAGCAGACTGACAAAATGTCTGAAGCCCTTGGAATGTGGCACTGCTGCCAAGTCCAGCCGTGCCAGGAAAACACAGTCAGATCAACGAGCAAACGTGACCCAGGGCTCAGGAATGGGGGAGGGAGGTTTACTTTTGCCTAAGGATGGTCAAAAGTAAAAATGAGACTGTTTTAGGGTTTAATTGAGGAGGAATTGGAGAGCCATGGAAGAAGGGAATGGAACGTGAGGATTCCAGGTCAGATGGAGAAGTTTTGGACAGCCAAGGAGCAATGACAGTGCACCTTGTGGAGAAAGAATCACACGCAGTGGACTGTCCAGCACAGCGGGCTCCCCTTGGAAGAAGTGACTTCATAATGTTTGTATAAATCTTCAAGAGGAAATTAAACAAGAATGGAGCTGAGGAAGCCTCTCTTCAGAAAGTAATGTGGCAAAAATCTCTTGCAGATAAGACTGTTTCCTTTATCCTGAAATGCACCTGTGCGCATCATTAGAAGAGAACAGCTCCATACCAACAGATGGGCCATGAGGAGGGGTGAGCCAGGTTCCCATCATACATTATGACGTAAAGAAAGCATTGCTTCCTGGCTGCAAAGAGATGGTCAAAATAAAAATATTTAGGTATAAAATTATTTTAAATGTAAAAAAGCATTATATTATTTATAAAAAATTATTTTAAAAATCATAACTCTCAACTATAGCCCGGAGGCAAATGAGTTCTTCATGAATTTTAGCACTTAAATCCTTTTTAAAAATCTCTTTCCAATGTTTTCAGTCATACATGCCACTTATTTTCTTTTTACCTCAAATGTCTTGCTAGGATTTTTGGTTGAAGAGCTCTTTGACTCCACAAGCTGCTTTCCTGCTAAATGTGGAAAATGTCACTCTAGTGGGTTGTGTAATTGCCCTCATCACTATTTCTCTTTTTACACAATCTGGAGGAGGGAAATAGTGCTACCCCAGTGAACTGAGCTGCACTGGCACTTTTGATGGGATGCGGCAAAGACAAACCACTAAGAGCACAATTCCAGAACATTGTGGAGGTTGTTACAGTACAGTTTCCCAGTAAGAGACCCCAGATCACATTCCTGATGGGAGCTAACTGGGTTTTTTTCTAGAGCATCTTCTGGGTCTACAAGCCATGAACCCTCAGCAGTACTCCAGAGGATGTGGGACCATATTCTCATCTTGCTCTTGAGATACTGTGGCTTCTATTGGGTGGAAATGAAGCTTGCAAGCACGTCTCATAAATTGCAGTATTTCCCACATTGTTTAAGTGATATTCCACGTTGCAGCCTTGGCTTGTCTCTGTGATGACTTTAGGAATACCCCAGCATACCTGGGAATATAGCTCCTCCAAGGAGGCTTGGAGTGCAGTTTGTATGGTGTTTAAGCCTGTTTGAGACAGCACTGCCACTGGAAGAAGTGCAGATGGAGACATACAGACAACCAGGTCAGAGTGAACCAGGCCAGAGGTTTTTAACCTGGATCAGTTTTTACCTAAAACAGTTTCGCTTGTGCTGACTCAAAACATACTCACATGGTTTTGGCAGAAGGCTGGGGAGAAGTAGCCTTTGGACCTGTTGGAACAGGTCCAGAAGAAGGCCATGAAAATTAAAAGAGTGCTGGAGCACCTCTGCTGTGAAGACAGGCTAAAAGAGTTGGAGTTGTTCAGCCTGGAGAAGAGAAGGCTCTGGGGAGACCTTATTGAGGCTTATTGAGCCCCCTTAAAGGGGGCTTGTAAGAAAGATGGAGAGAGACTTTTTAACAGGACCAGTAGTGACAGGATAAAGGAAAACAGTTTTAAACTGAAAGAGGGTAGGTTTAGAGTGCACAAAAGAGTAATTTTTTTTGCAAGGAGGGTGGTGAAACACGAGCCTGAGTCAACCAGTAAAGCTATGGATGCCCCATTCCCGGAAGTATTCAAGGACAGGTTGGATAGGGCTTTCAGAAGCCTGATCTAGTGGAAGGTGCTCCTGCCCATGGCACTGGGAGAGTGGTGAATAGTGGAAATAATTTGGTTTGCAAGAAAAAGTAGAGAAGAAGAATTTTTCTGAGGCAATTTGAGGCAGTAAACTCAGACTGAAATTTTGTCAGAAAACAAAGTGCTTTTCAGACAGCTGAGGGCGCTGAGCACTTCTTAACTGAGGTTGGCATTTTGCAGGTTTGGGCTTTAAGCTGCAGCACTAAAATGCTCGAATCACAGATAGTGCTGCTGGTGAGCAAAGCCTGGGCAGGGGCTCAGGGTCCAACATTGCCAGTAGCTGAAAAATGAAAGACCCAGAGCTGGTTAAATAACTGCTTATGTGCTTCAGTACAAGCATAAATGTAACGCCTTGATTTTAATGGCACCGTGAAAGAACTCTTTGATCACTGATTTCCCCTTCTGGAGCAGCAGGGTTTTGTTTATTTATTACAATTTCAAGTAGCACCATAAAAGTAGAACTGGAGAAAATGTTAGGCTCGTATATATGGATATTTATATTCTGGTCATCTTCTGTCAGTTTTCTCTCGTCCTGGTTTTATCCTTGTCACTGAGATCTGTTTCTTTGTGTGACACACCTTTGCCAGAATCACCACCTATATCTGTCCAGAATTTCCCAAGAAATGGCCTCTCTTGTGGTGGAATCTGCATTTTGGGCACGTCTGTTCAGGTCTGGAAAAAAGACACACTGATTTCATTTCACCCAGACTATGATACACGATTCTTTTTAGGTATTTTTAATATAAATCAGATTTCTCTGGATTCTCATTTATCTTGCATTGATTTCTCTAGCTTATTCAAGCTTCTTAAAATCGTTCTGTGGTTTTTGTTTATTCACCGCTTTTTATTAGCAAATCCTTAATTCCTTAGTGCTTCTAAAGCTTCTTAGGACACAAAACAATGCTTCTGATTTGTTAACTCTTGTTATTACCTCTAGTGGTATGAATAAAAATTAGTTTACTTTGATGAAATACACTTAATACATACACTTATTTTATTAAAATCAAGTAATTACTGCAACTAAAGTCTTGCTTAGTTGGATACCTCATGTCTTTAGAGAAAAGGTTACTCTACTTATTGTGGCAGTCATTTCCGTAATTTTTTCAGCTCTAAAGGGACATCTTGGCTTAGAAAGTTAAGAATTTTTGTGTCAGTCAGTTGCCTTGTTTTCACCCACGGAAACTTTGAGTTGCATTTTCAAGTACTGGTAATTAAATTAAAGGACCTGTGACTTGCAAGGCCATTTGACATTGGGCGTCTAACTCATCTATCTTAGGTACATGTGTACATGGTGAATTCCCCCACTGTGGAGATAAATGTCTTAATTTGGGGTTTGAATATTACAATGTGGCTGTGAGAGTGTCTCCTGACTCGAGCTATGCGGAGCCTCAAGGCATGGCATGGGCCAGCTCGTTTGTTTTGTTCAGGTGCTCTGGCACCTAAGGCTCTGCATTGTGTCATGGAACAAACGTCTTCCTCTTTGTCTTCTGTGACCACGCAGCCAGGCTGCAGCTGGCATGGGGCCTTTGGGAGGGATTTGCCTTTCATCCCTGAGCACAGGACTTGGCTCCTGACCTACCCAACTCCTTGGTTTTTCCACTGAGGGATGAAGCACAGAGAAATGATGCTGCAGAGAAATGGCAGAGCACTTTTCTCTTGTCTCGTTACGCTCTTCACTGAGAAAATGTAATTTCTCAGTACTCATAATGTGGGATTCCCAACCCATCTCAGCACTTCCAATGAGATAAAAAATGGCTTTGGCAACACATAAGTTCCTCACGGTAGAGCCCGGCAGCACAGGGACCATCTATTTTCTCCACATGAAGAAATACCTGGGTATTAAAGGAGAGACATGCAGAAATCAAGTCCAGCTGCCTGATGAGATGCAGACTGATACCCAGATGTGAAATGGTTGAATCCATGTTTCTACCTGTCAGCTCTGCTGGGGGTGATTCAAACTGGATTTCTCAAGGGGTAGCCTGTGGGTGTTCCCAGTGGCAAGTGAACTTTCTCGGATATCTCCTACTTAACATATTGTCTATCTTTGGCCTTTGGGTGCTCTAGGCAGCACCATTACTATCAGACCCAGGGAGCTGTTCGAAGGGCATGCACCTCTGGGCAGGTCAGTATCTCACAGGTGTGACCCATGAGGTCTGTGGGGTGCAAGAACACAAGACAGAGGTGTTTCATGCCTCCTGCCAGCCTTTCTGCCTCCCTCTGCAACTTTGATCTCTCTTCAGCCAGGACCAGATCCCGCTGGGGTTGATGGCTGGAGGCCCTGTAACCAGCTACTCCACTGGAGTCAGACTGCACTTCCCAAATCAGGCAGCCTTAACGGCAAGTCAGGGAGGGGATGGATGCCACAGCCAGCCACCACTCTAAATCCCTGCTGCTTCCGAAAGTGACATCCAGCCAAGGAACAAAGCAAATGAGGGAGCAGACCTTATAATCAGGTTTACGATTTGATCCATTACTATCATAGCTGCTATATGCTAGTTACAGAGATGGGAACAAGCTGTTGTCGTAGAAGGCCAGCTATAAAAACTGTATTTCTAGACATGCTGAGTTCTGTGAGGACAGAGAAACAGCCTATTAAAACATCTTGTTAACACACGGGTTGTAGCCTCAAAGCTGATGCTTGCTTTATATGTGTTTTATTTTTCCTCTCATTTTCACTTACGTATTTCTTTGCTGTCTTTTGTAAAGCGATATTTTTTTATTTGGGTAGATTATTGGATAATATAGTATACAGGAGGTAGATGCTTGTGGTTACTTCTGTTTGCTCAGCTCCCTCAAGGTGAACAGGACATGATGCAGACCCAAACAAGAACCCAGGCAGTTTCTTTGCAGTAATTCCTATCATAGAATCGTAGAATATCCTGAGTTGGAAGGGACCCACAGGGATCATCAAGTCCAGCTCCTGACCCTGCACAGGACAAGACCAAGAATCCCACCATGGGTCTGAGAGATTGTCCAAGCACTTCTTAAACTCAGACAGGCTTAGTGTTGTGACCACTTCTTTGGGGAGCCTGTGCCCAACCACCCTCTTGGCATGGTATTTACTGTCTCATTTGCAGCCATCTCTTCTTATTTCTTTGTTTTTCCCCAGCTGCCTGATTTTTCTGGCTTGCCATTGGGTTAGAGGGTATGAAGGAGAAAGGATACTTGGCCTCGACTCTGTGCTTGATTGCACAGAGAAAGAAAAGTCAGTCTTGTGCTTGATTGCATTACATCACATCTTCTGTCTATTCATTTATTCAAGAGACAATGAAAAGGAAAGGAAATTTAAAAATTTTTAGGCACTTGCTCTCACTGGAAGGTTAGGATACTAACTGAAGATATTATTAGTTTGACTATTATGTTATATTTTCCTTATATATTTATTGGCATTGCAATGTCAGAGTAGGTTTCAAATGACAGAGTTCCTGTCCAGGCCCCATTGCTTTGGTTTAGCCTATCATTCTCCAGTAAAGGGACCTGTGACAAAATCTGAGTCAAACCCAGTATCAAATACCACTAATATCAAGTATCACTGCCACCATTCCCAACAAGGTTTGCATTTAAGAAATTGCTTCTACTTGCAGTTTTTCTATAGTGCATTATTACAGGTCTGGGCTCCCCCTGATGCTGTCGTAAAAACCTATAGATCTATACACAACCAGTTCTAACTTCTGCAAGGTTTTCTTTCTTGGCCTGATAACCTTCCCTTTGAAACCACGCCTTTTTTTTGTAGGCTGTGCTCTGGGTGGGGATTTAGTACAAATCTCTTTAAAAGCCCCAGTAGTTCCTCCTTGAGGCCAAATCTGAGCTGAACACAGGTGCTACTGTAGTCCCAGCTGGACATGGTGAGTTTGGGCAGCAATAGTGTGTTACAGAGTAGAGAGAAAGTGTGGGAGGGTGCATTAGAGTTCTGGAGGATTTTTGTGTAGGATATGTGAACTTAGGCCTGGGGCAGGAGACCTCATGAAGGTAAACTTCTTAAGAGGCATTTTCTCTTCTTTATTCTTTGAAAGCAAAGAGTCATCTAAGATTTCAGGCTGCCTGAGACTGCAGCCAGTAAAGTACATTTTGGGACTGAGCAGGGGAAGATTGTGTTTGAGAGTGAGAGCTGGGTTAATATATTACTTTGGTTTTTGCCCCTTATAAGCTCTTCAGTGTGATATCTCTACATGCCAAATCTCAAAGAACTTCCTAGATTACAGCCAGCTCCCGTAAAGGTATCATTTACCCAAACCTTTACCCCAGACACATCTCATCCTTGAACCTGGGAAAGAAGAGTAATGTTGCGTGAACGTAACTAGAGGAATTTGAGAGAGAAAAATTAACTTCTGTGGGAATGATTTTACACAGATTAATGTATTTCATGGGCCACTTGGATTTCAGGTGACTGAACTGTGTTGGAAGAAGATGCTGTTTTCTCCTTTTTCCTGTGCTTGCCACTTTCATTTTTCAGCACTTGTTCTCCACTAAGCTCAGGGAGGCAAAATCAATAGTGCTCCAACATTAATAATTGAGCAAAGCAGGCAGCCGGCTGAGTAAACCCCATTTCACTTGAAATCAGAGCAGTTACTCCCGGCTTGAGCTAATGTATCTGAGAATTAGGTGCAGGCTGAGGTGGAAAATGGGATAAAAACACCAAAATAAAATTAAAAAGCCAAACAACCGCCTCCCCCCTGTGCTGTGCTGTCATGATTCTCACCAAAGGAGCAGCAGAAGTGAATAAGGATTGCTCTCTTGAATCATTCTGTATCAGAGTGCAATCAGGCAGAATGGTTTGAAAGCATCTTTAGTTTGTAGGGATGAACTCTCCAGGGTCTGAGTGCTATTTCCAGGTTTCATCCTAAAGCATAAATCATGCACTTATTGAGAGCTGATAGTATAAAGTACACAAAGAAGAAAAGAGTCTGACAAATAGCTTTTAACTTGGGGAGTGGAAAAAAAAAGGCAATAAACACACTACTGGAAGTGTTTCTGAAGGGCATTTGGATACTCTTACAATGCAGGGTGAGAATCCCACTAGAATGTGATGCTCCACAACATCCCCTCACTGAAATGCTGCCATCTCTGGAAAAGACTGCAATAAATTCCTAATACCCTCGGTGAAATGACACAGTGCTCAAAGAACAGGGTCTCTTAATCCCACTAAACCATTGAGCAGTAGGATATCACATCAGATTATCATACCACCCTGGTGGCTTCTGCAGTTTATAGATAAAAATTGCCTACATGATGTCTTCTTTGAAAGTGCTGGGTTTGGGAATCTCTAGATCAAACCTGCTCATAAATATTGAGAAGAGGGGGCTTCTCTGAGGGATAGTCTTGTTTTAATGGGGCAGAATATCAGTAAAGGCATAAATCATATCTGAGACAGCAGGATATAGCTGGCAAAGGAATTCAATGAGGATTAATACCAAGATGTCAGCAATCCAGGAGATGCATGATAGTATCAGTGTAGAGCCAACAGATAAAAAATACCATGTAAAGTTTTCTTTTCTTTCAGGGAATCTCCTGGGTTTCTTCTGCAGTGTGTCTGGGAAAAGTGCTCTGAATCCTAAGCAGTGTGAAGAGACAGACAGCCTGATTTAAAGGTGTTAAAATTTTGCCAAGGGATGGGAGCATCCACAAGGACAGCACTCTGGGATGGTGCTGAACACTGACTACATCAGGGCTTTTAGATGTGGTGTTGAGGATGAGCTGTGGGATGCACTGAGTTATCCCATCGAGAATTGCGTACCATTTCTGCAAGGAGCAAGAATTGCCTGTCATCTCTGTAAGGGAAGAGAATCAAGAAGACATTATGAACTGGTGCATGGGGGAATCCCACTACTGTGTATCAAAGTGTCCTTTAAAGGGACGACACAAACTCCAGATGGGGACTCACTTTGTTATTTGGATGAAACCTGTAGGAGTGAGTTTATGAAAAGCTCAGCTAGAGCTGCATTTCAGCAGGGTGGAGTTTGTAGCTTTTCTCCCAAACAGCAGAAGATCAAAGCCTTTTATTTTCATGGCTTGCAATGTGTTTTTTTATTGTTTCTTTTCAATGGCCTGCAACACAACAAGCGTTGTGGCACAAAGAGATCATGATATTCAGAAGCAAATTAAATTAAAGCTTTTCTAGACAGGACTTGTCTCTCTGAGCTCTATCTTTCTCCTTTGGCTTTCTGTGCATCAGTTGGCAGTATGTGTAAATCCAGAAAAGCCTTGCAAAGCCAGGGGAAATCCAGGAGGCAATTAATTCATCTTGAAACAGCACAGCCTAAATAGTCACCACTGACCTGGAGTGTCTATACAGAGAGTTTAGGTAATTGTTCTGCCAACTTACCATCAGGACTGGGTTTTTATGAATAATTTTTTGCAGTGAGCAGCAAATATTGTCTTTAAATATATGTCAGTGAAGGAGCAATTGCACGGCTATAGAGGCTTGTTTGTCCCTATCTTGTGGGTGCTGCCCATCACCCTTTGAGACCAACATGGCTCCAGGAGAGACCACTAAGTTGAACAAGAATCTCCAGCCATGAACTCAGGGGCCAGAGGAAAGAAAAGAAAAATAGAGGCTTGTTTGTCCCTAATGATCCACTTGGATGTGTGCAGCCTGGAGGTGTACAGCTGGAATGAAAAATAAGACCATGTAGCAGGATTCAGCTGATCCCAAACAAAGGTTAGGGGCAAGGAATTCCTATGTGAGCAGAGGGAAGGTTTGCAGGGAATTTCCCCTGGTGCTTTTCAAAGTTCTGGCTGCTGTGTGTTGACCTCTGAGGCATTTGTTTGGTTTGGCTTTTATTTTCTTTTTCTTCCTTTTTTTTTTTTTTCCTTTTCAGTTCTTGTCTGTTTTGTTTCTAAAGGAATGACATCCTGGCCCCTCACATTTCTGGAGGCAGCACAGACATTCCTTGCAGCTCAATGTTACCAAGAGCACAGAAAATATTCTTCATAATTACACAGGATTTGATCATTCCAGCATTTCTACCTCTTCCCAGAAGTTTTATTATCATAATTAATTTCTCTGGCATCTACTTACAGCTCTAGGCATTTTCCCAACCTTTAAACACACAGTTAACAGTTCTGAACATTTCACCACTGTATTTCTTTTCCTCATTTTGCTAGTTATAAATTCTTTGCTAGTAGTCTTTCCTGCAACATGAGCTTTTTTCATGTAGTCCCCATTACTGTAGTATCATCATACTCCAGGATCTCTGCTTCACCACAGCACTGTGATCAAAGAAAATGGTGTTATCCCTAGTTACAAATGAGAATCTGGTGTACAATGGGACTAAGATTCATCTTTTGGTGACTTGCCCAAAATGTCACAGAGGCAGGAAAGAGAATTACGCTCTGGTGTCCTGACTCCAGTTTCTGCTGGGCCAGCTAGATTTTACTGTCTTACAATGTATTTCTCTTTCAGAAAATATTCTGCAATTTCCAGTCTATGCAGAACCCATCACTTTCTCAAATGCATTTAAGGTGAAACGATGAACCAAGAGGGAAGTGATCTTAAGAACCAAGGATTCCTCTTGGGAAATTGTCTTCTAGCTTATGGATATTGGGCAGAAAAAGATCTTTTGCTTAAGAGAGATCTGAACTCTGATCTAAACTGTGGAGTATTAATCATATCATATGTTCATCATATCTGTGTCTGATTGCACTTGTCCATAGTAAGTTTCTTCAATCTCAGAGGGATGTAAGAGAGATGATCACAAATAATGTTGGGTTTCAACAGCCAACCCAAATCACATTAAAAACATCAGTTTCAGCCTCCTGTTTGTTTCAGTGAGGGTTGGTAGATTACTGAAATGAGAAACTCCAGCCACAATCCAGCACAACTCTTGGTGTGATTCAGTGTGGTCCCTTGGTCACCACACAATGGGCAGGGCTGTACATTAGCCTGGACTGCACATCCCCAGGAAAAGCCATGTACTGTGGTGGTGGAATTCATCCTACCTCTGTCTTTGCATATTAATTGTACAGGCTGCCAAAATTCCACAAATTCTCACTTTTCATCTGTTTAAACTCAACGCCATGTAAAGCTCTTGACACAACTCACAAGACCTACAGATATCCTCAGTCTGAGCACAGGCCACCTGTGTCTTGTTTGCTGGAATGGGAGCAACAGCCCGGAAAGCAAAGCTGCTGATGGAGATGCCAAAATCATGCTCTTTGTCAGACAGAAACTGAGTCAAAAATCAGGTTTCAACCTATTCAGAACTTGGCCAAACCTTACTATTAATTTGGCTTCCAGCACAAGCAGCACGGCACTGTAATACAAAACTCCCTTGGTGGCTAAACAATTTTCCATATACTCTGGATTATCTGAGTAGGATTAGAGATGTCCTGGTGTGGGCAGCTTTCTCCAGTGTCAGAGCAAGAGCTGGGTCTCCTGGCTCGGCACCCTGAGTCCTGGTGTGGTTCAGTGTGAGAAGGTGGTGAGCAATCTGGTGGGGTCTCCACACCTATCAGGTTGTGCTCGTGAGACTGTCACAGGAGGGAAGTGATCACCAAGTCCATCACGACTGGAGAGAGCAGCTTGCCAGGCTTAGACATGGTGACTAGTGGTGCCCAACAATGTCCTAAATAATTTCACTGCATTTACTCCAAATATACTTTTACCAATTAACTAGGCAAAGCCTTAAAACAAACAAATAAACAACAACAACAAAACAGCCCCAAAAGAAGAATAAAAAAGACTTCAAAGCATTTCACGTAGGTTAATTAAGCTATATGTCTATGTCAGTCCATGTCAGCCAACAGATATTCAGCAATCCTTATCTCTACACTGTAGAGCCTGATAAAGGTCTAATTGGCTGAGAAATGTATAGCCTTTGGGACTGCAGTGGCAAAAGCAATTTCCTTCTGCGCAACGGAGCCTTAACGAAAACACCTCCTGCTTAATGAAAGTATGGAAGATTAAGGGACAAAGGTAGGGGTGTGGAGCTGGGCTGCAGCCAGATGGGGTCTGCGGGGGATGGCTGGGGGCAGGAGGAGCCCCAGGCAGAGCAGGAGGTGCCTGTGCCATTCCCGCTGGTGTGGGGGGCCCTGTTGCACGCCCCAAATACAGGTGCCACCGAGGGGCAGCCCCTGCCTCCAGGTGCTGTCAGTCCTGCTGGGTGCAAGCAGGGCGTCGCCAGCGAAGATGAACTCGGTCCCCACGGCTGCCTCCGCCTGCCTGAGCAAAATCTGGCCACGTGTTGCAGAAGCGTTTGGGGGTGAAAGGATTGAGGACAGATAAAGTGTTTGTAACAACAGTGTTTCTTTGTTTCAAGTTAAAGAGCCAAGTTTAATGCAGGATGCAAAGCTGACCCTGGGGTGAAACATCACTGAGCGTCCTCAGAGGCTGCCCTCCCACGCATGAGCCAAACTCAGAAAATCTTTGATGCCTTAGTGTTTAACAGTAAGAGAGAGGGGGGAAAAGCCCTACAAATTGTTCTAGAGAGAGAATAAAACAGCAGAAGCAGCAAAGAGAGGTTAATGTGGACTTTGCAGCAGATGCTGATGAGGGACGATTTCCCCATTTCCTTTCTGGTTTAGAAATAAGATTTCATGGACACAGAGATAGTTCTGGAAGAACTAATGAAGCATGAAGATGAGTGAAAGGCGTCATGTTCAGGGGGCTGCTCACAACTCACAGAAAAAGGCTTTCTCCTTTTTTTTCTCCCCACAATTAAAAAAAGAAGAGTTAACACCTGTGCTTGCTTCACTATGCCATTTTTCACATTTGCAGTTGTTCTCAGGGGAATCAAAGTGACAGATTTATGCTAAGCTGCAGTTTGGATCTTTTCTTGCCCCGGAGCAAGGCTTTTATCCAAGCTTTTCTTTCCCCCTTCATGAGGGGATGGTGAAGAGGAGGAATGCATCACACTTAAAAACGGCAAAGAAAAAAATCTTTCACAGCTGTTTCTAGCAACTGAGATATATTTAATCCAAACTGGAGATTAACATGCACCTCTGTCGAAGAGATATTTCCCTTCCCCCTGTGGTTGTTATCACCTGTGGAGCAGACAGGGCTCAGAGATAAATTCGTGGTGGGAGGATAGAGGGCTGTAATGGGAGAGCTAAGAGCAAGTGACTTTGTGCTCTAATTCCCAGAAATTCCTGCTATGGATTGACTCTCCAAGTAAAATGGACAACTTCTTTGGGCTGTCTACATTGTGAATACCACTTCTAACTGCTTCAGGACCTCAGGTTTGCCTGTGCCCAGCTCCAGCAAGCCTCTGCACAGCAGGGTTTTAAGCAGGATATCTGCAGAAAGCAGCTCTTCTCTAACTGTTGCATTGGAGACGGATGAGCAGAGAAGGTCTCTCCCTCTGTCTCAGTGCTACGTGCACATGGATGCAAATGAGTAATGGTGAATCTTCAGTAGCACAAGAACTCCTGCTGTCTCTTCAGGGCGCTGAGCCATGAGCAGCCGTTTGGAATGTGCCCTCCTAGTGAGCGCTTATGTTTTATCTTCACTGCTCAGTGTGCAAATGTCCTGAAATCCCATCTTTGAATCTGTAAGGATTTAAAAGGCAGAACTTGGGAGGCAGAACTATTAACACCTGTATGGACTTTCCAGTGGTGCTTGTCTCCATGTTATCTAAATGCTGCTAACACGTTAATGGATGTGAATTCACAATCCCTTTATGAAGTAAGAAGCTGGTACCCATGTGAACTACCATGCTTGGCATTTTTGTCCCCAGATCTTATCCTTCCAGTCAATCTCCTTCTCCATCCCCATGTTTCAGCCCGATATGAAAGTCTTGCCTCTACTCATAGGAACAAAGAGAAAAAAAAGGCGTTACTCTTTAGACTGCCCTGGTGAAGAGAGCATTGAAAATCTTTTCTACGGAAATCTCACCTAAGATAAACATGTAAAATGTGATATTTCAGCCCAAACAATTAATGCAATCCAAGGAGGACCCAGGCAGCTCTTCTGACAGGCCATATAATCCAGCAAATCATTTGCTTTGGCTGCTGCTGCTGGACCTCACAGCCTTCACTGGCTCCAACAGCACCTGTTTGTACATGTGTCACCAGCCCCTGAAATGGTGGCCAGGGGACAGCTGTCCTGGCCTTGACATATGCTCTTGCACTGGCTGCTGCATGTGTCCAAATGCAACGATCCCTGCACAGCAGCATGGCTATCAGTCTCTGCCACTGGGTCATCTGCAGTTGTGTGGGTGAGTTTCAGCAGGGCAGGTTCAGAGGTGGAGCTCTTTCCTCCTCCTTTGCAGTTCTGATGGTGTGTGTGAGCATCTCATTGCCAAGGAATTTGGGAGTAGGACTAAATTACCAACAGTTACCCATCAGCAGCATTGCCCTCATCACCAACATTCAGGTGAATCCTTCATGAATGTTGATGGCATTGCTGACCCAGCTCCAGAGGAAAGAAATTCCGCTGAGCCAGGAGGACAGTTGTGCTCAGCACCAAGCCAGCTGATTGCCATGAGAAGAGGAGGATTCTCCATGAGAGAGCTGGATCAGAGCCCATTTCACTGCCTTGGCCACGTGCTTGGGATAACTCACCGGGTTAAATGTAACCTTTTTATCCTTTGCAAAGGGGAATTTCTAAAATCCAGAGAAATCTCCTGCACAATGGCAGGAGGATGTGCTTTCATGTCAGCTGCTCTGTGGATAGAGCTCTATTCTATAGCATAGCAGAGAAGAACTAGACCTACTTAAGGCAGAAAAATACAAAGCCCATATGCTAATAGAGCAGGACCTTGACCCATTTTGTGAGTTTTTTTCTAGGTGGTTTGATGCCCTCTCAGCAGCAATTAAATAGAGAAACTTGCTGCCTGGTGGTTGGGGAATAGGTGGTTCGTGGGGAGTGGTCACATCTCGTGTGAGTGTTGCTGGAAGTTGGTGGGAAAGTTATGATCCTGCACTGTCAGGGACACAACTTATAAGGCCACCCCAGACAAGAAAACTCACCTCTCTCCTCTTGGTACTTCATTTAAAATGGCCCAGAAATTGAAGTAAGTGTGGGGATGCCCATGGGAAAAAAGGTGTTTTGGGGGTGATGTTGGGGCTGTGATGGGGCAGGCACAGCAGCTCTTCAGCTCCAGGAGGGTCAGGACCACAGGGAGCAGCTGAGAGAGGGCATGAGGCAGGGCATGACACTCAGGCTAAGCCCAGCTTTCTGCAGGACAAGAGGCAATTCAAGCTGGCCAGTGTGAGAGAGAAAGCTGGTGTTACAGAAGGTCTGACAACTCCTGTGGGGATGTACAGGTTTCTCTGATATGGTTTGTACTGGACATCTCCAGTTGCTGGCCATGTGAAAAAAAAAAACCAACAAACGCTTAGGATTCTCACTGTTCTTTATTTCCTTTCTTGTCCCTATTTCTCTGGTTTTACCATATACTGTTCAATTAGTTAATCTAATTCCTTCATTTGCTCCTTCTTTGCCTAAAATTTTCCTTGACAACCTGCTTGCCTCACTGCCCTATACTTCCTGTTCTGGGTCTCTTTCTCCCACTTCTTGTGCCTTTTTCCCATTATTTTTAGCTTACTCTTGGGCTCTGCATCCTTGTGCCTGCCTCATCCATCATGTTATTTCCTACCCCTTCATCTGTGGGACTTCATGGGGTGCAGGGGCATTTCTAATCCTGTGGTAGTCTACAGTAATCTATCACTCAGTAATCTCTGCTGCCTTGCCCCTCTTTCCCACAAGTCTCCTTCTCCAGATGTGCATGCACATCTGTACACAAGGAACACACACAGCCCCAGAGCCAGGAGATTGCAGGCAGACCCAGTTTGAGGAAACGCCAGCTTCAGTGGAGATGCCCCCTCCAAATCCAGAGCTCCTTGGGTGTTGAATGATCTGTGGGATGGCAGGCAGTTGTTTTCCTTACCACATCCCAGGAAAAATAATCAGATACTCTATTGATTAGTGCAGTTTGAGAGAAAAGAATTGTGCTGAAAATTAAGCATCTGTTGGTTTATAATGGAAAATATTTTAAATAAAAATACTTTAAATTATATAAAGGTGTTTTGTAATAGAACTGTCATATACCATGAGACAATTTTACTGGAAAGAACGTCTATAATGAGAAACAAATCACTCTGACCTTTGCTATAGGGCTTGAAAGCAGGTTTCTTTGGGGTTATGGGGACTCATTTGCCCTCCAGCAGTGGAAGAATTAAGATGTTATGTTTAACATAAACAAGAGAGGTTTAATCCCAAATCCTTGTGGGAGAGCACTTTGTGTTCTCTTAAAAGTTCAGTAATTCCATAAGCAAGATGGACAGTTGGGTTGTTTTAGACTCAGTGAAAGGAGGGGAGGGACAGAAGGGACGTCAAAGGGAATTAACTCATCAGAGTAAGAACCTAGTTGTGAAAACTGAGCAGAGAGTGAGTTCAATTGCATTAACCATACATGGTGCCAAGGTCTCTCATTATAAGATGCCTTTTTCCCCGTTTTGTTCTATCCAGCCAAACTTCAAGAAGAAATGTTTATCTACGTGGTATCATCCCAAGTCAGGGCTGGGCAGCCTCCTGTACACAAGTGCCCATTGCTGTTCAGACAGTAATAGCATGAAAGTAATGGTTCTCATTTCCATTTGGGCTCTACACGAGACCCTCCAAGGGCAGGTGCTGGTTTCTGAGTGATGAAGGAAGAAAGCTGCACGGGGACACTTGTCATCTCTGATGACCTGTCTCTGCTGGATCTACCTGCACATCTTCTCTGCACTAGCAAAGACAGAGTGGGCTTTGTTTGGGAGCATCTTGGCCCTTTTGAAAGGCAACCCCTTCCACAGCTCAGGTGTGTCCTGCTTCTCTTCTGCTGGGGGCACAGAGAGAAGTCAGCCCCAGCAATCTGTTACCATTTAGCAGCACTACATTCACTTTAGAAGAAGACTCTGTCAAACATGTTACCTCAAGCAGTGATTCAAAAACTGAAGAAAATTCAACTCTTAGGAAACATAGGAGGGACAAGATATAAATCCAGAAAACTTGAGCAAAGACAAAACATTTCACATCTCTATCTTTTTATTTCCAGACAAGAAGCCAAAGTCCTACAATATGACTGTTACATGAGGACTTAGATATGTAAGCATCACTTTCTTTATCACTCTCCTGCAGCTGAGGAGAACCAGTGTGAGTGACTGGGTGCTAGAGGGATTGTTGCTCTGGCCTGAAACCAGGCCGGAATTGCCTTCACTCAATAAGTGAAGCTTGGATTGAAGGGCAAGTTTTACTTTGCCAATACAGTTTTTCTTCAGGACTGACCAATGAAAATTGTTCCATACTTGTGTAATGCTGGTTAACAGAATAAATGTGGTTCTTGGATAAAAGAGCAGAAAACCAAATAGATGTGGTGGTGCTGCTCTCTCCCTGGCTCTTTGGAGACCAGGCTTTATGATCCTGAGTTCATCTCTGGTGTCTGCTAAAGAAAAGAATGTTGAAAATCTGGGCCAATCAAGCTACAATAATGTCTGGTCATCCTGCCACCATGAGAAGGAAAGTATATTCAATTTATTCAAGGGAGTACTTGATTATGGGATTATAAATGCCAAAGCCGGGTGAGAATTTCTAATAAGAAGGGGTTTTTTTCACATAGCAGACAACAGCACAACATGAACCTATGGAAGAATCTGAAGCCAGGCAGATCCAGAATGAGAAAAAGCACAAGATTTTAGCATTGGAACAACTGACCAAGGAATGACCTATCTTCTCCACCACCTGAGATTTTAAAGTGAGGATTGTGTGTCTTCTGCTTTCTTCTTCTAAATTCAATAATGATCATGACACAGGAGTCCCTGGGTGACATCATCAATGTGGACAGATTAGACTTTCCTAACAGTACCTTTACCTTGAAAACCTCTGATGCTTAAAAAGTGCATTTACCTGAGCCAGGGTTCACCCCAGGGACAGGGGAATTAGACATCTCTATTCCTTTGTCCCCAGCTGTGGGAATGCTCTCTTTGGATATCTTTCCCATCGCCAGTTGTGTCAGTGGTATGTGTTATGCAGATGTGTGTCTACTGGGAGCTACGCTCAGACAGCACATTTCACACTGATTTATGAACAGACTTATAAGTGCAGCAACTTCTGGCCTCTGCTGACTTGGGCTGGAATCAGCTCACATGTTGTTGTGAGCTCACATATTCTTGTTCTTGGACCTGCAGTCACGGCTCACGAACCAGATGCTGCAGAAATGCAGAGCTGAGGAAGTCCATGCCTCAGAGCTCTTCTGTAAACAGAGGGTGGAGGTAGGTTAGCCAAGGGAATTCAGGGAAAAGATGGGACATAAACATGCTCAGTCATGATGAGCTGGAAAAGGACTGGGTGTGGCAATAAGTTGGATAGGCAGTGGTGGGCCGAGGCTGCGTCTGCCCAGGAAAGGATGCTGCAGGACTCCAGGCATGAGACAAAAAAGCATCTTTGTTGTGTGAATGGCAGGAAAGGGAGAACATCTGGGAGAAGCTACAGGGAAAGAGTGTCAACACAGCCTTGAGAATAGAGAGGGAAGTCTAAAGAAAGGATGTCATCCAGGTTGTAAGTCCAAGTGATGGATAAGAGAAAAACAGTTGCCCTTCAGCCACAATGGGTCTGAGTTGAGGACCAGATGTCCCCAGATGTCAGGGAGCCAGGCTAAGATGGAAGTTTTAATAGGAGAACACAGCTAGCAGAACAGAGGTCCAGATCCAAAGGAAACTGCATTTGAATTGGTGAAGTTTGTTGGAGATCAGGGCAGGGGGAAAGGAGAGCAGGACTCAGTGATGACAGTGAGGGCAGAATGGAGAAGGGGGATTGGTTTCAAACTGAGAGTAGGTTTATATTAGATATTAGGAGGAAATTCTTTACTGGGAGGTGATGAGGAACTGGAACAGGTTGCCCAGAGAAGTTGTGGATGTCCCATCCCTGGGGGTGTTCAGCGTCGGTTTGGATGAGACTTTGGGCAACCTGGTCTAGTGTAAGGTGTCCCTGCTCACGACAGGGGGGTTGGAACTAGGGAATCTTTAAGGTCCCATTCTATGATTCTGTGAAGATGGACAGGGGAAGGGGTAAAGGACAGAGGGGACAAGAAAGGGCAGAAAGATACAATGAAGGTATAGGCCAAGATCTCTATACCAACTACCTGATCCTCCTGCTCACTTCTCCACTCGAATTCTAATTGGTATTACAGAAGGTCTTTTTACTGCTGCGCATGAAATAAATCTTTCCAAATTCTTTGAGACAACAGTGTATTCCCAGATGATCCCCAAAGACAGGTCCAGTTTCTTCATGGTTGTGATTACTCTTCAAAAGAAAAAAGATGAAGAACTATGGCCAGGGAATGTGATTTTTTTTTTTTTAATAGGAATCACCCAGCCCAGTATTGGTGCAAAAATAGTTAAATACAATGGACCAAATGTCAAACTATGAGACGAATGACTCAAATTAGAGAAGCATAGACAGAAGAAGCTAACAAAAACATCTCTTCATGTGGAGACACTAGCACAGCCAAATACTCATGTTTGTAGGTCACCCAGTTTAAAGAGGGGCGGGCGAGGGTGGGGTGGGGAGAAATCTGGGTTTGATATTTCGTACCCTGGACTACAAAGGAATCACTGCAGATATATAAATAAAAGACAGCTGGGCTGAGGTTTCAGATCACCTACACCCATCAGAAAGGCAGCCAGACTGAGCACCGTGCTCTCCTGTTTGATACCTGGACTAACACTCAACTCAGTCAATACTTTAGAGGCGAAGGAAGACAGAGCAGAGCAAAGTTTTATTAAAAGGTTTAAATCACCCACATTGCCACAGAAACAGCACAGAGAATGACATAACCCAGAGGGAGAAACCTTTCGTTTAAATATCTGTGAAAATGTGTGAAAGAAAAGGAAGAGCTCCTGCCTGGGAAAATCATGAGCCTGTCTCAAAGTCTACAAGACTATCTAAGCAGAGGAAGTGAATGAATAACTGTGGCACATGCATGAGTGGCTGAAAGTGCAGCCTGAGCAGTAATTGGCTCTATTGGTGCTCCTCTGATTAGCTGGTTTTGGCTACAGCACTTGTCAGACCCACGCTGAGTTCACAGTACAAAAGTATTCACACTGCACTGAAGAACGTCTCAGATCAGCCAGAGGATCCCTGCAGAGAAACAGCAAACACAGATCTGAAGGATGCAGTCTCCAAAGAGGGCTTTAAATCCTTACTTCATGTCACTAATTCCTTGTTATCTAGAGCTGGAAGAGAAGGGGCTCCTGGAATGGATTCAGATGCTCCTGTTACTTTTCACTACCTCGGAAATGAAGGAAGAGAGAAGAAAATTGATGATGCTTCTGTGGAGAGAAATTTAAGAACAAAATCACGTTAATCATTGAATGTGGGTGGTTTGAACTCTTTACCAAAATACCCATCTGAGAGTTGCTAATGAACTGAAACAGCAAAGGGATCAGCTTGTTGGTATGGGAAGGAAAGGTTACATACTGATAAATCTCCAGACTCCTGACAGGGAAAGGTCTCAGCTGGGGACAGGTCACAGAGGGCACGGGAGAAGATGAGCCACCCCAAGTCCTTACAGTGACGGTGGGCACAGATCCAGCAAACATGAATGGAAGAGACCAAGGAAATCAAGCAATTCCAAGTGAGAGGTATTTTTATGTGCAGACGTGCACACCTACTGTGTCTGCTCCAGAGTTATGGCTAAGACCCGCTTTCAGTTCATTCAGCTCATTCAGCTCTGAAGTCAGCTCCATGGATGCCTGCTGTATCCTCAAAATGCTGACATTACCACTCTGCAGAATGACAGAGAAATTCCACAGAACATTAATTATTTGCATCCACACTCTGGTAATCACCACCAAAAAGCAATTTGGAGAGCATCAGCCAGCACCAGAGTATGCCAGCAAATGTTGTAGTGTTTTCTGAGCTGGCTCACTGATTCAACCACTCTGGTCAAATATAAGCAGTTTAGGCTATTAATAGTAGCATTAAGGAAAGACTTCCATATTTTGCTTGTGAGCTGCCTGTCCTTTCTCACCCTGTCCTTTCTCACCCTTTCCTCCCTCCCAGCTAAATTATGTTATGTTACGTGGTGGCTAAATGAAATGTGAGGAACAGCAGAACAGATCACAACTTAGATCAGGTATTTCCAAAGCGGTGTGAGGACAGCTGACCATTATTTACTTGCAACACACAGTAAACAGAGATGAAGGTTAAATGTGAGGCTTTTCTATCCAGAAGATATCAGTCTTGTCTGTATACACAGAGGAAATAGCAAGTTTATTTCACGCAAGCTGAGAATTTGGTTCCCAGGACAAAACCAACCAACCCATGGTTACAAACATCTCATCAGCTTCTTGGGGCTCTGCCTCCGCAGTGGTGGCACTGAAGTCATGAAACACTTGCATGTTGCTGCCAACACTGGACACAAGATTGGTGTGGGTGAAGCTGCCAGGCTCTGACACCAGTCATACCACTTGGAAAAACATGGAGAGACATGGAGAGACTGCCTTGGATGGGCTGAACATCTCTCCCATCCCTTGCAGCACTTCTCTCTTTATTCTTTGCCACCATCTCAAGATACCATTTCTCAATGGAAACCTGAGGTTCGTATCAAAGCCTCCATTTACACTGGATTGCACAAAATGCCTCCAAAACTGCCTCAGCTTTATCTGAAGTCAAAATCAGCCTCAATTCTTTGTTTTGTTCTTTATTCTTTCTTTCTTTCTTTCTTTCTTTCTTTCTTTCTTTCTTTCTTTCTTTCTTTCTTTCTTTCTTTCTTTCTTTCTTTCTCTAAAACCTACTGAAAAAGGCTCTGAAACCTTCTCTACCACAGTTTTGTCTCTTCAGGTTCCACAGCAAAAAGCAGTTTTTCCTAATGGTTAATATTAAAGAAATACTGAGCTGGTTGGTCTTTTGGGATTTTCTAAGGATATTTTCTTTAAAAAATTCAAAATTGTCTTTTAAGCTTTTTTCCTGAAAGTTGGAAGCAATTTGTTGATCTCCGAGAAACAGGGAAAACATTTAGAAAATCTCTATCTGTCATTCTGAAATTTTTGTTAGGGAAAAAGCTAAAATCTGTTTCTCTTTTAGCAAGAACCAACTTTGCTGTTCATGCATAAAGCTATGATGAAATATATTGTAGGATCTTGCCATCATGAAATATGAAATCTACTTTGTTAAACTCTTCCGCACACAGCTGATTCTAATGAAGCTATTCCAGAGGAAGGCACTGGTCACTGAAGATGTTTTGTCTCACTATTATGAAGTTGCCTCAGCACTATTCAACTGATGATTTATTATTTTGCACATTATTTCGAACCCCAGTCCTGCACAAGGACTCTCCTATACCAGGCACAGCATGAATGTGGAACAAAGAGGCACCTTCTGCTTCTAAGAGCTCCTAGTCCTTGTAGAGGGCTGGAGAGGCAGATGGAGAGAGATGGAGGGTGAGATTAAAGAAACCAGCCAGGACATGCTGTCAGACTTTGAGTAACCTTTACAGCTTGGGAGAGATTTAACTGGGACCATGTGTCCATGATATTAATGTGAAAAAAAAGCTCCAAAAGATTTTAAGCATCCCATGCCCATTCCTGACTATTATTCCATGTGAGATCAGATGTGGGAAAAGGAGAATACTGAAATAGAAAGAGGCTGTTGGAGGCTGTGAGTGGTGCAAGGCCCTCAGGGATCCTTGGGAGAAGCTCCACAGCAGTTTGTATGTGAGGAGAGGGTCAGTCTTTGAGCCATCTGCCAAAAAGCTGGAGAAGCCCTAAGCTGCATCAGACCATTCTAGGATGAAACAGTGGGAAGTCAAAATATATTGAGACCTGGCTTTTTACTTTTACCTTGCTCGCCAGATGTATTTTGGAAAACGATTGCAGGCTGCTAGGAAGAGCTGGTCTCCTACACTTGCAAGTTTTTCTCCAGCCTCATTTGAAGTGAGAGAAGTGGATGACCAGGGTTACAAGTTTCTAGACAAACACATCGGAAGTTTCCCGGGATTTTCTTTCCTAGGGAAGCTGTGCACAGCCCCCTGCTCCACTGGGACCCTTGCACTTTCAACACCCTAAGAGTCACATCTTCACCTTCCAAAGCCCTGGGTGCCACCAATGCCCACCCCGGGTCCAGAGAGTGTCTGGCAGCAGCTGCCCTCACCCCGGAGTGTGCCTGCCTTTCCCATCTCTGCTCTTTTATATGTTCCCTCTTTGCAGTCTCCGTCCTGTCCACCTCTTCCCTTTGCATTCCTCCTCTTTGCAACTCTGCCTTTGCATCCCTCCCCTTTGTATCCCTCCCTTTTCACCTCCCCCTTTGCACCTCTCTCACTTACATCCCTCCCCTTTGCCTCTCTGCCCCCTTCGCATCTCTGCCTTTTCCCATCCGTCCCCTTTGCGTCTCTGCTCCTTGCATCTGTGCCCCGTACACTCCCTGCCCCTCGACCCTCTGCATCTTCGCCCCTTCGCACCCCTGCCTGCTTGGCTCTCAGCCCTGTGGGCATCTGCCCCTGGCATCCTCCACTCCTCCCTCCCGCCCCTTTGCACCCCCCACCCCTTCGCATCTCCTCCTCG
>VZTF01005111.1:1553467-1811192 GCA_013397755.1 Cnemophilus loriae
CTCAGCGAGGGCTGCCGGGCCGAGCTGGCCGCGATCATCGTGTACGCGCGGGTGCTGGCGCTGCACCCCGACCCCTACGGCGCCTACAACTACCTGCCCTGGCAGAGGGGTCCCCCCGGCGGCCCCCAGCAGGGAGCGGGAGACCTCTTTTACTCGGCCGAGATCGAGCTGCTGTGCGACCAGGCGTGGGGCAGCATGCTGGAGGTGCCCGCCGGCTCCCGCCTCAACCTCACCGGCCTCGGCTACTTCTCCTGCCACTCGCACACCGTCATGCAGGGCTACGCTTATTTCTTCTTCCTCCGGTGAGTGCCGAGGTAGGGGGGTCCGGGGAGGGGTTGGGATGTCGCATGCCGGCTGCGGGGCATCTCCGCGGGCGGGGGATGCGCGCCCGCCCCTGCCCGGAGGGTTCGCTCCGTCCCGCTGCCGCTCTCCCCGCAGCCCCTTCTCCTTTGAGCTTCCACCCACGGTTTCATAGGGAAAGAAAAACCCGAAACATCAAACCTCCATAGTATTCCAGCACTGTCGGCCAGCAGATGCACAGGGAGCTGCTGTTGAGTAGCTCGTGGGTGCTGCTGCTTTTGTTTTTACGGCGGGACGGTCACAGAGCTGGAGAAAGGCCAGCGCCTGTTTGCCGAAGTTTGGCATGACAGTTTAAAACCCATCCCCAAATACTCACCCGATAGCTTTCCATCGACTCTCCCGAGTCCCAGCCAAACCCTGACTTTGGGCTCATCGAAAGAATAAGAAAATAAACCACAATGTGGGAACAGAGCCATCACCGTGACCTTTCAATTCAAGAGCATTTGCGAAATACCGCTCAGTGGCTTGTTTTGAAGTACTTGGTATATTCTTACACTGGGTGCTTAACAAAGCTCATTTTGATGGTGTCTAGGGCTTAGTCTGTAGCAACATCTTTAAACACTTTTTATTGACACAAGTTATTTACTGACTGGTTGAAGGAGTACTTAAACTCTGAGCTCAAGGGCAAAATTATGCAAATTCAGTAGAAACTATGGCCCAAAATACAGATTTGCCTCCTTCATGGAGTTTCACAGGTGTCTGCGGGGTGGAAGGAGCCTTTTTGGTCCTTACTGCTGCTGCCTGGTCCAGTCCTCATGGTGGAAATTGTCATTTTGGTTACTTAAGTGCAAGGAGAGCTGAGAGCCACTTGCCAACTAAAAGTCTGTATGACTTTTTGTTGAGCCAGGCTGAAGTATGACAGGTGACTTCTGCAGGAGAGAGAGTGCAGTTCATTCTCACAGTGGGCTGCCCATGCAATCTGTGTTCCAGAATGGATGAGAACTACATCCTCCTGCCACATGGAGTCAACTTCCAGGAGGCAATTTTCCCCGATACCCAGGAGAACAGAAGGATGTTTGCCAGCCTTTTCCAGTTTTCAAACTGCTCACAGGCGCAGCATATGTTGAGCTTCTCCAGTGACTGGGAGATTCAAGAGGACAACCGGGTAAGGGATTCATTTGCTCCCCAGTGCTTGTTTTCTAAGTGGGCACAGGCACTCCCATCTCCTTTGTGGACATATGTATATGAATGCAGAGGAGCAGATCCCTGATTTTCCTGTTCCTTGGGTGGTATCACTAGCAAAGTAACACAATGGTGAGGAAATATTAAACTGTTTTCAAAGCTGACCTCTGTGTTAGCTCTTTAGCTTCTCGTGGACCTGAGCAAAGCTTGATATCAACTTGTTCATGAGCAATAGGTTGAAAATAGTATTGCTTGTGATCCTGTCCTCCTCCACCCAGATCATACCTGAGTTTGCTATCTCTAGACCTAATTTTTTAACTTCAGCTGAAATGTTCAGGAGCAGAGCTTTGCTTTTGTACGTCTGCGTTCATCTCATGTAGCGAGAGCAGTGCCTGGACCATGACAGACTGTAAGGGATTATTCTTGCCTGACTCCACAGAACAGCACAAACATCTACTGAACTAATTGCCCTGAGCTGCCTTTTTAGCAGCTAGGGAAAAATAGACCCTTGAGGGCACGTTTCATGTGAGCGGTGAGGGCAGGGTTCATCTGGGCGATGCCAGCACTTACTTCTGAACAAGACAGATGAAATGTCTCTTTCTCTTCGCGAGGGAGGCCACAGAAAGCAGTTCACCCTCTAGGTGATCCTCCCTTAAGAAACTGTGGGAAGTCCAAAGATGCTCACTGTTGGTGACTTCTGAGCCCCTTTATGGGATTGTAGTGTGTGTAATAAATGCAGGATTTTAATAAATGCTTATTTGGGAGAGAAGAGCAACCTGTTGCTGTGTGTGTGCGTGTTCTGGATGTGCATATACTTTTGAAAAAGGGAAACTTGGACAGCTGTTTTAGTGCCAAACCTTGTTTCATGAGGCTGATGGTTTCCCCTGGTAGCTGAGAACATTTTAAGCATCTCTCTAGGTCAGGATGGACAGGACAGGTGTCATTGCTTGTGTCTTCTGTGGATTCACCCAAGGCATGATGTTTATATATGACAGCAGATGTACGAGTGGCTTGCTTGGGAGATGGATGGAGAGAATTCAGTAGCTGGCTGAGCCTTTTCCTTTCACCACCTGGCCGAATGCCAGCATACAAAGTTTGAGCTGCTATGTGGCCATCTGGCCAGTGACACAGCTCCTCTCCTTGGGATGCCCCGTGAGCAAGTGTTTTCTTGCTGCTGTTATTTTGGGGAGGGAGTGTGGAACAGTGCTGTTCAGACATATGTGTGGGGACAGCAGCAGGAATTGATTCTTAAGAGGAAATTAATCATCCTACAATTAAATCACAGAGCTGTAACCCTGTCTGGACAAGAAGGGGGAGGTGGAGAGCCCTGGTCTCAGCCCTGCCTCCTCCCTCCCAGCCCCCCTGCTCCCCAGTGCCTCAAGCAACATACTCAGCAAGTAAAGGTGCTGCTTCTGCCAAATCCACAGATTTTTGTCCAGGGGAGCAAAGCAGCATCGAGGGACCACCAGATCCAACTGCCAGTGTCTGCTTGTGATGCCTCTGCACTGTTTATTTAGTCACGCTGAGCTAAATGTAGGGGATCTTGATGGGCTGGTGCTCGTTTATGCCAGCGGTGAATCTCACCAGTCAGCTTTAATGGAAGTCACAAGGCAGAAACCCCCAGGGTAAGTTGGGGCAGCCCTCAGCATATGTATCAAAAGTGCATTTCAGCTGTTGGACTCTTTGACCCGCGCAGCTGTGAGCAGACTGGGGGGGATTAGAGCTGCTGGTCCCACAGACAGGGGCCAGGGGCTTTACATGCTTCAACACCCACCCGTCCAGTGAACGAGTTCTGCACAACTGATGGATACTTTGTCTCGCCTTTATAATGAAAAGTAAAAGCTTCCTCTGCACCAGTTAAATATAGTTCGGGCTGACTGTGCTCCCATTCAGCTCCTGCATCTGTGTTTGCCCAGCCGAGCGCTGGCTCCCGGCGCCTGCGTGCCCCAGCCTGGGAAGGGGATGACATTTCTGGCTGCTGCAATATTAGGAATTTGTTCCTCAGCTCTTCCCAGGTACAGCCCTCTTTAGTGTTTCCCTCATCTCTCTACCTTGTTACGTGTAGTGGTGGTGGTGGCTTTCCAAATTGTCACTGTGTCTGCTTGCATCCCGTCACAGTGTGAACAATTTCCGTTTCCAGCTGTGCTTGGCCGAGCTGCCCCATGCTGGCTCCTAAGCTGAAATCTGTGGTGTGTGCCAGCTTCATGGCACAGAAGGTGAACATAACTCAGAGCATTATTATTGAAGTTTTTGAAAAAGAACCTCTTTGGGAGCCTGGGAGCCTGGGTACATCCAGAGGGGGGTTCTCTGATGGCGTAAAGTTGGGGAGAGCTTGGACAGAGAGGGGAGGGTTGTCTGATGAGGCTCATACTGTAGTGAGGAGTCAGGGATCTCACTAGCTACTGTGAACTGACATAAATTGTTACTTAAAATACATCGTGGATGTTTTGTGCAGTCAAAGAGGAGAGGTGGAAATGTTGATATGTTCAGAGCAGAAGGCATCTGGGATGAAGGTCTCGTTCCAGGAGTTCACAGGTAGGGTCCTGCCTCCAGTTGTTGAAACAGCTGCATGCAGGGACAACTTAAAAAGCAGCAGGCCAGGGGAGGTTTGGAACAAAGGAATGATGAAATTTTCTGTTTACAGCCAAATCCCATACTCTGAAAGTCTTTTTGAATCCTGCTCTTGATATATTTCTGGGGTGGACACTTTCAGGGAGACTTCAGCACTGGAAGCACTTGCAGTTGCAATGGATAATTTGTGTTTGCAGGTCTGGGATGCTCAGCCAGAAGGTGAGAAAACCCTATGATGGATGAGTGTCTTTGCCTCATGTAATACCGCTCCAAGCAAGAGGTCCCTTCTGCAGAATGTGCCTGAGCTGGCCACAGAGCAGGTGACCCAAAAGTGACCAGTGACATGTTGTCCTCCTGCTTGCCCTCTGCTCTCTGCAGTGCTCTGTGCATGCAGGCAACCTTGTCTGGGCTGCCCAAGGGGTGAAACAAGAAAAACACTGACAGCACCTTTTCCTCCTTTCAGCAAATGTGTCGGATGATGCAAAAGAGAGCAAAGAGGTGTGCAGGAGCTTTTTGATGCACTGGGATGTGCCACCTGCCTTTTCCATCACAGGAAAATGCTTTTAATTTTCAGAAAGCCCCATGGCGTGTGATGAAAGGAGGTCAGACCCAAGGCACATCTTGTTGAGTATAATACTTTCCTCATCCTGGGCCTGCTGCTTTTGCTGTAAGCTAATTCCAGCTGCATTGTTAAGCCCCTTACAGTCTGGGCTAAGAGCCAAATACTGCTTTCCATAGTTTTCCAATAACCCCACAATCTCATAAATTCACTTATATGCTTGTTCTGGCCATTTTGGAGAGCAACGATAGCTCCTGCCGTTGTTTCTTTAGGCACTTGCATTTTGGCCTCCACATTTGCAGAGGCAAATACTAATATGGCTTCATCTTGACTTTTTTCTCAGCCCCTTGGTGATGTTTGCAGACCTCTTGCTGTACTCCAGCTCGTTGTTGCAGTGATTTCCACAAGGTTGTTTCTAAAACCAAGGGATGATGCAGCACGTTGGGATTGAAATCTATCCCCTCTGCAGAGTTTCACCATTTTAGTGCAAATCTAGGAGCTGTAATTTCTCCTCCTGGCCTTCTGCAGGGTTGTGTGATCTTGTAAAGAAGACCTTGTTTCTTTGTCTGCACACAAGGGATTACACGAGAAGTGACTCAAGGTCTGGTGTCAATAAGGACAGTAGAAATCTCTAGCAGCACTAGTAGTTATTATTCAGAGGGGCTTTAACTCCTGGTTTTGTCAACAGGTTGGTAAGGAAATGTGTTCTTTTGGCCTCCCCTTTTATGTATGCAGGAGAGTTGCAAAATGACCCCACGTGCATCACAACAAGGGATTAATGTCAAGGTGTCAGCCCAATTGTGAGCAACAGTGAGAGCACTGAGATAAAATCCATGGAAATTAAGGAGTCCAATAACTTCAGTTAAACTCAGTGAGATTGCAGGGGGAAACTATACCTTTTATTAAGCCTCTCTCTCTGCAATGACTCTTTTCCTCTCAAGCAGCAGAGCCACAACCACACTGTTACCTCAATTGATTCAGATGAATGGACTTGCCTTCCGAGAGACCTCCAGAGCTTTATCTGGGTAATAATAGAGCTTTTATGAGAGTAGTCTGTGTCTCAAATAAAAAGCAAGGTAATTAGTGGGTTAGCCTGGCAGTCTACAAATATCTGTTTAGCATCTTCATGTCTGCATCTTCTTCTCTGGTGACACCATGGCTGCTGTAACAACCTAATGACCTGACTGGGACACCTGGAAGACTTTGGAGCAGCTGAAAAGGGAACTAGATAAGAAAAGCAATGTAATTGCATAAATGGCCTTGCCATTATTGTGCAAAGCAAAAATTAAATTAAATTACATTCTTGCTCTGTGGAAGTAGAGGAAATAGTTTCAGAATTATTTGTATTTTAGCAACTCCTGTGCGCGTGGACTGGGAGCCACTGGGTCAGGTGAATCCCTGAGCCCATCTGTGGGCAGCAGCACATTTGCTAGTCCCAGCCTGTCTCTTCCCTGATGCTCTCAACCAGGTGAATGGTAGAGGGTCTCATTCAGCGACACTTCACAGCACCATGAGGGCACAAGCCACAGAGAAATAGCCACTTGCACTAAAGCTCTTTGCCTACCAGAGAAGGGCTTGTTCACATGATGTTTGCTGTGGGGACTTGTTCTGATCCATCTCCCAGGCAACATGCCCCTGGGGAGGGGGAAGAAAGAAGAAGAGCTGGGGAAGTCCCCATAGTTTTTCAGACCACTCTGATTTTGGAAGTGATTAAATAGTATCATGTCCAGAGAGAGCCTGAGCTACCTTGGATGCATGGGCCAGAGGTCTTCCTGTGGTGGCTGAGATGGTTTGATTTGTTGGACATTGCTGATGCCAAAAGTGGCTCTGCTCTGTGAGTCTCGCAAATCCTGGCCACTAGGAAAAAGAAGCTGGTAACTGTGTTGTCCATGTTGTCCACAAAATTAAAATGAAAAAGTAATATATTTTTCTCTTCTTAAAGTTAAGAGCTTCTGCTCTTGCAGAGTTCCCTCTCTACTCTGAGTGCTGGAAGATGAATTTCAAGACTGGGAAATGCTGGTCATGGAGTCCAGAGCCAGCAGTTTTAAGAGAAGAACCAGTCTGGAAAAGAGCAGGTAGCAGCCTGGCTTGGTGGAGACGGTTCTCTTTAATTCCCACGTACTGATTTTTTGTGTTTGCTTGTGGCATGAGCTGCATTAGAGATCCTCCCTTCTCTGGTCTTAAGGCACTAGGGAAATACAAAATAATCTCAGTTTCAAACAGTGCTACGTGGCAAGCACAGTACAAAAAGACCTCAAAATAGAATTAAAGTGAGGTCCAATATCTAGAGGTTTGAAAATCTTCTTTTACATGTGGTTTCTCGCCCTGCCATTGGTTAGAGGAGTTATTTCTCCATGAGCCTAATAGCATGATAGAAAGTGCCATCACTTCTGGGTTGTTTTCATAGTGATTTACAGCGCTTTTGTTTTCCTCCCAGAAACCCACCCAGGGTGTACCCCCTCCCTACGATCTGTGTTTGAGTACATGTAAGCAATATCAGATGAAACTGAGAACTGCTGACAAGTGTCTGGGACAAGGGAAGACCACGAGACAATTGATACATTTGGGCAACATCTCCGGGAGTATTTTGGCATAGAAATGGCATTGACTCATTTCCGAATCTTCCCACCCAGGCTGTGGTAGTGGACTCTTAGAGTTCTGATTGGCATATCCCTATCAGTTTCCTATCTTTCCACATGCACACAGGCTGATAAAACGCGGAATAAAAGATCACAAAGGAAAACACAATAGCCTTATCCACAGGATGTTTCCATTGCATATGGTCTTTATCATATTTATAACACCCAGAAGATGTTCTGAGCAGTGCTTCCCAGAAGAAAAATGGGGAGATTTCTCTGGTTTTCGGTTGTTTCTCAGAGGCATGTTATTTCTGGTGGGGGTAGGCTGGCTGATTTTCATATACAGTGCGGGAGGGATGACCTGATATAACGTGGGCGCCTTGGATTTGGTATCATTTGTGAACGGTCAGAACTTGGGGTTGAAAATGGAGCTTTTCCCCACCCGTCTGAACTCTTGTCCCCCATGGCAGCCATGCTGGCGGGGAGGTGCCGAGGTGAGACCCCCACTTAGCACCCTCCTGGTACTGACGGGGAGCCCCAAAGAGTGCCACAGCTCCTAGCGAACGTGTCTGGACCAGCTTGCTTCCTATCAGGCAATGCAGATTACTCCAGATCTGACTCTCTCTGACTGTGTCTCAGGCACATCCAAGTACATAATATCCTTAAAAATATCCGGTTTCCAGCCTGCCGAGCAAGGAAATGCCCAGACAACCAGGGGTATGTGTGTGTGTGTACTGCTGCCTCCTCGAAGGGGGAAGCAGCAATCCTTCCAGCAATTAGCAGGGAATGGAGACCCACATGGCTCCAGGCTGCTTTTAATTATCCAGAGTCACACTTTAATGAAGTTCTGCCAAACGCGTTAAATCATTCCATATTTCGTGGCACAAGGCTATCTGCTGCTGTACTTGAACTTGGTGGTGAACAGGCATCTGACTCCAGCCCCAGGACACCTTTTGGGTTCTCCATCTGGCTGGTGGCCGTGGAGGGAGTTGATAGCTGTAGGCTGAGCTCTGCATGTTGAGAGACACAAAGGTGGGCCTGAAGGGACCCTGTTGTCCCTCCTCTGTTTCAGATCCAAGGCTGTCTTGCACGGATGCCATACCCTTGGGCTTTCCAGCCCAGACATGGTTGAAAGGCTTGCAGTGGTGCTGCTGGGCACAAACCCTGCTGCAGTGCTTTCTTAGCTGGATGAAGAGCTTTTTTGGGAGCTCCTGACCTTTGGAAGCCTCTTAGCCAAGGGCCAAGGAACTGTGTAGGTAGGAGAGGTGGGACTTTCATTGAGCTGGTCACATTCCCTCTATGCTAACACAGAAGAGGGCAGTGATACCTCCCTCAGGGGAGGCCAGGGGGAAGTTTGAAGCCCACCCTGAGCATCCACATGTGAAGGTGGGCTGGGAATTGCAGCGTTGTAGTGAGGAGTGGACCTCTCATCCATCCCCTCTGGAGATGACACTGTCGTGGGAACAGTGGCAACTAGAAGACATGAGGAGGCTGACTTCAGTCCACTGTCTCCTTCCCTGTGTGTGAGTGACACCTCTGCTCTCCTGCCCTCCTGTTCACGGCTTCTGCAGAGCGGGAAAGTGAGAAGGGACATCCTACCACATGTAGACTGCCAAGGGTGAAGGGAGAGATGCAGGGAAAGGGAAGGTGGGAATCTGGGCTGTGAAACTGAGTGGTGCAGGGCAATGTATGCTTGAAAGAGCTTGTGTCCACAGCCAAATCCCCCTCCTCAGCACAGGTTTGTGTACTCAAGTTGCTCCCCAGATAGCTGGGACATGTTCTCCGAGGAGAAGAGTTGAGGTTGCTGTTCTTAAGGTGGACGTATCATCTTACTAACCCAAAGCAAAACAGAATTTGCAGTCCAAAGAAGCAGCTCATGGGTCTTTTTGGATCCAGTCATGCTTACTAGTCATGCTTGTCCCACGACATTTCAGTCTCTGAGAGTGGAGGTACCGACTTTGCCTGGGAGCCACTGAAAGATGCTCGAATATCACAGAATCACAGAATCACTAGGTTGGAAGAGACCTTCAAGATCATTGAGTCCAACCCATGCCCTAACACCTCAACTAAACCATGGCACCAAGCGCCACATCCAATCTCTTTTTAAACACATCCAGGGATGATGACTCCACCACCTCCCCAGGTAGACCATTCCAGTACTTTATCACTCTTTCTGTAAAAAACTTCTTCCTAATATCCAACCTATATGAGTCCTGGCATTGTGCTCACAGTAACACACTGGGGCTATTCCAGTGCTTTTGATTGGGTTGGGAGCAGGAGGGGGAAGCAAACATCAGAGCTGGCTGCACATGGCTCTTCACCTGTTTGGATTTTCCTAGACCTTGTTTTGAGCCAATTCTTTTGGAAAATACATTCAGAGTGAGTCTCAGGCAAGTTTTCTGGAACAAGATCTGCCAAAATTAATGGGGGAGGTACCCAAATTATGTGTTGTTCAACCCAGTTATGGGAGCCACCTTGTCCTTCTGTAAGTCTGTGAGTCTATAGATGTGTTGGGTGGTTTTTGTGTACAAATTGGTACTTTGTGTTGGTCAGCAGATGGAAAGGATGATTCATGTGGATCAGCAGTCCTGGACCAGGATCTCTCCTTGAGGCACATGATGCTCCTACAGACACTGTGGGCAGACCTGTCCCTTGGTTTAGTTGCTAGCTTCAGTTGACCTTGAATCCAGGGAAAGTATTTTCTTTCAATTTATGCCTTTCTCCTGAACCACCTGTGAGACAGATAGAGAAAAAGATGAAGCAAAACATTTATTAAAATCAACAGCCACCAAAATCCACCTGGCAGCTGGCAGACAGGACACAGGACACCTGTGATGCTGCCTGTAACCAGATCAGCCATTGTGGCTTGAAGGGAGATGAGATCTTTTAATTTGGGACATATTTTCTCCCAGCCCATGCATTTTGATGTTTATTTTCACAAATGACAAGCCAAGTTGGCTCTGAGGCAGCAGGAGTTCAAGTCCCTAATGGAAGCTGCAGACAGAGCCTTTTAAAGCTGGTTCTGCCTCCGCCAGCCAAGTACCTTTCCAAATTCCCCTGGAGAAGTGTCCTTGCCCTGTTGTGCTCAGCCAGGAGCAGCCATGTGGTGCCAGGCTTGGCTTGGCCACTGGCCCTGGCAGCACTCAGCCCCTTGCAGCAGCTAATGTGAAGTGACAAACCAAAGAGCCTGGTTTCGAGGGACTGGGAACATACGGTTCCGGTGGACCAATTGCAGCTGGTTGCTGCTCAAATCATTGCAGGTGCCTCTGGCAGCTGATGCAGTGACTTCCTCCTTTTGCTGCCCCAGTCTGTCAACTTTTTTTGGAACAAGGCTGCTGCAACTGTTAGTCGAGTTATCTGTAAAAGGAATGACAGCAGGGAAAAATACACTGAGGGAGAAGCAAGTTTCCATGACACTGTAAAATACAAAGGGAAAATAATAAGACTAAAAAGCCAGGTCTCAATTTCTGCCCAAAAAACTTAGGAGCAAGCAAGAAAAAATGTATTTCCTAAAATCTGAAAGCACTTAATGGACTTTTTCAGCAGTATTTTTGCATTTCCTAGATCAGTAAGGAGCCAGTAGCTACTGCAAGGGGGAATGTTGGTGCAATGTTTTATATTGAGTCATGATGTGGGACTAAAATGCAAACTAGTATTTATGTGCTGTTATCCTCAAACTGACCCATCTTCTTCGCTATGCAGGGGCAGCAGAACTATTTCCATTCTGCAGACGGTAAAAGCAAGGCAGGTGTGTTGGGCTCTGTATCCCAGTGAAGTGGAGACAATTCTCTTTGACCCAGGATTTATCCCCTCTGGGATTAGAAACAACTGTCTGAATGATTTTTTTTGCCTGTAAACTTATTTGTCAAAATCCTGTGTCCTTTCATGACTTCCAGCCTTATCGCACAGGTAATGCTGTACTTTGAGTAGGGAGTTTTCTTCAGATGGGTGACACATGAGCAGCTGTGGTTTGGTTGTTCATTCAGACCAGAGTATGTTGGTGATATGAAGTCTGGTTTCCTTCTTCAGGTGGGCAGTGACTAACATCCTCTTCATTTCCTCAAAATGCAACGAGTTTATTGCCTTCATTTGTGTCTGCTGTACACCCGTTTCAGAGCACAATTGTTTGTTTGGCTTTCTTTTTGAATTTCCAGAGACTTTAACAGGGTACAAACACAAATATGTTCTCCTGGATGTTGCTTATTAGATTTTTTTTATTGTGGAAAATTATTTAGTTGCTTAACTGGATGGTGGTTGGGGAGAGAAAGGAAGGAAAGTCAACGTGGAGGAACAGCTTGTACTGACAACAGCTCAGGATAGGAATAGAAATTCAGACTCTTCAAGTCCTTATTTCCCTTACATGGGGAAAGAAATCCTATTTCAGAGCCTTTGAAACAAAAACACAAGCAGCCACATCCACTCAAAATGCTCCATTTTGTTGCAGAGTGAGGAAGCTGTTTTCTACCTTTAAAGCAACATCCTTGGTTATGGAAGATGAGCAATAATGAGGAAGGGGCTTAGTCACAGTAACCATAGGGCACCTCTGCCAGATACCTGCTCATACTTTAAAAGAGTTCTGAGGTCTGGCTTGGCTGGGAGAGAGTTTATTCATGGTCTATAAAAGTTGCCTTGAGTGAGAATCTCTGTGTACACAGCTTATCTGTGTGGAAGAAACTTACTTGGTCTGTAAGTATTTCTGCAGGAGAGTCATCCGTAAGTAGAGACAAAATGAAAATAGCGATGTAAATGAGAGAAAATGAAAATAACTCATGGAAATAGGGAATGAAGAAATAATCCACCAAAATGTGTGGCCAACTAATGTGGTGAAATCTCCATTATTTACAAGGCTTGGGTCAAGCTGGGAGATTGAGGTGGGTCAGAAGAAGACACTCCTCTTTCGTTGCCTGCTGCTGGAAGAGGATCCATTGCATGACTCATGACACGGCTCTGGGAGGGGCTGTATAGGTTTTCAGAGCACCCTGTTCCTGTCCTGTTACTGTTCAAACTGGATGTCTGTGCTGGCAGTAGTGACTTGCTCTCTCTGGAGAGGATTTATGTCCCCCACGCTGTGGCTGAGCAGCTCCAGGAGGTACCAGGTAGCATCCAAAGCCCACCTCCATTAGCTGGATACGAAAAGACAACCTGGAGGTGAATTTTTCTATCACTTCCTAGTTCTCTGTGCCCTTCAGACAGCTATGGCCATGCTGGACACGAGTGCTGATGTTGTGAAAAGCCTCTGAGGATTGGAAACAAACACTTTTAAGAAGACTCTAGGGAAGGGTTGTTACTAACATCAATGACTGGGGTTTTGTCCTTTTACACATTTTAGGCTCAGGCACGTTTTGTTTGAGTAGAGTGAACACTTCACGATCTGTCCCTCAAACTCCTAATTGAGCCTGTGTTTTCTTAAGTTTCAAAGGGCAGAGGAACAAATGTGATTCTTGGTTCTTTCCCCGAGGGTGTAGAATCATCGATTAAATGTGTCCTGGAAAGAATACTTTGTGCTCAGATCTTGCCTGCTGTAATAAAAATGGCTTGAAACCACATCCAGTGACACAATCCTCCTATATTTAACCCCTGTCTGAAAGCAGCTGAGCTACTGATGGGAAATGTCCTGGTGCTTCCAAATCAGTGGCACTCTGGAGCCCCTGGAACGCATCCCATCCTTACAGACAGTCGTTGCTCAAGAAACACATTACAGATGTTGAGGATGTGAGGGAGCAGACCCCTTCCATCCAAACATCAGGCCAGACAAGGGCTGAAAACAAAATCCCAGACTGGAGGCATCCTTGAGGCATTTGCCTGCCTGTTCTGTGTCCGGACTTCAGGATCGACCTCTGGTTCCTGCTCATTGTCAGAAACGTCTGAAACAGGAGAAGGCTCCTGTGGTCACTGCTAACGAAGTGGTGTTTATCACGCTCTGGTAATTGCATTTGCTGTGGTATTTACAGCATTTCCTATGTTTTGAAATGGAGAAATCTCAGGCTTGCCCAGGGCTAATTGTGTACTTTAACCTGCTCGTAAGCCCACACGTATCTTTAAACATTAACATACATATTGGCAGTGTCCTGGGGCGGCCCCAACCCTACAGCTATCGAGCTGGGAACGTGGCTATTGAAGTGTTAATGTTTGCTCTCAGTATTTATCAGAGGCGGTATCCTTCCTCTTTTCCAGCTCCTAGGAGATGTTCTTTTTCTTTTTCCTTTTTCCTTTTTCCTTTTTCCTTTTTTCTTTTTCTTTTTCCTTTTCCTTTTCCTTTTCCTTTTCCTTTTCCTTTTTCCTTTTCCTTTTCTTTTTCTTTTTCTTTTTCTTTTTCTTTTTCTTTTTCTTTTTCTTTCCCTTGCAGTGTCAGCTGCAGTCAGAACTCCTGACTTCTCTAGAGCAGCACAGGGATTTGCAAATCCTTGCCCAGCACAATATGGGAGTGGAAAGATCTCCTAATGTTGCACCTAGTGCTGGGTGTAGCCCTGCGAATAACAGGTTTCAGATTCTGCTGGACTTTGGGGCAAAGACAATATATTAATTGCAGGAACACCGGTCATTTGAGCTCACATTGTGGTTGGCCTTGGCCATGTATGAACTTATTTGTGTCTAGAAGGGACTGACATGGTCCTGGTCCTTGACCATGACTATGGCTCTGTCTAACCGGCTTCTTTTTCTGGATATAGCAGTTCCAGCTTAGATTCAGTGGATGAAGAAAAGTCCAGAGCTTGAATCAAGCACTGCAGCATGCCTGGAGTCCTCTTTCTGTATTTGTTGCTGTGTGGAGCAGGTGGCTTGAATTTGGCTGGATGCATTTTGGAGTCTTTATCTTCTAGCTTATAAAGCCTTTTGGATAAAATTTGCTGAATGCATGAAGGATGTAGAGTTTTGTTTTGTGGATTTAAATCCAATCTTCTAAATTGCTTTAAAGCAATTTCTCGTGTTTTGAAATTCTGAAACCTCTGTCCCCCTTATTTTTAAGGCCTGTGGTCAATCATGGACTGATTTAGGAAATAGTGCAAAATGTGTAAATGAAATAAAAAAACATTTTTAAAAATCGACTTAGGAAAAGAAAAAAAATAAAAGAGAGCACACATATGTTATCAATATTCTACCAAAAGGGAACATTGCCTCTGACACAGAAAGCCTTTAACTCTAAAGCTTGCAGAACAACTGGAATAATCTTTCTAATCCAGTCAACATTATTGGAACCGTCATGGGGCTGTTTGAATTACTTCAACATTGATTTTAGGGCTTTTTCTGTTTGGACTTCAAGTATACACTGTAGATGTGACTCTGAACATATTTTTTCTATGCATTTTATATATAAATATTCCGTCTTTGGATTGGCTTCTTGGTTGGATGTATTTAAGTATTAGTTTAATGGAGTTAAGGAGCTTGTCTACTTCAGTGTGGATCTTAAAATGTGAGGAAAGATGGAATTTCATTGCATGCAACATTCTAAAGGGCTTCAGCCAACAGGACAGTGGGGTACAGGAGTCCTTTTGTTAGGTGCTTTAATCTCAGAAGTCCTGAGCCGGTGCAAAATGGTGTTTTTCTGAGGAAGTAAAATAAAAGACTGTCAGCACTCTCGCCTGTCCCCACCCCAAGACCCACAGTATGCCAAGAGATACCTAAGTCAGGTATCCATGGAAGAGTACAGGAAGAGGGTTCTAGCTTATGCTCTCGCAGCCTCCAGTGTTTTCAGGTGAAGATGTCTCACTGGTGAAGTAATTTCCATATATTTATTTGTTTCTATATATTCAGTGACATCCAGTCCATTTATCTCCCATAAAGTAGTCCAGCCTTCTCTTGAGAATCACAACTTTTTGATTGCCTTCAACTTGTTTCCTACTTTAGTATCTGATACTCCCAGTTCTTCTGCTGGAAGACATCTCTATTTTCTCCCTCCATGGCATTCACGGTTGTGTAGACCTTTACCCTAAACCCTCTCACAGGATAGGACTCAGAATTACAGACCAAGCTTAGTATCTGAGCCTCAAAGAAGGTTGTTCTTCCCCTATCCTGGATAGGAATCAGTTACCACTAACACTCTGCAATGCAAGTCCTTGAGAAAAGAGGGAGTGAAGCCCCTTCCCTGACTGTCTGGGACCTCCCACTGCTATTGCCACAGGGAAATTTCAAAGTTTGCCTAGACTGTTGGAAGTGCCAACAGGGAAAGCAAATATTTGTGTGTAAGACTTAACCCCAAGAAGATTAAGTGCAGATGAATGTCAATAGTGCCAGCAACCTTTGAGAGAAAGTGAAAACTGAGAAGGGTGTAAAAACAGAACATGGTGCAGAAAGAAAAAAAGAAAAAGAAAGAATAAAATGCAAAACAGATTAGAAGCAAATCAGGGAGAAGGACAATTTCAGTGGGGCTTTTTGCTTTCCCAAAAGAGGGCAGCATGAAGAGCAGCAAGAGGAGCACTGCAACAGGGGCTCATCAGTGTTAGCAGGTTGGGAGGTTCCAGGGGTGAGCATGAAGTAGGGAGGGGATAGAAATGAGGGATGCAGCTTGATGGGATGCTACGTCGACAGCAGATGCCTTTGGAAATTGGGAAGGATCCTGGAGGCAATGAATATCTTGCACGGTCTTTAGTTCCTACCTCTTCAATTCTGGAAGTCAATTGCTAGCTGGGGAAGTGGTGATCTCTGGGAAGGGGTTTGGTTTTGTGAAGCTTGGCCCATGTTCTGTGGGAGGAGAGCTGTACTGTTTGGAAAGCATCCATCTCGGGAAAATCATAAGTGGTAGGGCTGTCTAGACTAGTCAGGAAGGCGTGAACAAATAACCAGGGTAAAATAGAAGAGGAGAAAAAAGTGTGATTCCTCACCTAGAATTATATTAAGATGTCAGGAAAAAAATTTTATCTGGGCTTCAAAGGATGCAGACAGAAGATGTTCTTAACTGGCTTTACTCTAAGGTTAACAAGGAGAGGAAATTAGACACCCTCATCGCTGGATTTACATGTCGCTGCTGGAAGCGGGTGGGGAGATGCGTGATAGGAATGTTACAATTAATTATTATAAATCTCTTCGTAACAACCGTGTGGGCAGCGTGCAGGTGTGTGTGAGGACCTTGGCAGCCTGACAAAAATGTAATTACCGGTTATGGAGGTAGCAGAGCTCACCCTTTGGCACTTTGTCAATCAGCAGAGTGGTAATTAGCATTTGCTAGAGGCCACCGTGTTTCTCTGAAGAGGAAAGTAGAACCTCCTCAAACACCTGGATGTGGTCTGGGTGAGAGCACAGGGGGAAGTGTGTCTTACCTGGGAGACTGCAATTACAGCAAGGATTTCCTGACTCAGAAGTCAAACCAGAATTATCCTGCCTTAAATATTTTTCTTTTTTGACCTGCAGCTTGAAACTGGCAGCAATTTGCATCCATATGGCCCAACCTAAATACAGTGGTTTTTTGAAGTGAAGTAGATCATTAATCTTTAGTTTGCCAGGGGTCATGATGGACTTTCTATCACTGAAAAAGAGGTTGGATCTCTTTTCTAGGAAAGATATGCACCTGCTGAAGTAATTTGGTGAGCAAAAGGATTGACTTCCAACAATTTCATACAGGAAGTCTGATGCAATCTTGTTTAAAAAGAATTGACTCTTGTTGCCCTCATTGCCTCGTATTGGACAGCGTGTTATTTTCTAGTTTGGCTGATGGAAAATGTGTGGTTTGGGGCTATACTACATCTAATGGAGAATTCAGTGTTCTTGCCCCAAAGCCCATCCTTAGAGATTTTCCTCCCTGTGGGTCATAGGAAATCAGGTACTGCCATATTTACAAAGAAATCTGAACCACAGGAGTGAATAAGAAGCAGCCTTGACAGCAGGGTCAGAAGCTGTCCAAGGCACCATTTTTCCAGTTTCTACTATAGCTGAATAGTCAGGATGAGAAGAAGCATTGCTGTATGGAGGCTTTTAAAGTTCCCCATCAAATGCAGTGAAACATACTACAGAGCAGCTTTAAAAACAAGGGGAAAACAAGGACCAATACATCTGTGACACAGCAGCCACAGCCAAGAAGTGCTTGTCAGGCCTGGGTTCCTTCAAAGATGTGCACTGAGCCCTTTCACACTCTTAGTGCTGCTTGCTGAAGTATTAAGGAAGTGGGAAGGCATCCAGAAAACTGGTTCAGCTCAGCTGACACCATGGAGTTTGAAAAGGAGCAGGAAGGAGATGGAGGTCTGCAGCACACTGCTGACCTGCCACCAGCTGGGGACACGGCGATGCACCACGCTGGTCCTGCTGGTGCAGACTGTGCTCAGAGGTGTCCAGCAGCTGTTGAAAGGGATGATGGAATAACATCTGCTCACAGCTGCAGTGGGGTTGGGTTCTTTGGCCCCGATGAGGAGACAGATTTTTGGGGTAGCCTTCAGGAAGCTCTTGACTCAGCTGGCTATAAGGAGTGAAAGTGCCCCACGACACTGTATTGCCCTTGAAGACACGGACAGTCTGGAACAGTGAATTGACTGTAATTTGTCAGAGCTGAGCAGAGCTGTGTCCTCTTCCTCCGAGCTTCTGCAAGCTTCGCAGATGCTGTGTGAGAGTTACTTGTGAGCTGTAATGCCTGTAGTGGTAAAACACATAACACACATACAGGGTGAAGATTGAGGAGTGCTCGTTTGTGGTTGCTACAGACATTCTTTGTCATGGCCATTACTGTAACTTTATTGTAATTTAACCACATTTTTAAAGTCCAGGCAACCCACAATTGTAACCACTGTGTCACCTCCCAAGATTCAAAACTCAGCTCAGAATCGATGAGGTTATATCTGCATATAACCCCTTCCTGCAATCCCCTAACACCAAGGGGAGTTGGCATGAGAAGACACTTATCTATCTTCTCAGGTAATGCAGAGTTTATTATAGCACCCCTCCCTTTTCCTCTTCCCTTTTATGTGGTTTCATATAGGTCTCACAAACTACGAGTCATACATAAAAAAAAAATTAACAAATGAGTTTGAAATATGAAGCCACATTCAGAATTTTTTGGATGAAAGTAGCTTTGTTAGTTTAGGGTATTGGTCTACTTTGATAAGTGGCAGAGGTGGAACATTTCTTGTGAGATATTCTTTCACCTGAACTTTGGGGGCTGAGCCCAGTAATTGAATCAACTGATGTTTAAGTTGAATTATCCCTATAATTTTTGTGTTTCTTTATTATTGTTATATATACATCAGTTCTAATTGACTGAAAAGTTTTTTGAATAATTAAGCTTTGAAATACCAGGGACTTATTCCCTCAGGAATCAAAGGAGGTGGCATGCGTTTTCAACAGGCTTCATTAAATTTAAGTATTTAAGTCATTAATGTAAAACACGAGTTTACACCTTCCCAGTAATGACACCACTGACTTCAAAAGGCACAACTAGGCTGTTGTGAGCTGTTGGATAGATGGCAGCTTCTTTAGCTGCTATCACATTACTTTTGATATCCTTTCTGTTGCCATATTCAAATTGCTGTCTGGTCATGTAAGTAAGTCTTAGACTCACAGCCTTGAGTCCATAGCAAAGCATCTTCTCTGGTCTGTCTCTCTCCAGTCTCAAAAGCAAAAGATCAGCCATATTTCTTGATATTTTTTAGTAGATCTGAACATCTGTGGCTTTTACTGAACTCAATCCAGCTCCAACCTCACAGTTGTTCTGGGTTTATCTCAGGAACTCACTTCAGAACTGGAGTGTCTAAACAATTTTTACCTGGCTTTAAGGCATGGACAGTGATTAGCAGAGCTGGGAGGCAATATCCTTGTATCTACTGAGTTCTTTTTGCTGCTAGACATCTGCCTTCCTTCCCATGTAACTCTGAAAGCAATATGCCTGTCTCTTTGCCTGTATTTCATGTGTGGTATTGTGGAGAGAGCTCATTACAGACAAGCTCAAGTGTAGCCAGCACTTAGTTGCAAGTGCAAACATATCGTGAACGTCTGTATTGCATTAGGATCTTTCCAGAAGGCATTGAAACACAGCCAAGGTGGCTTCACAGGCTCAGTGCTCTCCCAGCACTTGTTGGTTCAACTGTTCTTAAAAAATATGGGAGTTTGGGAGAGCGTGGATGTCAGCACCAGCAAAGATTTGCAGTGCATCAAGTGGCAGGAAACAGGCAAGTTGATTTAGAGCTCAGCCAGCCTCCTCTTTGCTTGAGCCTTCTAGAGGAACTTCAGGGCGAGCAACGTAGTGAGCTGTGGTAGGAGATGACTCTGGGGAGCCACCAGCTGCTGTTTCTGAGTTATAATTGGATTACACAATCCCAGAGCTGCACTGCACATCCATCCCCACCTCCTGTCCTCAGCTGAGCTGCGAGGGGCCTCCACCAGCCCAGTGAAACACCTCCAGAGGCTGGAGTTCGCCCATCAGGAAGGATGAGAGGCAGATGTGAAACCTGTTGCATTGCTGGCTTTGCAATGGTTGTGAGGTCTCCTGTTTGAAGTTTCCCAAACCACAGAGCTCAGACAAAGCACCTGAGGGAACTAGAACTGTCTTAGTTTGTCAGATGTGTCAAATCAGTGCAATCTCCATCATGGCAGGGAATGAGTCTGGTGAGTAGGACTCGTAATTTTGCTCGACAAATGTTGGTTCAGTTCACAGAGAGATTTTGCTGCACAATGAATAGGTTCCTCCCGGGGCAAACACAGCCAGGCTGCTCCAGATGCTTGCATGGTGTGCACCAGCTTCTAAGGGAACATGAGGGATCCACGGCTGGTCCTTCACACACCTTCTGAGCCCTTTCCCTGTCTGTTTGCTCACCCCAAACACATCTAGAGCTTCAGTCTACAGATGCATTCCTCTTGCTTAAATTGATTTTCTCACGTGGACATAGTCAACAGCCCCAGCCTTTTTGGGGTGTCTTGCCTGAGACCTTGAGTTTTAGGCACACAAGCCTCACTGTGGGTTTCTGGAACTTTCAGCTACTTGTCTCTTCTGCCTCTCTGTTCTTTCCTTTAAGCCTGTCCACCTGGCAACTGCTCTGGCCACCGTACTGTTCAGACATGGGTCAGCCCATCAGGGTCTGGCATGGCAAATGTGATAGAAGGGGTGGAGAAGCATGACGTTATCCACGGCTTAGTGAGGGATTTCTGTGTCCTTTTGGTAGAAAACATGACCGTAATACATTCCAGCTGACCAGCATTGAACTGAATAATCTCAGGATAGCAGGAGCATCTTTAGAGTATCACATCAAGGCATTTGCTCTTAAGTTTCCAAAAGCCTGATGTCTCAAGCAAAACTCAGCTTTGTTTTGTCCACAGGCAAGTGCAACCTCTGGCTCACTCTCAATTTGAATCCAAAGCATTAAAGAAATATTGGTTCATCAACATGTTCATGAGTTTTTAGTAAGCTGGGATTCTGCTTTCTGACAGCTCTGCTTAGGCTGACATATGTTCCTGCCCTTTCCTTCTGTGCAGGGATGTGTCTCTTCATTTCCATGAAAACCTCCATGGTGAGGAGTTTCTTTTTGTTCCCGAACATATCCTGAATTGCTTCATAAAAGTCACTGATAATGAGAGCTGGAATTATCTTCAGGTTTTATAATTTGGCTGAAAAAGTCTGGCTGCAAGCTAAAGCTTGACACATAAATCTCAGCCAGGAAATAATTTAGTTTCTGTCTTTCCGTCAAAACAGCAAACAACTCGGCCCACTCCCAAACAGTTGCAAAGTCTCAATGGTAAAAGGGTATTTTAGGAAGGGATTAAATAAAGAAATGTTACTAAGTGGCAGAGTCTCTAGGGTGGGGAGAATGTGGAAGGAAAAACATTTGGAATTATGCAATTTCTTAGGATTTTTTTTTTGTTTTTCTTCACTTGAAATGCCTCACAAATATCTGGAGGGAGCAGGGTAGATCATCAGTTTGATTGACTTTCGGTAACACTGACTGCCACGAGAAGTGTAGGTGCTATATGCCAGTACAAGGATGTACTTATTATCAGGATTAAACAGAGCAAGGCAGAACTGAGACATCAGCCTGGATGGGGCTCAGATTAAACAAATTGGTCATCCAGTCTTCTCAGCTGAGTTTGTGCTGCACTTTATATATACTAACCCTAAACCACACCTGGCTGATGAAGAGAGGCCTCAAATACCTGTAGCAAAGGGTCTTTACCATTCCCTCCAGAGGCTGAGTGCAGTGTTCTTGCTGTGCTCTTCCAGATTAGCTCATACTCCCATTGATTTCTGACCTAGATGATGAGTGAGAATAAATGTTTCCTTCCCTTCCTGTAAAAACCCCTTGTGTATTCTTCTGCTGACTTTTCTGCTGGTTTATTGACCCTTAGGTACAGAATAATAAGAGGAGTGACCATTACCATGTTGTTGCCTAACCACTCACACCCATTTTGTTGGTGAATGGTGCCTAAGGAATGGTTGGTTTTGTATTCCATGGCCCAATAAAGGCAGTTGCTGGAAGCTGTCACTTTGACCATACTTGAAACTTTGATCTTGAGACCGTGGACATTGCTCACGTATCTGAGCCATATCTAAGCCATGTTCACAAAGCCAGGATTTTCCCCTTCTTGAATAATGAGGACTTAAATGATTTGAGCAGTGACACAGAAAGATACAATTTTTATACTGCAGATTTGTATTGACTAAATCCCTCAATACTGAAAGCTCAGTCACATGGTCCAGTGATGGGCAATTTATCCGGGATCCTTACTGAACAGGATGTTTCTAGATTGCTGGAGACAAGGCTGCAGTTATGGGCAATGCCTACCAGCACCTGAGGAAAAACATAGTTTCTGGGCCCACACTTTAAATTTGCACAGAGAAGCACTGTGGCCATTCTCCATGCAAGTGAAGTATCTGCCCACGAGTCCTGGCTCTGCTACTGCTCCTGTCCCCACACTCATTAGGCTTTGAATATAGACCTCTCTGGATTAGATTATAATGACTCAGAGAACTCTGTAAATCACAGATGTTCTGTAATACTCATTTTTGGAGATAGGGAAATTGAAGCAAAGGGAAGCTATTTACTGGACCTGCTTTCCCCTAACTGGTTATTGCCCTCAATGTAGCGGAGACCTCCAGTCCCATTCCTGTGATTAGGACAAGCATTTTATCTGCCCTCTTTGATGAGGTGTGAAGTGCACGTGTTTCTTAATGAGAACAAGCTGTTCAGATAACACAGCTCAGAATGATAGAGATTTTGTTCTTCTAACATTATCACTGCCAAAAGACAGGGCAAGTGTCCTAATTATGGGACTAGACTGGAGCCCAGGTCCTGGCTTCCTCACAGTCGGTTTGCCATCTTTTTTCATGTTTTTTTTTTTAATACTATGATGTTATGCAATTTTTGTGGAGCTGTGTGGATGGTGACTGGTGTGGGTACTGTGATTGTTACTGCAGGAGGGGTGTGAGGCAATCCAGATCATCTGCTCTTCAAGGCTGTCCCTTCCCTGGCCCTTGCTATTGCTAAAGTGATGCAATACAAAGCTGGTGGAAGTACAGATAACTTCTGTGTCAGAGAAATATGGGAAAAGCAAAACAAATTCCACAGAAGAATTTTGGACTGATAAAGAAAATTAATTTCAAAATCATAAATTCATAAATTTCATAATTTAAAGCCCTTGCATACACAAACAGTAACACAGACCTACAGGGGGATCCATTTGCTGCCTGCCCCTAAGTATTTGGCCAGGAACAATAGCAGATTTTACAGGTAAATAGACATAACAGCAGGATATTATGAGATTTTTCAGACTTCCATGCAGTTACTCACAAAAGTGCCAAACCCCAAGGTAGCGCATGATTGAACTCCAGCTCAAGGGTATCACCATGTGCTGACTGTGCAGTGGCGTGGCACTTGCTATGTAATTATCTCTCTCCAGCACAATTATTAACATAGGATTAAACAGCTGAGAGCCACCACTGCAACATTAACCAGCAGTGGGGTGTGTGCTCTATAATTTAGAAGCTTGCAGGGAAGAGTTCACCACAGGGCATCCACCAGCCCTGTGAGCGTTTTGTCCTGTGTAACTGTGGCTGCAACCCTCCTTCTCCTGAAATCAGGCTGGAAAGAGTGCTCCAGGCTTGTGTGTGTGGGGAGGCCTGACTCATGCTTCCCTTATGACCTTATTTTCCACGGGCATTGTAGCCAGCCCTGCGTGAAAAGCTTTTCCCTGTATAAGGCAGTAAGCTGTGCAGCACGTGGTGCGAGCTTCTGGTGCTTCTGTGTCTGTGTGAAATGCTGCAAAGCAGCAGGGAGAGATTTTGGCCACTGAATATGACTGAATATGGGTTTCAAATATGACCCTGTATTTCCCTGACCCTGTATTTCTACTGAGAATTGTAATACCGGGCCAGGAACAGAACCTGATCTGAGGAATTGTACCAGAGTGAAAACAGCAGCTTTTGTCTCCTATAGAAACAGTCATTAATGCCCTGAATGCTTAGTGCTATTTGAGCAGGTGTAAGCAGGAGAGTGGTCCCCAAAATACCACATCTCTCCACCCTGAAAACGGCCTATTTGCCAAATCCTGCCATCCTCAGAGTAGCCTGTTGCCCATTTATCTCACCCAGGGCGGTTTGGGGCCCTTTCAAGATTTACAGCCCACGCAGCAGCTGGAGCCGTGGACAGGCTGCTCTGAGCTGCCTGGTGGGACTGGAATATCTGTGAGTAGCAGTGAGCTCCCACCAGCCAGATGTTAGTGCTTGGAGCTCGTTGTTCGGAGCTGCTGATTAGTCTCTCAGGCATTTGGTCCCTTTCTTGGCACTGACGTTACCTAGAGAGTGCCTGCAGATCGCAGATGTTTGTTTTTCCTTCCCTTTGTCTTTGCTTCTTCAACCTCACCGAGGCTTTTCCACTTCACGCCGTGGCAACCTGCGGCACTTCCGTGCTTGAAGGAGGGCTGGACCTGGTTCTCAGCCCCGCTGGCTCAGTCACCTCTCCCGAGGCTGCTGGCGTGGGGCACAGCAAACAGCTCCTTGCTGAGGTCTCCTCTCTTTGCTCTGGGCTTGCAGAGCAGCTCGGGAGCAGATGCCGATGCCCTTTGTCAAGCCCGTGTGTTTCACCCAGCCTGACTTCAATGCTGCTGCCGTCATTTCCATGCAGGTTTCACAAATCCCTTGCTGCTTGCAGGGAAAGGCTTCATTAGAGCCTCTTGTCCTGCTCCTGCCCTGACAGGGGTGTCTCCCCTGTGTGCGTAAGCACCGTGTTGGAGTTGTTTCCGTACTATTCAACTCAGTTTTAGTGCCTGATTCTCTGCTCTAAATTAGTTTCTCTGACTCACCCTCCAGAGGAATTTCTGTCTCTGTAGAGGCTGTAGAAAAAGATCAGAAAGCCAGAGTTCCCTACCCCGGACTGAGGTTATGTATATTCAGCAGGGTGATGCAAAGACTACGACAAGGGACCCACCGAACACAGATAAATACAAGTCTGAGTGTGCCCTTTTCACTCCCCGTGCTTTTCTGCACCCAAATAGACTTGGAAAATAAAGTGAAATGTCTCCAGAAGTTCCTATGAATGCTCAGGAGAGATGTGAACATTTTCCCTCCCCAGTGGCACCGTAGGGCAGCAGGTTGCCCCAGGGCACCTGCAATTTCTCCTTGAAATCCAGAAGCCGTGCAGAGCAGCAGGGCATGCTCAGGGCTTCCAGCTGAGCCTTCAGCCAAGGAAATCCTATCTGTTTGTAAAGGCAGCTGAGCTGCAGCAGTTTGTGTGCAGTGTGAAGCCAACACATCCAGAGCAGAGGGATTTATAGGGGAACTGGGCTTTTATAGATGTTGCATTAACTTTAAACATTTGCCTTTCTCAGCATGGGTTCTCCCCCACTGCATACAAATGTCCCTCGGTATGATATATTTTCTGGGGAGGAGACATGGACTCCAATTACAGTAAATGTCCATTTCTTTGTTTTCTTGAGAGGCAGCATTTAATGCATTGCAGTCACACTGTGGCCGTTTGCCAATACCCACCCACAGCCTGCTGGGATTTGCTCGGCTTCTCTCTTTCCCCATTTTGACTTATAGGTGACAGAGAAACAAAGGTTCTCTTCATATTATACCTAACAATTATTTTATTATATATTTACCAATCCCAGTTCTTCCCTCTTCAGCGACAGAGGATGTGGGCTCTGAGCATTTGCGCTCTGAACCTGCTGAGGGGGCCAGGATGGTCTGGCATGGCCTTACCCCCAGGAGGTTCTGATTTCCTTAAGCCCCTAATCAACCCTGTTTCCATGTGGCCCCTGTTCTCCCACAGTCCACGTCTCCCACCTGTTCTTTTGTACCCCTTACATCCACATTTAAGCTAAACCTCAGGTTACAGATGTCCCTGCAGCACCTGCCACACCAAAACATCAGTCACCTCTGTCAGGACTCCCAGGGAACTCTACAAGTTGTAATACACTAGACTGAAGTAAATCATACTTAATGTAAACACCCCAAACCAGATATAACACTGCTTTAAACTAACATTGTTCTCATGCAAATTAATATTGGTAAAGATAAATATTTTTCTTCACCATCTGATGCTGGTTCTCAGCTTCAGCTGCATCTGGGGATGGTATATTTGGATATACTGTACTTTCCTCACTGCTGCTGTGCTACAGGGTGTATCCTGTCTACTTGACAGGACCACTAATATAAAGGAGGTTTCTAGAAGCTGTTGTAACACAAGGGAAAGGTCAGTTCATTCAAAAATTTCAATAAATGGGAGCAAATCATAAGATGCTGTGCTGCTCTGATCAGCAGTTTCTCCTTTCCCTGCATTCCCACCAGTGAGAAGTAAGGACACAATACACTTTGATTTTGGGTCTTGCTGGTTTTATCCCTTCCTTGGTATTTAATTAGTTCTCTGTGTGTATGTGTGGGGGGAATGATGATCTAATCCTATTGAAACACAAGCCAAGTAAAACAAATTTAGATGGAGACATGGTCACACAGCAACTTTCAGTCAGAGAACAATACACTTGGGGTAAGGTATACTGGCAAAGTAGTTTTAGGCATATCAGGCTTAATTGGTTTTTTTGTGACAATGTTAATACTAGGTGGGAAAAAGCTGAGTTGAAAATTAAAGTGGATAGCAAGTTTTGGTAACTTTGGTAGCTGTGGTAATGGAAAGGTTCTGTACATATTGTTGGGAAAAAAAGCCTCTTGCAGAGACTTTTGAAGCCCAGCTGAAACTGCTGGGCTTCAAACAGTCATAGCTCTGAGACTGAAATAAAAAAGAAGATGAAGAAGAAGAAGAAGATGAAGAAGAAGAAAAAGAAAAAGAAAAACAGTAACTCTGTAATTTTGGACATTTTCAGCATCCAGGCAGAGCAAAATTCAGGAATCTCTGAAACAGCCTGTCTTGTAAGGTAGACTTAAACCCACATTTGCTTGTTAAAACCATTGAGAAAAGATTTTTTTCATCTTTCCTCAAAACATTTTCCTTTAAGCTCAGCTGGGTAGAGCACTTTAACATTCAGGATCATTTTCCTATAACTGAGCAGCTTAATCCAGGCCTGCACCGTGTGCTCCTCACCAGGAGCAGGACAGAGGTGTGTTGGGAATACCCACCAGCCATGCATGGTGCTTAGAAGGAACAAGGGCAGGCGCTGCATTTGCTTGGATCGTGTTTCTGCCTTGCAAGCAGCTGTGCTGCAGAGTCTGGGGGCTCTCTGTCCTTGCAATGAGCTCTGTACATCCCCTGTAACAGGGGTGGAGAGCCAGGAGTGGTGTCCTGGCTGCTGTCTCTGCTTTTGTACACTGTGGAGGCATGTGCCACCACACGGTTCCTTATTCCACCGGCCACCCCGAGCAGTTTTGGTGGAGGGAGACAGAGGAGGGTGATGTGAGTCTCAGCAGAGAGGCTGGCAGAGTTGCATGGGGGCTAAACCCCTGGGAGGGCTCCAAGACCCTCTGCTTCCTCAGCCCTGACCCGTCTCAGCGGGTACACATCGCTGGGAGCGGTGCTGAGGCTGGGAAGCTCCTGGAAATGCAGAAGGCACAAGGGATGGGGCAGGTGGGGCTGAGCACCGAGCCCAGCCGAGGAGCAGGAGTTCGGCTGCTCCTGCTAAACAGCTTAGTCCGAGACTTCACTGCCACTCCCCTCCCAATCCACCGCCGCATTCCTGTGGCATACAGGGCGAATCGCTCGCAGGAACGTGTTCAAAGGAAACAAGGCAGGAGCCGCGTCCCTCCGCCTCAGTGCCGGGGAAAAGCAGCGGGCTGGCTCTTGTGTGCCTCCCTTGCTGACTGCGTGGTCAGTGAGAGGAGGAAAGGAACTTGGAGATGCCCCAGAGCGAGGTCGTACCCTCTTGATTTATATTTCTCTTCCTGGAGACCTTCTGTCTCCCACTGCCTGGGCAGGGAATTTAGGGATTTACTGTCAGGACTGACTTATCTGCTCACTTGGCACGAGTGAGGTGCCTGTGGTAGGCAGTCTGGCTCATACCCTACACCTCTTTTTTTCCCCTTTCTTGTCTTCTTGATTAGTGTGGTTTCTATTCTCGCTAAACCATTGACTTTTTTCCTTCACAAGTATAGGGAATAAGGTGTTGATCCCTTCCTGGGCACTGGCAGTGACTGTGACGACATGTTCCCACCTCCATTTCCAATCCTGGCACTGGGGACTTGGTGTGACTGTCACTTGATATCTTTGTTTCCTCCCTCTCAGCAGCATCTCACACTTCAGGGCTCAAAGTACCAGAGGAAAGCAATGCCCCCGTGCATGCTCTAGGTGTGGTTTCAGGTCCAGGGACGTCTCTTCAGGTATCTCCAGGGCTGAGGGTCTTTTCACCAGTCCTCAAGTGCCCCCTAATGACCCTGCATCCTCTAAAACCACCCGGAGCCAGAGCGGGGGTGCAAGGGCTGTGAGTTTGAAAGGGAAGTGTGAGGTTTTGAAATGCCAGCAACACCCACTGCAGATGAAAGCCACCAGCAGTTCAGATACCTTCACACCAAGCAGTGGTTTGATGCAGATCAGAACAAAGCTCTTTTTAAAGACCCGCAAGTGCCCATGGATATGGATTTGGGTCTGTTTCCACGCGTCAGGTTTCTCCAACCTCCAAGAAAATTATCTGTATCCTGCCCTTGCAGCCTGCCCTGGGAAGTCAGTGCCATTCAGAAGCCATTTGATGGGACTCAGGGTGGGATCCATCCCAGTGTGAGATAGTTATCTAGGCAGGAGTCTCCAAAGGCGGCCCACCGAAGGCAAGTGTCTAAGGTAGGCGAGAAGTCTCCTTTTGGATGTGCCCATTCCTCTCTGATGACTGTTGGGAAAGACGATTTCCCTTGACTAGCTGCATCTAAGGAGCTTAAAGTGAAAATTTGCTTTTAGTGAGGAGTGAAATGAGTATGAAAACCAGTGCTGAGACACCTTGGGGTGGGTGTAGCCTGGCAGAGGCTTCCTGTAGGCAGTGCTTCATACCCCAAAGAAATCCTCATCTCTAATATTTTGAATGAATAGGGGAGTTGTGCTACAAACATTACATTTCCTGCAGCAAATGCTGACCCAGCATTCAGTAAGGTAACAACAGCCACAACAATTTCTTTTTCCATCCGGGTCCTATGCACCTTGATGATTCATATGAGGTCCTAGGTTGAAATCCCAGCTCATCTCCATTAATACCGGTGATGTTGGATACGTCCTGGGGACCCAGTTCTGTACCTCTGAAAGGTGCTGTTCTCACAGCAAGCAAAGGTGGTTTAACTCAGCACTGCCGTGCCCCCATCACTTCACCCAACATGATGCTTTAACAGTGCTGACAGGGACTTTTCCACACTTCAGCACGAGTGTTAGTCTTGGCTGAAAAATCCCAGTAACTGGAGGTTAAGTCACTCCATCCCAAACCCCATTCTCCCCGCTGCCAGACCCCTCCTGCTATTCTTTGATTCCTTGTCTTTCTTTCCATGCAACACTCTCGCTCCCACAGGAAAGACCTTTAGGTAGTGGGACTCCAGTGTTTTTTAGCAGTGTTGCCAGAAGGAGCATGGATAAGGAGATAGCTGGGACTCAACATCCCTCACTTGGGTAGGTAAGGGCAAGGCATAGGTGCCACTGCTGGGTTTTGAGTGACTTGAGTTCTGTAACCCTAATTTCAACCACTTATGGACATTTTGCGGTGGATAAACACTACCATCACACCTTTATCCATGGCACCTTTATCCACTGTGCCATTCAAATCAAGCTTGTAGAAGGCAGGTGTGTGTCTGTCAATCAGACAAATGTATTTATACATCAGTTCAGGGTGTTTGGTAAAGGGTTTGCATGCCTATAATGTGCTGCTCCAAAATCAGTTTGTTAAGTTAATGACTGGACTGGATGATCTTGGAGGTCTTTTCCAGCCTCAGTGATTCTGCGATTCTATTCTATTTATTACAGTGCTGATTTCTTTGGCAAATGGTAAATTTGTAAATCTCCTAGATATGGGGAAACTTTAAACTGGCTATATTTGTGATACTGTCTCTCGGACAAATACTCAAATATATTTAATATGCAGTTTCACAGCTGTGGGCTGTCTGGGATAAATCCTCAGGATCTGTATGGTTCTTGTGCCACATTTCTCATTACATCTCCTGATTACTGCTCTGAACTTGAGCGTACCGCTGCTGAGGATGCCTTCCCAACAAAACTGTGGAACAAGCAGACATGCAGACAGATCTTCAGACCAAACAACTCTGCTGAATTATGGGTCACTAGGGAATTCAAATTTTGAAGGGAATTTGGAAAATAACCTGTAAAGTTTGCCTAAGGAGTCATTTCCTGGTCCTTCTCTTCATTTCCCAAGCATCCAAGTAGCAACATGGACTGGTTAACTCAGCTGCTCGTTCAGCATCTGGGTTGGTTATCCAGGCTGTGCTGAGCTCACAGCTGTTGCAGTTACAGAGTTCTCAGCACCAGTTTAAGGATAACTTGGTTGCAGCCAGGTGAACCACAGTCCCAGCAGTAACAGCAAGGGCAGGACAGCACTCACACTTAAACATCATCATCATCATCATCATCATCATCATCATCATCATCATCTCCCCTGCAGAGCCCTATGAAAAATGCTATTTATAACCAGCCAGTGAGAATGAGAGGACTCCACCTCGTTATTTTTCCCCATGTAGAAGGAACAAAGTGGTTATTTTCCAGCTGGAAGTCTTGCAGTTGCAGGCAGGCGTCCAGTTATCAAGCTGGGCTCTTCCTATCACCTACCCTGTTGGCAAACAAAGCCCTGCGTGTCTGATAGTAACTCAGTTTTTTATAACTGTGCTGTTCCTGTGATGTCTCTGGGTATCTCCAGATAATTTAAGCACTAAACTGTGTGTTTCAGACTGGAGAGAGAGGACTGTCGACAAACAGCATAAGCAAATGAGCTGGTTAGTTTTTGACGGTGTTTGAGAAGTTTCTGAGTGGCTCTGTAGAGCAGGTCTACCTCTGCTGGCAGAAGACCAACCTCAAAAGGTTTGGGAGTGTCTCTGGGATGAGGATAATACCATCCCTGATGTTTGCTATTCCCCAACCAGCCTGCCCTGACAGATGAAATGCAGTTGGGTTCACACAGCCTCCCACTTCAGCTGCATGAAGTGTTTGTTCCTCTGCACTGGACTCTGGCATAGGCCATGCCTATCACTGCATCCATGGAAAATGCAGGAAATCCCTCATGAAGTAGAGTTTCCGCCTCATATCTTCCCGGCAAACATATTTCCCTAACTCATTGTCCTCCTTTATGGGGATTTAAATTCAAGAAGTGTTCTGCTTGGGGTTTTGCAAGGGTTTGGCAAACACAAAAGCCAAGATGTGCTGGCTGTTTGCAAAGAGCACTTGGAATGAGCTGTGATCAAAACCAAACTCCCTCCTTTTCAACACAATTTCTGGCCCTCTATCTGTGAGATCCCCATCTCGCTAGCATGCATTTACAGAAGAGCCCTAGTGAGAGAACAGTTGAGGCAAGAATTCGCCATACAGCAAAACGCCGCAGTGCATTTGCACAAGGAACAAGAGCTTCCAAGGGAGTGGAAGCAGTCGCTGTGTTTGTGTTGACTGGCCGTGGTTTCCCACTGCTGGGGGTTTCCAAAGCAAATGAAATGTTATTCATCAAGGCAGGCTCCCTCCCCAGCTTTCAGTTGTTGAAAATACTACAAAGTAAGATGGAAAGAAACATGTAATCCTTCATCATCACAGTCAGGATTTACTTGTTTATTTAGATTCCCTGTCTGTTCCAAATGTTCTGCCAGGGAAAGCCCATCCAGACTCCAGGAGTGCTTGACACACATAAAAAAATATCTAGATGTATTTAGGAGATAAATCCAGCAGAATACACTGCCTGTCCTCACAGTGCAGCAGCAAGATGAAAGTCCCACACCCACAATAAAATATCTCAGGATATTTTTTGTAGAGAAAAAAAAACAGCAGGAGACATCTGAGAAGAAATTGATTTCGATGTGGATCTTCTAATTCAGAAACTTTTTGGTGGAGCTGTCCTTGAGCTCCAGGTACCTCCTCTTTTTCTGCCTGGAAAATGTGTTCCAGGTAGAAAAAAGATGGAACTTGGTGCCTTTGTGGTCAGTAAAAGGAGAAAGTTGTGTTCAGAGGGTGATTCCTCCCTCTGCCCTAGGAGGTGCAAATCAGTCCTTGGAAGGATGTCTCTCCCTGCAGACATGACAGGGGAAAAGCAAAGAGAGGAGCCCAGACCTGAGTCTCACTTTCAGCTGCTCAAGAGAAGGCAGCTGAATCCCATCCCAAGTGAGGCTGCGTGTCAGGAACTGAACTCCCTTGCATCGAGACTACTCAGCAACCCTTGTAGTTGGTGTTTGTCATCCCACTCCTGTTGCTGCACCTACAAACAGGAAACAAGTGAGACCATAAACGTACCCTTGAGATGAAAGAGATCTTTTGGGTCGTCCTAGGATGAGGTAGTAGAAGATGAACACTTGTCCAACAGATGTTTTGCATTTGGACCATCATCCAACCCAGTGGATTTAAAAGTGCCCTGTGAGCTGCTCTTTTAGTGATGCCTTGGGGGCAGCACCTTTGAAACTGCCTTTCTTTTTTATTTCCTGTCTAAGAGCCACTGGCATGAGTGAACGTCAAGAGCTTGATGTCCCTTCTGGGGGCAAAATTGCAGTAAGCTGTATAGGGTGGAGTGGGAGGGGCAGTTTTCAGCCAATAACCCCCTAAATAATAACTTCCATTAAAGCCATGGGATCGTGGATGCTCCTAGAGACTGCTGGGATCTTACCCTTCGGTGTTTTGTCTTAAACAAGCCCATCTAATGAGATGTTTAAGACATCTCTGTTCTTGGAAAGGCAAAACAACCAGTTCTGTGTTTGGCAGGTGCTGTCCTTATTTCATTCCTTATTTATGTTGACATAAAGAGCAAAGGGCAGGCTCTCGTCAGAGTCTGGGGTTTCTGAAGGGCTGCTAAGCTGGATCAGAACTAGAGTTTTCCAAAACTGACACTCCTTGACTTGAACTCCAGTTTCATACCAGAATTAGGGCAGCCTTTCTCCATAAACTCAATGCAGCCTCAGTGCGCTGGACAGGTCTGACAAAACAGTTCATAAAAGTAATTGTGAACCACTGGTATCATTAAGATCTACAATTCTGTGTCTTAACTAAAAGCATAAGTGAAAGAGAGGATTTTGCTTAAAAAGATATAAAAACAAAGTAAAAGTTCCCCCAGAAAAGCATTCTGCCTTTGAAAAGTTGTGAGGTGTTTCCTGGAATGCCTGATTTAACCCTTGCTGGGGTAACTTTTTGTGTAAAGCTCACCTGCTGCTGTCCCCACAGCTCATGTGCTCCTCGGTGCAGAAGGCTCTGTTTGAGGAGGAGGACAGAGTGAAGAAGCTGCAGCAGAAAGTGGCGACGCTGGAGAAGCGCAACAAGCAGCTGCGAGATCGAGTGAAGAAAGTCAAGAGGTCTCTCCAGCAAGCCAGGAAAAACTCCAGGCACATGGAGCTGGTGAACCGAAAGCTCAGCGAGAAACTTTCCTCTGCAGGTGGTCAAATCCCCTATATTAACTCTTTGAAGCAGGAGAACTCCCACGCTACGTACCTTAAAGTATAATGCAAGGGTAAGTGCTCAGGCCAAAGGTAGTGGCGAATTTTGCGTGCATTAGATCAGGGTCTGGCCTTCACACCTTGTCTATGCTGTGCTTCAAACCTTGCATGGAAAACGAATCTGAACTTGCTTTAGACACAGTGCTAGTTTAAACACGAATGCCAGCTGGATTTGGCACAGCCCAAAGCCACACCCTCGCTGTTCTCAGTGGACACAAGGCCAGACAGTCACCTGTGCCCCTCCTCACTCACCCACCTCCACCTCCACCACCAGTTTTAGGTTGTCTTTGATGGAAGTGCCAGCCCAGCCCTCTGGGCCATTGCAGGCACTTGACACAGGAACTCTTCCTGCCAGTTCACCTCCTCCTCATGGGCTGGGCAAGCAAGGCTCGGGATCTAGAGATGGCTGCGGTGGGAAGGATGAAGGCACGAATGCCCTTTGCTCCCTCAGCACCCCCAGGCTCTCAGCCTTGCTTGAGCTTGACTGAAGTCTACATCCAGTGCCTGGGCAAAGTCTGAGACACAGTCAGTTTGTGCCTCTCTTCAGCACAAAATATAGATGTGCCCAAATTGTCTTAAGACTGTTTCTGTATATCCTTAAATATTCTAAATCAAATATATAATAACTTTTATTTTGCCAAGAAGTGCCTCAAGGCTCCTGGTAACTCCTTCAGGTGCCTTTATTATTGGTCAGCCAACTGGGTTGGAAACTACATCATTCTGGGACTGTGTCTAAGACCTAATCCTGCAGTCAGGAGTGGACTTAGCCTATGAGTGGGTGTTGGATCAGGCCCAGCAGGCAATTTCAGATCCTGTTCTCAAGCAGGTTTAATTTACAGTGTGGACAAAGCTTCAAGTTTTGTAGTCACTGTTTGAGGTATAATGGAGGTTGCTGGGCAGCCTCACTTAGTTACACTTAAAACCTGTAGAGACTACATCAATATCAACAGGGCATTAAAAATTTAGGTAGTTTATATGTGTATATATTTTAAAATCCTATAGAAAATATTTTTATTACACATTTGATATAGTCTAATTTCTTAAAAATATGAAGTAAAACCTGTTTCTTGGTTATCTCGTAAAAAAGAAAAGTCCATCATATCCTTTATTAGACATTTACAAACTGACTTCTGCTCAAGCAGAGAGGGTTTAGGCATCAGTATCCATGGCTGATAATGTTAATGCTTTAAACCATCCCTGCACTTGGAAAAGCCCATATCAGCTTTCAAACGTGAGCTTCAGCCCAAGCAGACCACAGAAGCTGACTCTCATTACCTTCCAGTTTTGCTCCTTTTGGAAATACCTTTTTTTTCCCTCTTGAAATAATATTGGCATTTCTTAAGATTCTGACTCCTCCACAAGCTCCACCGGTTTCAAAGGCTCCACCTTCCACATCACCACAATTTGAATTGTTTTCTGCTCGAGTCAGCAATGCTGTTTCCTGAGAATTACTACAGAACTTAGGCTTCCCTAGAAGCCATCAAGAGATTTTAACTCCAAAATTTAAATCCATACAAAAGTAACTACTTTTTTATTGTTTTATTTTCTGGTTTCTAAACTACTGTTTAAATAAATGAACTGGTTTTCCTGGGATAGGTATTAAAAGCTTGTGTTTTAATTTTTTGTTAAGAAAAATATTCCCTCTGGTATTCATTCATGTTTTATAAGTGTTTGTATAAAGGTGAGAAAGTATAATTAATATAGTTACACCTTTGCTATTCTTACAGATTTTCTAAACACAGTGTTGAATATCTTTTTCTTTTGGCTGGTATTTTTGTTGCTTGATGAAAAGATTGGAATTTTTTTCCTGTTTCCCCCTTTGTCTACCTTAAAAAAAAAAAGTAAAACATTTTGTTCTCCTTGTAAGTTTTGTGAGAATTTTGTTTACTCTGCAAAGAAAACAAAAGGAACCTCCCCAAATGCAAAGTCCAAATGCAATCCAAAAATACACTGGGTACAAAACCCAAAAAGGTTGTTTCCTCATGAGTTTTTTCCGTTTCATTCCTGCTTGGGTTTGGATCATTTCCAGAGATAAGGACTAGCAGTCAGATCAGGTCACAAGTTAACGTTCTCGACAAGTAACAGGGGATGTCAAACCTGAATAAAAATGCCATTAAAGTGTCAGCATTGATTGTCTGTCCCTGCTGGTGACATTATGCAGAGAGTGACCAGGAGGGCTGCACATGCAGGAAACACAAGTGGAATGAGGAATTTTGTGTTATGCTTATGCAGGCTGGTACACGTCACACAGGGCCTGCCTGACACATGCTATAATTTTTAGACCCACTCCATAGCAATTTCAAGGATCAGCTCATCTGGAGACCTGAAAAAAGGGCAAAATTTCATGCCATTTCCAAGAGTAATGGGAAAGGCATGATTGAGTATGTTCCTCTTGAAAAGTTGTGAGGGAGGGACTGAGGTGCAGAAATGAAGAGGAGGTCGGCATGGCTGGATGTGTTGGCAAGGGATGGTGTAGAAACCCAAAAAACATCCTGGTAAAAACCAGAAAGACAAAAAAAAATGCTCATTTGGTTAGAAACAACACCAAATGTGCCAGCCCCCTTTGAGAAGTTCAAAGATGCTTTACAAATTAGTAACATCTGCTTTTGCAAAACATATCAGGAGCTTGAAGGCTGCCAGAACATCTGCAGGACCAATGCTAGGGGTTTTCAGAGCAGCTGGACACAACTGGAGACAAGAATAGGATTTTTGGCATCTGTGTTCACTGTGGGGATGTTTTTGTGGACAAATAAATTTTTCCTGATGGATACAGAGGATGACAAGAAGCGAAAGAGCAAAATTAATAGTAGCAGGACAGAGTAATAGTATCAAGAACAGAGAGAAGAGAAGAGAAGAGAAGAGAAGAGAAGCGAAGCGAAGAGAAGAGAAGAGAAGAGAAGAGAAGAGAAGAGAAGAGAAGAGAAGAGAAGAGAAGAGAAGAGAAGAGAAGAGAAGAGAAGAGAGAAGAATGACAGAAAGAAACAGGAGAGGGGAAACTGTCCTCTTAGAGATTGTCCTCTTTTCGCCATCAACACATCCCCTTTGTACTATTTCTGTCACAACTTTTGCAGGGTTTGTGTGTCTCACCAGAGTGTAAGTGGCTAATTCAGATGGTGATCTGCACCCAAAAACATCTTGAGTTTTCAGATTTTACAACTGAATTTTCTGGGTTTTTTGAAAGTGGATGCTTATAGAACAAAGTGCATCAAATAAACTAGTCTCATAAATCCCAATATCATCCTCATTTAAAAACCCTACCTGAATAACTGGGGAAGAACCACAAAGTAAGGGAGGATTTATGGGGAGAAGACAGTGTTAGCAGCTTTCTTTGCTTCTTAACACCAAAACCATTGAGAAAAAAATTACTTCCTTATGTTTGAACAATAATTTAGGGAAATAGCCATGTTATTCTGTTTGAGTTTTGGCAGAAGGGTGTTTTGGAACCAAAGAGCACATCAGTGTTTCAGAGCTGCATCTGTAAAGCCCATTTCTGATACACAAAACTTCTCACCAAGCTAGGTAATCTCCTGTTAATGAGGCAAACGAGCCCAAATTAATTTCTGAAAGTAGGAGAAAAAACATAGAGGCAAAACTGTAGAAAGGAGATAAAACTGAAAACATATGTCATTCTTTCTTATAACAAATCCAAGTAATTGCAAGGAAATTTCATTTTCCTCCCCATTTAACCCCAATTATTTTCATTTAATCACAGAAATGTACCTATTTCCCTCCAAATCAGCCTGCTTTGCGTGTGAAACATCGTTTCCAGCATGTGCTTGGGTTCAGGCATGTTCCTAATCCCTTGAAACAAACACAGCGAGCAGGACAGCACGTCCCAGCACATGTGGCACTGCTGGCAGGGCTCACTGGCTGTGCAGGAACCCAGGCCAAGCCATCCCAACAGGGATGTCTGGGAAGGCAGGCACAGGGATTTAGCGGGGCAGGAGCAATGCTGTCTTTGCGAGGAATCATCAGGATTTGGCATCGGCGACACCAAGCTGGGTGAGTGTTGATTTGCTTGAGGGTACCCCTACAATGGGAGCTGGACAGGCTGGTTTGATGGGCTGAGGCCAATTGCACGAGATTAAATAAGGTGAAATCCTGCACTTCAACCACAACAACCCCATGCAGCACCACAGGCTGGGGGAAGAGTGGCTGGAAAGCTTCCCAGTGGAAAAGGACCTGGGGGTGCTGGTCAACAGCGACTGAATGGGAGCCAGCTGTGCCCAGGTGGGCAAGAAGGCCAAGGGCACCTGGCCTGTACCAGCGTGGCCAGCAGGACCAGGGCAGTGACCATTCCCTTGTACTCAGCACTGGTGAGGCCACTCCTCAAATACTGAGTTCAGTTTTGGGCCTCTCAATCTCAGAAAGACACTGAGGTGCTGGAGCACGTCCAGAGAAAGGAATGGAGCTGAGGAAGGGTCTGGAGCACAAGTTTGATGAGAAGCAGCTGAGGGAGCTGAGGGGCTCAGCCCGGAGAAAAGGCGGTTCAGGGGAGAACTTACAGTTCTTCACAACATCCTGAAAGGAGGGTGTAGAAAGGCTCTTCTTTGTGGGTAACAAAAGAGACTACAAGAGGAAACGGCCTCAAGTTGTGCCAGGAGAGGTTTGGCTTGGATATAAAGAAAAATTTCTTCATCACAATGACTGTCAAGCCCTGGAAGAGGCTGCCCAGGGAAGTGGTAGAGTCACTGCCACTGAGGGTATTTATAAGACGTGTGGATGTGGTACTTGGGGATATGGTTTAGTGGTGAACATGGCAGTGCTGGTTTAACTGTTGAACTAAATGTTCTTAAGGGTCTATTCCAACCTAAATGATTCAATGATTCTATGACTTGTTGGTTTTCCATTAGATGGGCTTGGTGCCATCACACCACTCCTGAGGTGCCTGATGGTTTCTCCTGGTGAGAGGGTTCTAGCAATTGCTTGCTGCTTTGGTTAATGTTGATTGCAGGTAATGGCATCTCCCCTTCTGATTATCTGCCTATGGACAGTAATTTTTCTTTTTACTGGAATTTTCCACCGAGAAAGAGCTATTTCTCAGAACAAGTTTTTGATGGTGAATAACTGTTTTGCAGTGTTAAAATATAATCAGTGAAGCGACATTTCCTTTGGCAAATTCCCACTTTGGAGTCATGACAAAATTTGGCAGAAGCCCCTTCTATGTACCCCTTCCCCCAAGAAAAACCAGCAGGAAGCCTTTGAAATGTTTTGGGTTTGCAATGCACATGTGCTCAGCAAACACTTTGTAGTGCTGCACGGCTAAAACCACAGTGAATGCACTAAATGAACCTTCCTGAGCCTCTCCTTCCCTGGACAGTGCAGCTGCCACGGGTGGCATCACAGACAGCCATGCCAGGACTGATAAAAGCAGATTTTTATTGCATCTCCAGCTCCTGGATGCCTCTGCAGTGCCCAGGGGTTTGTGTATGTGCTGGGGGTGGTGCCATAAGGATGAGGATTCTCCAATGAGCTCAGAAAGGAGCTGAGGAGTAGTTACAGGAGAGACACTGGAGCTGGGAACAGTCACAGGACCAGAACTGATCTTACAGAAGTGGCCACCAGTACCTGGATTGGAGACGTGGAAAAGGTCCTGGAAAAGGGAGAGCCATTTGCTATACACTGTCCATCACGAGTCTGTGTAAGGGAGCCCAAAGATCCCCACTGGAGAGAGAAACAGCCTCTGTCACTCGTGTTTTGTATCAGCAGATGGCCAGGAGCTGCACAGCTCCAGCTTTAGCTCCAGGTAGAGGACCAGGCTGGAGAGCAATGGGTAAGTGATCCCTTCCGTGGTGGGAGTGGCCCAGGCAAGCTGCTGACCTAGAGACATCGCTCTTGGGTGGCAACCTGGCAGCATGGTGAAGAGTAGAGGTGAGCTCAAGACATTGCTGTTAACATCCAGAGCACACAAAGTGGCCTGGCTCCTTTTCTTAATTTCTAATTGCTCTTACAGACTCTTGAGATCTTTTCTGCAAGAAAGGCAGTCCAAAGGAAACTGAAAACCACATGGTTTTGGAGGGTCACCAGCTGCCAACGTGCAGCCTATATATCACAGTCTGAGAACAAATGCAACAAAATACTTCGTCCTTCCACTGACTGCACTGGGTCCTTAAAATGCTGTCAAGGAAGGCTTTGCATGATCCCTCTCCACTCAAAGTCAAGCAAAGGCAGCAAGATGCATGTAAATCACTTAACTCATACAGCAGTTCAGTGGTTGGTCTGCATGAGAGAATTCAGAGGCCCTTCACTTTTGGCACCTGCTCCCGTTTCTAGAACTGTCACCTTCTTGAGTGGGGCAGGGAAGGGAGGTGCCAGCACATCAGAGATGTAGAGCCTTGCAGAGTGTGAATCAGAGCAATCTGCATTAGGTGCCAAAACTTGGATTGCTTATTTAGACAGGAAAGTAACTATCTCAACAAAAGTGAGGGGACAAATGTACTCTTGGCTGGAGCAAAGCCCAGAGAGGTCTCTTCTGCTTTCCAGTGTCAAGACCTCTTTCAACAGCCTTTGACTATTGAAAGTTTTCACACAGTCCCCATACAGAACGTGGTTTCTTCCCCAGGACTGCCATGATCTGGCACTTCTTATACACCCAGACTGCCTGGAAGGAGGCAAACTGGGAAATCCTTCCTGACAGGAATCACGTGGCCGTGCACAGAGGATGAGGAACACTTGGACAGGTAAACCAGCACTCCAGGTGGAGTCTCAGGACAGCTGACCAGAGGGGCAAAACCACTTCTTTTAACCTCCATAGCCCAATTCCTTCATCCTTTTCTCACTCAGGAGGTGAGAGTGAGATTGATGGGCAGATGCTCCCATGGGGTCACTGGTGGCTTGGGAAGAGGTCAGAGGGACCCTTGTGCTGAGCTGTGCTAGGATCCACCAGGGAAGGGCTGGACAAACCAAGAAGGGAGGAGGAAAGTGCAGACCAGCGGGTTGTCCCAGATGACATTTGTGTTCCACTTGCCCCGCCCAGAGAAAACCAGAGAGGCTCCAAGGCCAAAGGCATTTATTTATCTGCCGTGCCAGTAAACCCCAGGCAGACCATGGAGAGGATAAGCTGCCTGATCTCTGCTCACCATCTGAGAACAAACACATGGCCACATCAGAAGGGGTGCTCGCTTGAACTCTTCCCATGCATTTCCATGGGAATGGGGCAACTGTTTTGTTTTCCTCTTTTTAATATTTCTCTTATGATTATTTTTGAAATAAGGCCTGAAGAGATAAGGATGAGAAAATGTCACACACTGTTGTCAATAAATAATTTTTCCCATTTCTTGATGCCAGGAAAAGCAGTTTTTGCTGTAGGAAAGCAGATCATGGGTTATGCTGTCTTCAAATTATTTGTTTCAGAGATGTTAGAAATTGCAATATGCACCTATAAACACAGTGTGTTAGCTGGAAACTGGCAGCAACGAGAACCATTTCTGTAGTAAAAAGAAAATATCTAATAATCTGATATCTCTTGTCCATGCATAGGTGATTCAGGCTCATTTCAGAATTACTATCTATTCTTTCTTACACGTACAAAACAAGGCTACATTTTGCTCCCCATGAACACAAGATGAAGAGCTAACTCCTGCCTTAGGAAATGCACCTTAGAATTGTGTCTGGAAGTAGCACTGCTCGCCAGGAGAACAGGGCAGTTGTGGCTTTACAGTTCTCAGTAGCTGTATTGATACTGTTCAGGTTTAAAGTTTCTGTGCTGGTGCTGGTTTCTGCCTCAGTGCATGGAAAAAGTAGTTTCCAAACTGTCAACTATTTGCAACTGAAAAACATTTTCTTTTTCTCTAAATATTTTTGCTGACTTTTTTACCAACACCATCTTTGGAGCAAAAAACTGCAGTCTGATATGGGCATTTTCATATCCAGTCTATTACTTCTGTGGAAAGTCCACACCAATTCAGGCAGGTTATAATGAATGGCTGAAAATTCTTCAGCTGCAGACAGTCAGCCAAATCTCCTTGTAGCCACTGGTCACTGGTGGATCCCCAGCATTGTACCACGGCTGGGTAGTACAGTGCAATGTGATGGTGCCAGTGCTGCCACTTGCTAACAGCCTCTGCCAGAAATCACCACCTGTAGTTACATCCTGATGTCACCTGGGAAGTCCATTCTGTAGCCACGTCTCTGATACCTCACCCTACGGAGACAAAAAGCACCATCCATCTGAAATTGCTCCAAGACAGAGTGCACGGTCAAAAAACAAGGAAGAAATTCTTTTGTGTGCGGTTTGTGACACACGGGCACAGGCTGCCCAGAGAAGCTGTGGATGTCCCATCCCTCAAAGTGTTAAAGGCCAGGTTGGATGGGACTTTGAGCAACCTGGTCTTGTGGAAGGTGTCCCTGCTCATGGCAGGTGGACTGGAAGAGCAGTCAGAGCTGTGGGCAGCCTAGGGACAGGTATTGAGGTTCCAGATTCAGCCCTGATTGATGGAGTGTGGTTAGTGCTGCACTCGGAGTGCCCGTGACACGTAGTTCGTTCTGTGCGTTGACTCAGGGGCTAAACGGGCTGGGGAAAGCAAAATGTAATCACACTGTTTAATTAAAAGATAATGGAAGCTTTCCAGCCACATCGTTACAGCCTATGCAGAGACAAAAATCCCTGTTCTCCTAGAGGGATAAAATAAAATGCATTGTCACGCTGGGGATCAAGCTGATCTGAACTTCGTGTTCCTCATCTGCTGTATTCTTAATTCTCATTGCTTTTAATTGGCTGCAGATTTCCTTCGGTTTTGCAAATTCAGTTTTGAAGCAGATTCTTTGCATTCTTTATGGAACAGGCTTCAGGGTATATGGGCAGGGCTGGTGGGGGGCTTTGCACTGCTGGTAAGTAATGATATTTTCTCTGCAGCAGGATCCAGGGTCAAGTGAGATGCGAAGTACGGTGTTCACTGATGAGCAAGGAGTGGGAGGAAGCAGCATATTTCCAGCCATAAAACAGGGGGACGTTAAGAAGTTACAGGCAGCTTTGGCAACACAGAGCTCATTAGCCCAGTGGGTAGAAAATGCATTGCAGATGCAGCAGCCTTGCTGGAAATCCAGAGGGGAAGAGCTGGAAAGGAACTGTGCAGGCAACAGGCAGCTGCCAGTGGTGATGGCAGGCAGCCACGAGGGCCAAAGCTGCTTCTCATGAATGTCACAACACACAATAGGGAGAAAATCATCCTTCTCGTGGGTCTTTAGCCTGAGTCTTCTGCCTAAAATACTCATCTGGGCACCAAACTGACAGCAAAGAGAATGGGGCATGAGTCAAACTTTTGGGGACACGATGAAAGACCTAAAAACCCACAGAGATTTAGGCTTCCAGAGCAGGAGGGATCCCAGGGTGTACTTAGCCACTGAGCTGAAATTCAGTTTTGGGATGTAAGTAGGTCTTTAGGTCTTCTCCTAAATGACTTGCATGCAAAGTTAAAGTATATCTGAGAAATGGGAACTGGAACCAGGTTTTAGCTTCACATTTTACTGTTTTCTTCCTTTCATTCTTCTTCTGTGGGGACGTTTGCTGAGGTGCTAAGTTTTCTCTTTCTGAGAACATATATTTGGAGGAAGAGTCAAGGACACTGCAGATTGATTTTCTGAGTTTTGCTCAGACTCCATAATACAAGTGGCAATTTAGTAGGATAAGCTCATGCCTTTTTTCACTTTTATGGATTTCATTAAGAAGCATGAACAGGCAAGAATTCCTTTAAGCAATCATATTACCAGCCTAATTTGCTAGACTTTTGTTAAAGCAATTAAAGACAGAATGATGCAATGACCCAGTTCAGGACCCAATTAAGACTGAATCAATAAATCAGTAGGTTTAAATCACCACCATAAGGCCACAGAAAATCAAAACAAGTTATGAGGCTGAAGCTAAACAGAATTACAGTATTACATTGCCACAGGAGAATTTAAAGAATTAAATACTTTGCAGTTGAGGTGCTCAGCTCATCTTACTACAACCAGCTTAGTGACAATGGGCACAGCCTGGTACAGGTCCATCAGCTGCTGGGGACCATGGCCTGGGTGCACAGCAGAGCAGCCCTGCCAGGCCATCCATAGCTGTAGGTATCCCTGGACATGGTGACTTCCAGGAACAGGTGTCAGGACTGCGTCCATCTGTTCAGGCACACTTGGAGCTAAATTATCTCATCAGTCTGTCACCACCTTCTTCACACAGATAAGTGAAGCCCCCAGGTGTCCTGCTAACAAACCCTTCTCAACCACAGCTATTGGCTCTTTCCTGAAGGTCTCTGACTTTCTTCCAGAGGAATTGCTGGACAGTCGGTTCTTTCCATAGATTTAATGGGAACCATTGGTAAACTCAAGCACATGGCGCCCTCTGCATCCAGCAAATACTTAGAGAGGGAAGAGGAGCTGGAAGCCCCTCAATTCAACCTTTCAAGGTGATCGTCAGTGGATTCAGCAGTGAATTTGTTGGTGTTTGGTGGCAGCAAAGCTGTACATTGTCTTCAGAATTCAGCCCTAGCCTGATCATAGATGAACTCCCTCTTTAGATATTGTGACCAAAAGGTAACTGAAATACATGGTAAAATCCTATCATTTGAGTACTGACAAGGCACAGCAGCCTAGTACCAAACCTTCAATTTATGCCATGTTTCCCTCTGCTTTGGTCTGATAGAGACACTGTAATAATGTAATATTGTAGAATAGAATAGAATAGAATAGAATAGAATAGAATAGAATAGAATAGAATAGAATAGAATAGAACATTGTATTACATATATTACAACTCCAAGTACGTGCCCATCATGTACCTGTGTTATATTCATTGCGAATAGGATGTCTGCCAACTCCCTTTGAAGGTCAGTATGGGTCAGTATGACTATAACTTTGGTCTTTCTTTGTGCTGGAACAGGGATCTGATCCACTTAGGTGCTACACTGAGCTGCACTGGGTCAAAGAGTGGGAGGGAAAGTTACATTTCAGATGCTACTTCGAGCAAATGCAAACTTGAGGATGTGACATGTGATTCTTTAGCATGGTTGGTACTTGCCCAGCCGGCCTGCAACAAAAAGAAGCATTAGTTTGAGATTTATTATGCATTTCTGGTCACTTTTAGACTGCAAGCTGAGGCACAGATGTGAACACAGCTCTTGCTTCTGCCCTAAAGAAAGAAAATGAAAAACATAGAAGAGTCTATATGGCGCCAAAGAAAGCACAAAGTTCGTGAGTTTGATGGGAACAACAAATTGCCTCTCAGCTCTATTATTACTAATTTCTCTAAACAAAACACTTTCATGAAGAAGGTAAACGAATCATTAATTGACCGTAACTTTATCAGAATACTGCAATTATAAAAAGAAAAACCCTGAAGATTAAAAAAGAAAATAAACTTTTGAATTCAGGATAAGCAAACAAAGTTTGGAAGGCAGGAATTTATCCCAATGTAATCTGAAAAGCCCAAATGCCAAACAATCTGGAAATACTCAATTGAATACTTGCAGTGATAATCCAGATGGTCCTTCTTCCCCACTCACACAGCTATAAAAAGTGGTTATCACCACAATAATTCAGCATGGTTGAGAGGGCCCATCAAATAGGGACTCAGATGCGCTAGGCAGGGCACATACCCACAGTGATGTAGGTGGATATTCTCCCTGAAGGATGTCCAGAGCTGGGAGTGGTGGGAAGAGAATATCCTCTTATCCTTATGACAGCTTAGAGTGTCCTGGGATTGCTTTTGGGCAGTGTAGGCCCGTGTTGTCTCCCCACTAAAAGATGCCCAAATGGATCCTCACAAGACCAGTATGGGTTTGTGGATTCACAAGTTGGGGAAGGTTTGGCCTGAAGGAAGAGATTCAGTGTAGGCATAACCACAGAGGGTAGGACTGTTTACACTGCACGAGTGCTGTATTTGAAAGCCCTTTGCAGAATGTCTCTTCCTCAGCATCACCTGCTCCTGAACCACAGGGGTCTATCCCTGTGCAGGTTGGATGGTCCTCAAAGTCGTGCACCTGCACTTTCTCTGCTTCAACAGATATCACTCACTCAAAACTCTTCTTGGCTGTGAAAGAAGAGCTGCCCACAGCCCCCTGGAGCCTTGGTTCTGTGAAGGGACAGTTCTGGAGAGCAGGAGTGAGAAATGGGGTTGGTGTAGCACGAAGAAAGGCTGATCTATGGCATGAGCCAGACCCTCAGTGCATACCAACACTCTGAAAGCCCTCAAAGTGAGGACAGTCCCCTCCCCTCCAGTGCAAACATGGCTGTGGACTTTGGCAAGGTTGCAAGCAAAATATTTTCTGCAGTTGCATCTTGGTCTTGTCCCTCTGGCTTCTCTGTACTGATGTTTAATCTCCCTTGCTGCAAACCGCCAAGAATTTGTGGCCAAGCACATAGCAGTGAAGAAAATGTACAAAGATCAAGTAAATACTGACATGACAACATCTGGATGTCATGCATCAGGATTTCAGTGGTCCTGGGGTGATCTTCTGCCCAGTCTCACTGGGAGCTTGGTAGGGCCTGGTGCACTCTGAGTCACCAATGAACCTACAGAGGAACCCGTGAGTTTAAAACCAAAACATGAGAAAGTTTTCCTGGCCGAGATTTCAATTCCATGGTGAAATGTAGGACAGACCTTCACCTACTGTAAGTGCCAAATTTGAGCTAAATCCAGCTAACTTACACACAGGTGGGAGTGAAGTCCTTAGTTTGAAAGGAATGTCAGAGTTCAGGCTCATGTCACATGGGAAGACTGTACAGTCTTTCGACAGGATCTGCTGCTCCTCCTGACACCACAAATGATGTGTTGGTGCCTCAGTGTCACACATGACCAATAAACTTCCAGACAGCATTTTTGTACATGGATGTATTTTTCCAAGGATGTACCTTGCCATGGAAGTGCTTTTTCCAGAGAACAAATCGGAGGTTATCTCACCTGTCCTGGTACAACCCACCATCAAAACCTAATTCTGAGAACACAGTTGCACACCACAGCCTTCAAAGAGTTATCATGTTGGTTCTGGGGTTTGTTTCTTTATTCACAAAATAAAAGCTTTATAAGTACTTTGCCTTTCCCTTTATATTGCTGTGAGCTGGCCATTGTCACTGCTGTTTGTTTCAGCTCTGTTACTGAACCAGGTGTCTAAAACCACCTGGCTTTGACCCCAAGCACAGGCCCACCTCCCTGCTGGGCATGTTGGTTTTGCCACCTATTTTAGGGGGGGAGGAATTCTGATGTGCCAGTGAGTGAAAACCAGAAAATAAGAAATAACAGTGGAGAAAAATAAGAGGAAAAAATAAAAAGAAAGTCATAGCACACCCCAGGAACGTCATCTGGAAGAAAATTGAGCCAATGACAGAGCACACTCAACAATCTTTGGAGAGCATGGCTGACTGCAGAGGGACTCAGAAATTCTCACTGATGAAAATCCCGTCTCCTTTGATGATTTTTACCACAGGGTGTGTAAGTCACCAGGACCAACTCAAAGGTGCAGCAGTCTCCAACAAGTACATGTCCTTTCCCCAGCCCTACACAGATATTCTCAGTGCCCAGGACAGCCATGTCTCCATATGTTGTCATTCAACACCATTTCCATCGAGAGCTTCAGGAAATATCTGAAGGACAAATCATCCTTTTTATTCATTTCCCTATGGAGTGAACTGGGGAGAAAGAAAATCTCATTATTCTCCTTTGGGATATAAAGGAACATCATTGCATAAAATGCAACAGGGCAGTGAAGCAGACACAGAAATGATTCACTCCCTGTCTTGCATATGGGTGGAGACTCATGCGCTCAAAATCATCAGACTTCACATCAGGCTGATTTAATTGGATTTATTGGAGGAAAACAATTAGTCATCCCTTTAAATTGTCATTATGATAGAAATCTCGATATGTATACATGATTGTCAAGGCAGAGAACCACTTGCGATGTAGCCCCATTAACAATTTGCAGAACTGCAAACTCATTACGCAGATAAAACTTTTGCTATGCCTTAATACATGCATGGAGTAAATACACATTCTCTCTTCTTTTTGGACATGGATGCTGTTATGAACTTTTTATCAATCACAAGACCTGCAATATTAGGCACACTGACATTCCTTGATTAAGATTTAAGCCTTTGTAGAAAACATGCTTGCATTTTCATTAGAAGTCAACCGAGGGAAGTTTTGCAGTTGGGGATATTTGGGGAGTCACTATTCTGGGCAGACTAGGCTTTTTCTTTCCCACTGTTTTCTGTCTCAAATAAAATAGCTACCTAAAAAAACGCCCAAACGGACCAAAATGTTGTTTCTCAACTAGAGGTCAATGTACAACAGGTCACTGACGTCGAATTTACCAGAAACATGAGTCACACCGACTGAGCTGCAAGCTTCCACACTCTTCACTTTGGGGGTCATGCTTGATCTAGTAAGACTCAGCATGTGTGATGCCATGCTGGGCTCAGGGGATGCAAGATGAGAGATGCAAAAGCTCAGAGCTGCTCCGAGCAACCCCTTAGGAGCTCCTACCCACCAGGAACCACAGCACACATCCACCTCCTCATGGAGCCTCGCACCAGGTGCTGCCTCAGCAATCTGAACTCAGGCTGGTTTAGAACTATAACTGACGATTTGTTGTGCTGCCATATAGTGGTTCAGCAACAGCACAGCCCTGGCTGAGCACTAGCCTTGAAGGTGGGCTCAAGACTTCTTGGTGTTTTTGGCCACCATGGAGCATAATTTCCAAGGACTGTGCCACCAGAGTGTGGTGCTTGCTCTCCAGCCCTGCTGCCTGGAACCCTTGTGGTCCTTGCCAGAAACACAGAGCAATTTCCCAGTCCTTTCAGATGACCCTGCTTTGAGTGTTGGGAACTCGAGCACCTTCCACACAGCAGCCACTCAGGAGCTGGGACCAAAGCCCTGCTGATGCCCACAGGAGGTTTGGGCTGGAGCTAATACAAATACCATGGAGCCATGCTGTACCCTGCCTTGGAAAGACCTGCACAGATGGAAATGGGTCAGTGACTAAGGGAAGAGAAGGCAAGGGCACGGTTTCCATGTGGAAGAAGGAAAAGTACCACACCAAACTCTTCCATGGATGAATGGTATTACTTGGAGGTTCAAGGATTAAATTGTGGTATTTAGGTGGTGATGCTTTGGAAAGGATGGGATAGTTTAGCTCAGCTCTCTGCCCTATTTCGTGCAGACAAAGAATCACAGCATCATGGTCCCCAAAATGCAGTTCATTCTGCAACAGTGAGAAAGAACTATCTTGTAGGAAGAAAAAAACACTAAGAATTGAGTGAACCAATCTGAATTTTAACTAGGAAAAACAAACCAAAAGAGAAAAACAAAGAGACACACCAACATGTTTCTTTGTAGCTCTGAGCGTGAGTGACCCAGCGAAAAAATTTTTGATGCAGATCAAATTTGTAAGTGTTGTCTTAAAAAAGGGATTCTCACCTCCCCGGCTCCCTGTTTCTACACCTGTGTATGTGACTGCTGCATAATTTTAAGCTGCTCTGGATGGTGACTCTTCCTGTACATGCTGCAGAGCATTCAACAGAAAGACAAAATACATTACCAGGCTTTGCAGTATCTTGTTTACAAAACATCAGCTTTTGCATTTACTTAAACTTAACAATGGATTCGAGTTACAGGTACATTGAGTCATTTAAAAGCAATACATTGAAGTAATTCCCTCAGAGAGAAGGTTGGGTTGAATGTGCCTAAAGAAAAGGCTCGGGAAATACAGAAATGGTGAACAGCAGTTTAATACATGCAGTGCAGTATCATGCATTTATTGGACAGCTGATGTCATCATTAGTTCACCAGTGTTTCTTCACAACACTTGCGAGCGCACATGCCCTGATTCCACTCTGGAGTATGGAAAAACTGTAAGAGCCACTCGACTGACTTTAGCATTTATGAAGAGGAAAGGAAAAAAAAAAAAGCTACCTGGACAGATAAGTGGCACTGTTTGTGGTGGGGAAGGGAGTCTTGTAAACCAGAGTCCGGGCTAAAGAGCCTCTATCCTCCACTACAAACACTATTTACACAGCTTTGACCCAACCGTGCAAAGTCAGACCGAAAAACCTGGACCAACTCCTGACCTCCCACCGGAGGGATCTGTGATCCCTGGGGCCACAACACACATGTGCACACACAAACACACACGTGTGTCACAGAGACCAGAGCACCCCGCACACAGGGTGGGAAGGCAGGACCCGGCTGCAGGGATGTGAGGGAAAACAAAAGGGATTGCGTAAAACTTGCTGCTGGGCATGAAATATGGGGTGACTGGTTTACCAGGGGAAACAAGAGTTCATGCAGTGTTTGTGAGCAGGTTGCTGTTCCCTCACTCAGCCATTGCTGACAGTGATTTGCCAACTAATCCTCCACTCTTGGTCTTGATGCTGTTTTCCTTGGATACCATAGTCTCTGTGTGTGTTTCTGCTTTTTGTTTGAAGGAGTGTTCGAGTTTCTGGTGCAAATAAGCACAATAAGGAAGGCAAAACTCCCTTCCCACAAATAATTTCTGGGATGCATTCAGGCCCCAATTCAGACAGGTAAATATGCATGGGAGCAAGAACATGAGTAATCGCATCAAATGAGAATTTCCATATGCTGAATGGAAACTACTTCTGTACCTTGGGGCTCAGCCTAGAAGCTTTTATTTTGCCAGTAGATGAATCCCCCGATTCTTTGGAAAGAGCAAAAGGAAGAGGCTATAGCCTGCATGATCTTGCTGGCAAAGTCAGTCTGGTGTTTTTATCTGGTGCTCATTCAGTGCTGCTCACGGCTGGAGCTGTTATCACAGGAGGAAGTAATAGCACAGGTTTCCCTAGAGCTGATCTAGTTAATGCCAAGTTCACATCAAAGAGCAATATCCTCTCTGCTTGCCAATGGCTGAAAGCTATCTGGCTTTCTCTGGTGGTTTGCCTCCCTAAAAATAGGAAAGGGACAGCCTTGGGGCCAGCTCCAACTGCATTTCATGGGCACCCTGGAGGCCCATGTTCTGGTTTGCAGATGGTTTGGGGAGAAAAGCCTGAGATCAGGGGTTATGCTGCCCCTGCGACAGAAAAAACCTTAGGAGAAGACCTGAATTTCCTCAGAACCAGGCAGGGACCCAAAAGAACTGGTAATAAAAAAAGTACTGTCAATAGCCATGGAGGTATGCAGGACACATGCACAGCAGAAACCCCTATCCAATACCTACAGCAGAACTACATGGAGATGTCTACCAGTGGGCTTACACCCCTTTTTGTGGTTTGATTCACGTCAGGAATGAACCTCTATCATTGCTTGGTTTTATTTCGGCACCACAACCATAACAGACACACAAGGCATAGGTAAAATCCTACTTTTTTTTTTTTTTTTCTGTACCCACTACTCTAATGGCACCTCTACAACAGCAACCAGGACAGAGAGACAGCAGCAGCAGAGTGACACAGTCTCAGGAAAGCAACACTGCCAGGTTTTCCCCACACTCCTACTTCCCCACTAGAAGTGCCGCAGGGCCAATTCCATTTCGTGCTGCAGCAGGGGTGATCCAGCAGAGAGTTAGGATGCACTGGGAATGAAGTCACATGCACAATCATCAGCAGAAGCCCCTGCCACTGCAATACTGACTTTCAGCTCGCAGAGTTCACGGGCAGCCTGTCCTCACAACTTCTTCTGCAGGCTAAGGGGCCAGCTGGAGCTTTTCTGGATTTTTTTTTTTGTTTTGTTTTCCCAGCAGGAGCACTGCTGTTGGCATCAGAGATGGCCTCTGTGACTCTGGAGGTAAAAATCAACAATCAAAGCTGCAAGCAAAGAAAAAGAAGGGGAAGGAGCTGAGGAAAACAAGTTACAAAGGAAAAACACATTGGTACTAGTAAAGTAAAGCAGAAAAGGGTAACAAACAGAATCCAGGCTGAAGTCCTCATGCAAGCAGCAAATCACTGATTGTTTAGTTGGACAGTTCATTGGAAAAGAGCCCAGAGTGATTTTTCTACCTAGTCCTTCACGGCAAGGCCAGCTGGGGATTTGTTTTGAAGCTTCTGCTGTGGGGCTATTCGGCCATTCCCCCCATGCCCACATTATTTACTCTACCTCTGCATTCTCCTGTGAGAGTGGCTGAGCAGAATTGGGCTGGGGCAGGGGAAGGACATGCAAAAGCACTGGAGCACCCTTGGCAAGCAAGGCCAGAGTGTTTGCCCTACCAGGCTGTGCTGTCAAGGGGCAAACGTCTCCAGCCCTCCCCCACAGATCTGGCCTGGGTGCTGCCAAGCCACCCCTGTTAACAGATTTACCCAGATTTAAACAGAGAAATTTTAACCAAGTGATACTTCAGGAGAGATCTCTAAGCATTTGGTGAACCTCGGTCAGGTCTCCAGCTGTGTTTCACCGATACAAAAGACGAGCTCCCCACCACCAAAGCTGTAGCAGAAACAATTTTGCTCATAAGTGCTTCTGCTTCTTATCTTAAGATCCCAGCAGTTGATAGCAAGCCAAAGAGAACGATGATAAATTACACAACTAAGGCAGAATATTACTTGCAGAAACAAAACCAAATCACAGTAATTCCAACAAAGGAAGGAAAGAATACCCCTCCCAACAAAAAACCACAGAAAGCATCCAGCAAGGAGGGGCAGCCAGCACATGGGAACCCCCCATCTGCAGGACAGCACGTCTGCCTTTGCTCCCGTCACTGCTCTTTGTTTTGGAGACGGAAATCCATTTGCTTTTCTTTTTTCTGCAAGATTCATTTGGGTGCTGTATTTTGATCAGTGGTCACAGCAACCGCTGAGGTCAAGTTCAAACCAGACCTCATGTTTCAGAAGAGGAGGTGCAGAGGGAACACTTGTGCCCTAACCTTTAAAACTGCTCTACAAAGACAAAATTATTCTCTAACCAAATCCTGCTTTTGGTTGCAGGTGTGTAAATGTGGGGAACTCCACTGATGCCAAACTTGGGAGACTGTCTATTTACAACCTGCAACTGTAGCAGAACAGGGTCAGCTGGGCTTATGAAATCACGCGGGTTCAAAATATCTTGAATTTCTTGGGGTTGGAGTCTCTCAAAACTAAAACTTCTTTACTCAGGCTGGTAAAATAAAGTGGCCTTACATTGAGTTCAAATTGTGTTATACTCATGTTTTGATGCTTTTGCAGCAAGACATAAAGAGCTCAGATGTAAATGTTGATAAAAAGTGTATGGTGGCAGAGGCAAGGGGATGGGGACAGGAGCGTGACCTGCAGCAAGGAGATCCCCTGCCCTTCAGTCTGCCCAAATCTTGGTCAGAAGTCTTTACTGGGGAAATTATATGGAGTTTTGCTATAAGCCCCCAACAGTTCAGTATCTGCTCTCTTTCCTAAAATGAGAAATTGGAGTTGAAGCCTTTTCAGTGTGAGCATCCATACCAGGTGCAACAGAGTGGGGTGCACAGGGTGCTCCCAGGGGCTCGCTCGGATGTGCCACAGCCCTCTGAAAACAGGGAGCACACAAACTTAACACAGGGGAAACTAGAGATCTGGTGCAACAGCTCTAAGTGCCACCAAAGGAGTGGCTCTTTCAAACAGAGTCAGCGCTCACTGCCATCTGCTTTTCCCACTTTTTTTCCCCCCAGCCTGTTTTTTCAGCATGAGGGATGAAATCCCGGCTCTGCTGGCTGAAGCCAACCAACTAAAGCTGGAGCAGAATATAGAAGTCTAACGAAAAATACCTATCTTATGGCTTTTCCCAGCACAGGCGCTATTGCCTGATACATTCAGCTCTGTCCATGACTGGCTTTCACAATTTCTTGTGCAGGATAAATGAAGCAGGTGTGGCAACAGAGCACACTGCAGGGAATCGTGCCTCCAGCAGAGATGGACCTGTCTGGGATGTGAGGGGCTCAGAGTGCCCAGTGAAGGGCATTTGCCTCTGCCACCTACCTCCCCTCTCACCTCCTCGAAGCAAAATCACAGATGGGAATTTCATTGAGGTAAACTGGAGGGAGCCCTTTAGCAAATCTAGGCAAATTTGCTCTCCTCTCTGTTTCAAGTTGCTTTAATGCACAGCAGCACAAGAGTTGTGGTGGCAGTTCCTGAGTGATGCACCAGCACAAAGAGCCTAGGAAGTGCATGCAGTCAGTAATTAAAAAACGGGTAAATTTGGCTTGCTTTGGTATATGAGATTCTGGGGAGGAGGAGGAGCCAGTGCCACCACTGCCTCCAGCTGTGCCTGTGCCTTTCACTAAGGTCCTGCTTTCCCAGCTCAGCGTTCCTTGTCAACCCTCAGCCTGAGCATGATGGAGCTACACTACACCAGATCCTGCACTTTGCACCCAAGAACCTGCTGGTGCTTTACAGAGGGCTTCAAGCACCACTCCTCTCCTCTCCCCACTTTTGGCTACTCTGGGAGGTGCTGAGCATCAGCAATGCCAGGCTAAGCCCTGAGGAGCTGTGGGTGCTCAGCACCTCTGTCGTGAAGCCCTGGGGCTGGATACATCCCATGCCAGAGGCCACACTGCAGGTAGGCTGGTGAATTAAATATCTTGCTTGAGAGCAGCACAGCAAATCAGTGGCAAAGGATGATGATTCCCAGCCCCATATCTTCCTTTTCCTTCCCTCTGCTCACAACACACAGCGACTCAAAGGAGATGGGAGCTGCAGGATGAGACCATGCTCTGCCATTTCCCTCGTGCAGCTCTGGTCAGCTCCTGCCTGACACCGTGTACCTGCCTCTCCTCTGAAACAAGGGTGCAGATCCCCAGCACTACAGGAATGAGGCCCAGGATGAGCTGACTCCCAGCTGGTGGCAATTTAATTCTCCCCATGGCTTTCAAGGAGGAGGATGGGGGGGAAAGCAGCAGTTTCTTAATCGGAGCAGTAACAGCTCTGCTAAAGCCAGACAGACTTGCAGTCCAATTTGAGGAGCAAAAAATGGCATGCCATTGAAATCCTCCCATGTTGCAAAATTAATGCCAATTCCTACCTACAGAAATAGCCTATCCCCCAGCAAACTGGAAGAGGGATATCACTTGAAGTAATTTTTAAAAGAAAAAAAATATAATGCTCAGAAAAGTATCTCTATTTAAATAATCCAGTTGAGATGTTTGTAGTTAATGGAAAAAAATACAACATATACTGTTACCTACACTGAGAAAAGAGTAAATCACTGGGGGAAAGAATGAGTGTTCATTAGTTAGAACATTGCTAGACTCACATACATATATATATTTATATATATATATATATATATGTATATATATGTACAGCACCAGAGACTGTTAGATTCCGTTCCTCCTGGAGTCATTGCAGTTTGTGAGAAATGAAACATTTCAGAATTGCAGTATAAAATATGGCCATAAAAAAATCTTCTTTCTTCTAGTCCTTCGCCGAGCAGGGTGGGACGGCGCCGAGGCCGCCTGCCAGCCCCGCCGCCCGCCCGCTCGTCGCCGCCCCGGCGCTCACTTGCTCCCTGTGTGCACTGTGGTCACTGTGGTGGGTCTGGGTCTCCGGTCCCCTCCTACTGCAGAAACGCCTGAAGAAGCAGATGAAACAAAACTACAGAGAGTGGATGGAGACATACCTAAAAGGAAAGCCAGAAACACAGTTAGAAATGTTATTTTTGGAGGCGGGAACGTGGGTGAAGCTGAGCTTGTTTCGTAGCACGCTATGGAGCGGAGAGGATTGCAGCTGGAGAAGGGGCTGCTGCTCTTCCTGCAGTGGTGGGTTGGCTGGGTACCTCCACAGGGCATCTTCTGCCCATGGCCATTCACCTACTGCCACCAGCAGCAGTGCACACACATCTCACAGGGACTCAAGGTCCAGCTTTGGTATGGGTTCAGACACACCGATGCCATGTTTCCAGGGGTGAAGACAAGGAGCTGTGGGATTCAAAAATCTCTCCAGCATTGTACTTGCTCAGAATAACTTCCTCTTGGGCATGTTAAAGATGATTAAACATCTCATCATGGCCATGTAGCTAAACGAACAGACTGTGCACCTGGGCTGAACACATTTCCCCAGGCATCCTGGGAAGCTGCTGATAAAGAAGTACAGTGGGTCAAATTCACTGCTGAGTTCCAGGAAATTTAGAGGAAACATAAATTTGTGTGACTTGCACATCACTCTAGTGACGGCTCACATTGCTCCAGGCTTTGCTGGGATGTCTCCAGGACTTCCAGCTGAGGCGTAGGTTGACATGAGGTTGAGTATCTCTTGAGTACCAGTATTCTGGTGCAAGAAAAGCTGCAGAGGGGAGACCTGGCATGGTCACATTGCAGGCTCAGAGTGATTAGAAATACAGTTCATTTTTCCAGACTGGTGGATAAAGGATGGCCTATATTAATATAGTCTCAGACTGAAGTTTGACACAGCCTTTTGACTCTTCAGGATCTTTTTGATACTTGCTAGGACTTTTAACTACTTTTCCATGCTTCAAGGTGGCATTTCAGCCTCAAGGATGACTATGCTGTACCTATGCTTGGCCACATCCCATTTCCCACTGACGCCTTGTCTTCACCCTGCAATTTATTATTACCTTAAAAATACAAAGATCTAGGACCTATTATTAATCTAGGCAGTCCAGTTATGACTAAATAGAATAAATCAGCCACAGACTGACAATCAGGCCAATATACTCGAGAAATCCCAACTGGTTCCCTTAGGAATCCCTTCCTGTTTCCTGAGTGGGACGAATAATCCAACATAATGCCTAATCTCTGCTCTGCCCTACTACAGAGATTTTGGATGCAGCCTGACATAACCTACTCTCAGGCAAAGGCCACACTTAATTGTCTTCAGTGATGTGAAATTGCTGCATTTGAGGCTATTTGGAGAGTTCATTAAGGTATTTGTCTATTATTAAGCTATTTGTCTATTGTGTATTATTAAGCTATTTGTCTATTAATAGCATCAAGCAGCATTCTATTGTGTAATGGTGGCACAGCTGGATCGTGTAACTTGCTGTTTGGGATCTTTCTTGTGCAAGGAATCTGTACCCAGAGAAAACCGCTGAGAAAGAAAGAGGCAGGACAGAGACCTCAGAGGTTTCCTTTTTCCTACCAGGATGTATTGGGTGGAATGTGTTTGATATGTCAGCTCCCTCTCAACTCCTTGTATTTGCTGCTGGCTCTCCTCATTGGTTCTCTGGGGCTCCAGCATCTTCTAACTCTTTTAATTTCTTTGAGGAAGGAAAGCTCTTCTGCATTGTCTGCCAAGCTGGACTTAACCTGGGATGCTTGGAAATCTTCCAGTATTTTTCTGCCTCGTATTTCTGGAATGTAAAAACTCATCCTATCTTAACACATCTGGTTTAATCCTTCATGTCCTGGTTGACTTCATCACTGCAAAATATGGTTGGATTCTGCACAAGGACCTGCTGGTTCAGTAGTGGTTAAACAGATTTCTTTATTTTCCCACCCTTCCTGTTCACACATGTTTTAACCCTTTGCAGACTACTCATTGCCATTAATTAACATCATTTGAGATTAATCAAATGGATGGATGGAGATTAATCACCCACCAGTTTAACAGCATTAATCACCCACCAGTTTAGCAGCAAAGCATACATCAGATGCTCCAGACCTGACTGGGTCCAGCCTTGTCATATTGCAGCAGGAACCAAAATCAAGGCACGTTTCTCTCACATAAGGGGTTTTCTACATTGCTGCATGGCCAGTGCATGGTTGGAAGTGTTTTGAGGATGGTCAGCATCACTGCTTTGCAGGTGCCAGGTGTGTGCCAGGAGCACAGTGATGTTTTTTGGCAGCAGCTGTAGGATTTGGCACTGGGCATCACAAACTGGACAGTGGGTATGAATCCCCATCGGGCCCCGTATGCAGAGGGAAGGGGCTCTCCCCCGGCTCAGCCATAGCACAGGCTGAAAAAATATCTTACAGAGTACTCAGAAGGCAGAACCCACCCAACCGTGGGGGACACCGTGCCCATGACAGCAAGAGGAAACACAGCTTCCACACAGAGCCACAGGGACTGTGGCTGGTGGCATGTCCTCGTCAAGGAGCAGGGGGTGGCAAGCAGGGGTGGCAGAAGCAGAGAGCAGCACTATCCAAAATCCATCCTGAGTAATAGGTGCTTTCAGCTCCAGAATAGTGCGGGGTATAGTCTAGAGATGACTACTTCAGTCCACAGCAAAGCATTCCTTTTTAGTGTTGCATTTTAAAGTAATCCCCCCTAATTGTAAAGCCCACATCCTGCCATTTCATGATATAAAGTATCTACAGATGGACAGGAGAGAATAAAAGAAATGCTCAGAAGCCAGAGAATAAACAGGCTTCATTGCGAAGGATGCATTTCTGTCTTCCAAGTAGTCCCTTTACTGCCATGTCCCCTGCCCTGGCATCTGGCAAAAAGATATATCCCAAACATATGAATCCAGTGGGCAGCGTGCAAATATCAATTATAGCACAAAACAAACACAGCAGAGGGCCAAGTCCCATGGTGGTGTACAGAGTCTGAGTCCTGCTCAGACAAAAGAGCCTCTTCATGCAGGAGCTTAACTTGGCCCAGGAAGAGGAAAGCTGGGTCTGACTGGCAGGATCAGTCTTCTCCATGGAAAATGGAAATGGAAAGTAAGGCAACTTTTACAGAAAAATGCCGTATCACAATACTGTAAACTCAAACATAAACAGTTTAAGTAAACTTTTTCAGATTTCAACCAAGTACAAAACTTTGTTGCTGTGGGGGTCTGGGTCTTTTTCCCAAGCGAAAGCCCTTTTTCTTCACAAGAAACTGTGATTTGCTCTCAAAAATCACCAAGCTAAAACCTCATTTTTTTTAGTGCACAGATTTTTCCAATTGAAACATTACTTTTCTAGCCAACCAAAAATGACGGCCTAGGCCCATTTCAAGTCCTTACTTTAAACACCTGCTTGCACAAAGCCAAACCTACGGGCAGCGAGGACTGCAGCCTGGGGGTCAAGGGGAAATGGGGATCCCGTGGATTTGCTCGGCTGCCGTGGCAGGAGCTTTCCCGGGATGTTGGCTACTCACAATCTTTCCGCGTGGCTGCGTCGGGGAGCGGCGTGGCGAGGCTGAGGGTGCTGGACACGCTGGCGCTGGCACTGTCCAGGCTGCTGCCGAGGTGTAGCCGCCTCATGTGCCGCACGACTGCCGTGGCATTGAACGCTTGCTGGAGAAAAACAGCAAGAAAGAAATGGAGAATAAAAAAAAATCGGAGGCGGAAGGGTTTCTTGTGCTCCTCTCCTGGCTGCTCAGAGTGCCAGAAGGGAATAAGCCTGTTATCTTTCAAATTTTTCCCAAATTCTAAACTAGAAAGCACATTATCAAACCTTTGTTCTTCTAGTGCTCAGCTGGGATGCAGCAGCCTACGAGGAGAGTCATATTTGACAAACCCATCTGTGCCCCAACACACATTTCTTCATGTCCCTGCGTGGTGCCGGCCCCACTCCACAAAAAAACACGGGCACTTTAGCTACGAGCAGCCCTGGCTCCATTTCTCACACTCACGACATCTGGTACTTGGCGAACGCCATCCTGTATAAAAGGCCCTGCAGGTCGTGTAACCTAAGCCTGGGCCACCCATTTTGACCACAATTCTGGGCCACAAAAGCACTACCCTGCCCCAGGGGTGGCTGCGTGGCTGCTGCGTTAGCAGAGCTGCGTGCTGGTGTCAGCCCTCAGGACAGGTCACTTACTCTCCACTTGCTTTTTGCAAAGTTCTTCCGGATCTGAGCGCTGACAGACTCGTGGATGTTTTTGTTGAGTGCTGTATCTCCAGCGATCCTGAAATGGACAGAGCAGGCACATTTTAAGAGATCTTTTCCTCCCCTTGAATACTCTTACTTTTTCTCCTCAGCAGAGAGGCGGCGCCCAGGTGTGACTGCACCTGCAGTGACGATGATTTCATTCACACAAGGGCTCAAACTTCCCACGGCTGTCTCTGCTGGCAGCTGTGGTGGAAAATCTGGGGCAATAAAAGCCAGTGTAGATAAGGCTCGTAGGTCTGGCAGCTACAAAGAGGTATGGGCTGATTTTGTTGGTGCACGGCTGCTTTCTATCACCATTACAGACCCAGATGAAAACATTCTACCTTTTTTTTTTTTCTTTACATCCAAAGATTTAACATCAACAGGCTGAGACTACTTTTAGCCTCAGCTATGCAGAAGCCTCCAGAGCCACTCCAACCTGTCTGATTTCTGTTTGCACTGGAGATTTTCCTGCCACCCTGCAACGTACATAGTCATTCATCATGATTAATGTAGATTTACAGTAAAGCAGATACATGGACACTCACTAAAGCAGCACAGGCTGCACAAAGAGCTTAAGCAGAGCAACACTTAACCTAAAAAAATTGATTGATCTTGCATACTTTCTTTAAAAGATAAAGATACATTCAAATCTTCACTAAACTCAGTTATTTCAAGGGGATTTTATTGATTCATTTAACTCCTCAAGGCATGAGGTCTTTTGGAAGAGCAGACACCACAGTGAACTGATGTTGGGCCGTGTGCTGGGGTAATTAGTGCTATCTAATGTAGGTGATGCAAGGAGGTGAAGACCTCCTTCTGTGTTGTATGTGATACTTTCAGAAATCAATTTTTTTAGCCACAGTGTAGAAAATCAATGTGCATTAGCAATAAAAAGTTGTAAGAAATTGAATAATCCATCAGGACCAGAGTCTCCCAGTCTGGGGAGCTCCAACAAGATAATCAGAAGGTCTAGGGGACTCAGCAATCATGTAGTCCTTCTGCCCATCCCTGCTCTGTCAAAATAATTTTGACAAACAGTCCCTAAAGATCTCTGAAAGATGGAGACTCCTCAGGCAACCTATTCCAGTGCCTCACTATCTCCCAGAAGACATGGAAAATAGTTTATTCCCTTTGTCTTTGAAGCATCCTTTCACATATTTGAAGACTGTTATCATGACTTCTCTCCGTCTTCTCTTCTCTAGACTAAACAAACTGATTCTTTCACTGTTTCTTCATAACTCATGTTTTCTAATCCTCTGATCTAGTGAGCTCCTCTGGACTTTCTCCAACTAGTCCACATCTTCCTTCGAGGGCGGCACCCGAACTGTTCTCTGTTTTCCAACTAAGGCAGCAGAATGGCAGCATTGCTTTGTGCTTCCTAAAAGACAAAACTCTGCTTACATACCCCAGCCTGCTGCTTCCATTTATGTGTCCCGTGCATCGGAGACATCCCTTTTGCTTTGCCTGGATCATTCCAAACTGTAACCCTGTTCTTCTAAGGACATGCTGCTTTTTCTGCCTTCATGTCCATGGCACATCTAAGAAGTGCTGAGACCAGCCTTCTTCAAATTGCTGCCCGCCTTCCTGCTGGCAACAATCTCCCAGCATCTTCATCAGAGAGATGAGAGGAATGACTTACTCTCGGGAGGAAGGACTAAACCCTCATGTCTCAAAAGTGGAGACCCACCAATCCCATCCTATTGCAACTGAGCTCATCTCTTTCAGGTTATTCGAGAGTGCTGGAGACAGCAGGACTGTGGGCAGGAAGGAGCAGGGCTCCCATTCAGGGTAACCCTCATCCAGCTGGGAAGTGCCCTGTCTCACTGCCATGTAGCTTCTACCTCGAGCAGACAGAAGAACTGGGCAAAGCACGGCTCCCAAATGGCACCTGGCTTCCTCTCTTGGGTCCCTGCTCTGTTGATGGAGAAAGGGAGGTGTTTGGCCAAGAACTGGATGATCTTCAGATCCTTCTTTGAAGATGATTCCTTCTGATCTCCTTTCCCACTGACAGGGAGGCAAATTGGATTTCCTGGATCTCCCACTGGGGCCAGGTGACCAAAAGCTTTGTGAGGCACTATCTGGGTTAAGCACCATGTTCGCTGTTCCATCCTCTGCCCTGCACAGTGAATATTGCCAAGCTCAGCACAGACCCTGATGGATCCCGAGCAGTCCACACTCCCAGACATGCCCTAGCAGAGTTTCCTGCTGGGAATGCACACTGCTAGTCAGAGTCACTCCAAAATGTCATGAGCATTCTGCTCTGTCCAAGAACACCTCCTTGGTGAGGGCAGGTGCCCTCAGCACACAGCAGCTGGGAGCATTGGCCGTCATACTACAGATCTCAGAAGAAACTACAAGCCAAACCATCCCTTCAGTAACTGATCAAAAAGACCAAGACAGAAAATTCACTTACACTTGCAAAGGACATTTTTCCACCAAAGCTAATGATGCATTTTGCTTTATGAACAAGTTGGTTAACAAATTCTATAAGAACAGATCCTGTTTCCCACCTGTCAAATCTTATTTTGGAGATGTAGACAGAACACATTCTTGGGGCATGATGCCCTTGCCAGCTCTTCCAGAAGATTGTTCTTGCCAGTCTCCACAAGGACTTGAAAACACATTTTTTGCCATACGAAGCTTTTGATTGGGTGTGTAGCTCCAATACAGGCTACATATATATAAAATTCAATTTAATTTAAACTTTAAAAAAAAAAAAATTCATTTAGGGATCATTTGCTGAAATGCTGGTGGTTTCAATAAGAATCTGCTCATTCCAATAGTTCACAAACTGCTTTCTACCACCCCTAACTCTATGTTCACTATGCAATTCTTATAATTCCAGGAAAAAAGTCTAGGTATTTGGGTTTTTTCCAGATAGGCAGAATAGTATTTGTTTACTTCACAAGGGGATGGACAGACATCCCGTGAAGCCCTCAGACGCTACAGCGGTGGAACCATCCTCCATCTAAGGTGTCTTCAGCAACATTAGCACCTTGCAGATGATAGTTTCTAACCAGAGCAAAATAACAGCACTGCGGGGGCTAATTCAGTGCGGCAGGAGCTGCTCAAACACGTGCTGGTATGCCGAATGGTGTGGCCCAGAACACAGCCTCAGCTGCCAAAGTCGGGAGTGGGATTGTTCTCCAAGCCGCCTTTGAAGAACTACCCTGTTAGTCCTGCGATGCTGTATTTTGTGTCCTGCGATGCTGTGCTGTGCTTTCAGACTGTATTTTGCACTTGGAGGATTTCGAAACTTTTATGAAATACTCATGGTGTTATAGTGTTTATAATATAGTTTTACTTCCAGGAAAACAAGAGCGGTGTTAACATCCCTTCGCTGTTGGTGCTTTGCTGGAGATGTCAGGGTTTCAGGACACAGAAGAGGTGGAGGTGAGCAGGGAGAAGTCACATCTTTTGTACTCTCAACTGGTAGACATGAAAAATGAGATATGCTTTGGGCACACAGATCTACTCTGTGGCGGGTATCATGGGCATCCTCACATCTATACCAAATGTATTTAATCATGAACTTCAGTTCCCTTGCTGAGAAGAATGAAATTTAACAGATACTGGTTTTAGTGCATGTTATAATTACCCTTCCACATTTCCCTAACTCTCCAAGTCCACAGGCTATAAACCATCTCGCTTTCCCTTTTAGGACAAAAATATCTTAGTATCTTTTCTTTCTTTCTTTCCTTTCTTTCCTTTCTTTCCTTTCTTTCTTTCTTTCTTTCCTTTCTTTCCTTTCTNCTTCCTTCCTTCCTTCCTTCCTTCCTTCCTTCCTTTCCTTCTTTCCTTCTTTTCCTTCTTTTCCTTCTTTTCCTTCTTTTCCTTCTTTCCTTCTTTCCTTCTTTCCTTCTTTCTTTCTCCCTCCCTCCCTCTCTTCCTAGCCCAACATACACTTTGCCTCTATAAATCAGCTCCATTTTCACTGAGAAACCGTAATCAACTTGAGCTGATCAGACTGATGCTTATCTAGTCCTGAACAATAGTTTCTGGCTTTGCAGTTAGCTTTGAAGTTAACTATGCCAGCACTGAAGTTTTTTTTTTACCAACTGTACTACTTGGCCCAGTAAAAGACATTGCTTTTACCTACCACACACATATACAAAAATAAAATTAAACAAATCAGAATAATCTGTTATCCTGCTGAGCATCACCCAGAACCAAGCAAGGCCTGATTAGTCTAAGTGGAACCTGGATTTTCTCTCAAGATTCCCATTTTGGAGCACCTGAAAGCAGCTACATGCTAACAATACTTTGGGGAACTTCATGTTGAAGCTGGTTTTACATCCAGTTGTAAATATATAACTGTCTCAATGCACAGAACTGGATACCAAGAGACCAAGAGTGATGGCTCTCCATCCCAAATAAATCCACTGAAGCTAAGAAGGGTATTTCTCATGAATAACCATTACAAATCTAATCCTGCACATGAGAGGAATCTAATCTAATGATCAAATGTTATTTCATAGTATCTAATTTATGTTAGCTCTCTAGCTGACTTCAAACTTATCACACCAATTTATCTGGCTATACCACTTCTAAGCTTTGAGAGGAATCTCCAACAAAGACAAAACCAGCAAATTTCCTTTTGGACAGTTCTTCATTAGCATGCTGCAAGCGAATGTCTCTCTCATCCTCCCTGCCCACCAAGTCAGGCAGAGCCTTTCATCTACCATTATTTTCTGAACCTTCCTTCTGAAGGCAGCCAACTCAAATGCTGTGCTGGCCAAAAAGTGTTGGAAATACTCCTGAGTACGATGACAGGAAACATGGATTTAGCTGTAATGGATAATGCTGAGGGATCATAACTCTTCTATATGTACACAGACACACAGACACAGACACAGACACAGACACAGACACAGACACACACACACACACATCCATGCATGTGTATAAATATACACACACACACACACTGTATCAGTGATGTTCCAAAACAAATAGAGTGTGGGGATGAACTCGATAAGAGTTTGATTTAATGTTGTAAACATCAGCAGTTCCCTTCAGGAAGGCCTTTTCACACTTCAAACAATATTGTTTGAGAACCAAGCTCTTTGTAAACCATGTCCTTTCCCTGGGTGGAAATTATTATCTAGCTTGTGCTCTCTGGCACATAATAAACACTTAGGGTCATGGCCACAATTTGCAGAGGCTCAGTCCTTGCCAGAGCTTTGTGATTCCTCAGTGAAGGCGTGGCTGGACATTGGCACATCCAAGGATCCTCTCTCCCTTTGCACAAGCCTGGAAAGGCCAGGACCAGTCTCCTACCTGCAGACACTGGTGTCTAACTGGTGCCACAGGCTCCTTCTCCCTTTTACAGTCTATGTATTTACAGTCTTTATATGGAGGCAATTAATCCATCATCCTTTAATTTAGATGTCCCAAATTGTCTTTGATGCCATGAGTGCCTTCAGCACACAGCTCTAAATCCCATTGAAGTTCACTTGGTTAATGCATGACAGAGTAAATAAATTCATGGCAGCCCTTCTAACTTCTGTATTAGCTTCCTAACTGTTGGACTTTGTCCTCACCCTCTGAGCACTGTTTTCTCTCCCTCTGACCCAAGTCTGGAGGCTGACTTTGGCTCCGCAGGACCTAGTTTGACCTGATGGGGAACACACTTCGATAATCCTTGGGGGTCCCTTCCAGCTCAGAATATTCTATGTTTCTATGAGCCTATAGCTGGAAAAAACAGGTCCTCAGGTTTCTGCTGCTCGCCCTTAATCACTGCAGACTGAGCCACTGCCCTAAACAGGATGTGGGCTCTGACATGGCAATATATTTAATAAACTTAATTGCTGTCTTTAATATGAGCCAGGGAAACATTAAAATGTATCAAGCTGCAGCAAAATCACCCCATTCTTTTGTTAGCTTCATTTTCCATGTCCTTTTGGAAAAGTCACAGTGGGAACAACTAAGCAGAACATTGCATCTTTGCAACGCACCATAAACAGTGCAAACCTCACTGAAAGATACACTATAAAATAAATAACTTTTCCAAAGGAAAGCGTAAGTCACCTGTATATTAAACTGGAGAAATCTGTATAAATGGACACGCAGGGGTGGAGTCGTTATACCAACAAGTCTCACATATTGTACTGTTTCAGCTACCATACTTCACTGCAATTATTAGCCTCCTTTTCTGCCAGCTCTGAGTTTCACATACCATCCCCCTGCCAAGGCCATTCGATTATAAATAGCAAAACATCACGTAAATGCAGGCATGTGGCGAGCAGATACACTGCAGAAAAGTGGGCCATTGGGAAGAAGTATTTACTTTTTTTAGGGTCTGATCCTGTGCAAACATTTAGTCATGCGAATAGCTGTCTATTCTGGAGCAGTTTCCCATAATTCAAAGATATTATTAACCTTAAAGGCACAAATGTAATATCTTGCAAGATCCAGTTCTTGCAAGCCCTGTTTGGACGGTTTTAATGAAAACATGGTGATTAAAATAAAAGGTATATTTTAGAATCAGTTTGTTCTTCACAAATACTACATATTGAAACAACAAAATCTCATGGCCAGGTAGCCATGTCATGCACAGTTAACTACTTTTAGCACAATCAGATTATAAAATGTGTTAAGTAGTCATGATTTGATAGATTTCTTCCTAATTTGTGAGGATCCCAATGATCTGATACTGCAGAGGAAGATTTCACAGGAGGAAGAAAAAGGGAAAGCTGGAAAATGTTACTACATGGAGCCACCTCACTATATACATATGAATTATCTACCATTTGCACAGCAACAGTGACTCAGGGAGGCCTGTGTTCTGCTGGTGAAACAGGGAGACAAACCCCAACTCTCACTGAAGTCTGGCAAAACTCCAATTGCCCTCAGTGGAATCAGGATTTCACTTCATGAGAACTCCAGGGTTCAAAGATGCTTCTCCAGTTACGTTGCTTGTGCAGACATGAAAAAATACCTTTTATGAGACGTCATCAAGGGCTGCTTGCAGGGCAAGCACTCTGTAAAAGCACATAATTTATGGGACCACTTCAGCCTGCTCTGATCAACATTTCCCACTAAGCCAACAGTCTTGATGTACCTCTGTCCTTCTGCTAACACACAAAGATGCTCTGTTGGAACTATGGAAGGTGATGTGGATAAGGGGGATGTGCACTGACAAATCCATGCACATATGAAAAGGGGGTGTGAGATGACCTTGTTTTACAGGGTGTGGTACCCTCTCTCTGCTGGCTGAACGTGTGCACCCCTGTCTCCAACTGCTGCCACACTGGATGCAACCCTGAGAGAGAGGAACTCAGGCCTGGAGCTGTTGGAAACTTAAATATGCCCAGGTTGAGAGGAGGACACAGCTGACCACTGAGACAAAGCACAGAAATCTCCTGCTCCTCCACTGAAAAAGCCTTCCCTCCCTTCCAAGAGAAGGAAAGGATGTTGCTGCCACAGATGTAATGGCTAGAATGAGAAAAGAAACAGTAAAACCCTCACTATTTCCTGACATAAGGAATCTGAGTGGAAAATGCTCCTTGAGCAATGCTTTGGCAGAAGGAGATCCTATCACTAACTCCAAAATAACAGATAATATCTGGCTGAGCAGCCATGATTATCCAAAAAGGCATTTATCACTACAGGATCCAAACCCTCCAAAAAAAAAATCACTGCACAGCTCTCCAGGAGAGGTCCATAACTGCAGCATCCATGTTACAGGAAGCTTTTCAGAGCAAGGGGGAATGAGACATGGAGTGTTGCTCATGAGCTCCTCTGAGGAGGACAGAGGCAGACCTGAAGCCATAGCTTTGGAAACCTCCACGCTTTGCTTTCAGTACAACTGTCCTGCAATCCCCTGGCACGTGCTGTCTCTGTGTCAAAGGGAGGTGGATTCAGGATGTGGAGTGGAAATGTGGTGAATATTTTCAGCCTCCCTTCTGCAGTGCCATTTGCATGTCTGACATTTCAAAGGCTGACCCTGAGCTGTGCTGGGAAACGTATAAAATCTTGAAGTCTTGAAAATGAACCACTGGATGGCAAAGTCAGCCTGGCAGAAGACGACCCCCTGCCACAGAAATGGGGAAAAACCCTTCTGGGGGGTTGTTTTTAAATGCAAGATTGGACTCTGTGGAAAATTGTCCAAATTATGGAGCAGTCTGTGAGTTTCCATTGGCCCTTGGCCATGACATGCAAAAGAAAAAAAAAACACACAAAAAAGGGAATGAAAACACTTTTTATCATTTTGTTCCTTTCAGGGGACCCAGAAGCTGTGTGTGCTACAAGTGCCACGTTTCTTTGTTGCACTCCAGCAACCAACACAGATGTAGCAGGGCCAGGAGCTGGATGCTTATGTTTTGTGTATCTTGGATGTAAGGCTTTGGAAAATCTGTCTCTGAGTTGTACAAATGGCCACCTCACTCTCTGCTGGGAGTTGCATTCCCATTGTTTATTCTGTATTTCTAATATTGACTTGTGTAACTTGTTTAATTTCCCGAGGCTCAGGTCAGTATCCTTTAGAAACAGTTTGAGATTTTTTTTCATCTCGCAAAAGCTGGATTTCATTTCTCAAATTTCCTTTTTGTTGCACAGACAATGGAAAAGGAAGTGACATTTGGGGCAATTGTGATAGTATAAAAACAGAGTCTAATGCACACCTGGGGTGAAAACGTCATGCCATTAACTCTTTTCTGTTGCAGCTACTATAGCAAGAAAAATAATACCTCACTTTATATATAATATCCCCTGCCCTAAAAGACTTAGATCCAGACCCACGTGTGGTAGCGTGGGATGATGGTAGTGTGGGATGATGCTCTCAGTCACTCAGGGCTGGTCAAAAGTATGTGAGTCACCCTTGTTCCAGCTACACAAACCTTGGGTAATGTTGGTGAAGTCACTCATATGCAAAGGCATCGTTTAACTTGAAGCACTTTCATCATTTTGGCACATCCCACTGCTGCACCACAGTCAACATACATAATTCAGCATTTTACTAATCTTTACGCAGGTTGGTGCATGAGATTAAAGTCCATTACAGTTTTCCAGGAAAATCCGGAGGACAAAGGCAGGGGTTGTAAGAATAAAAGCACTGAATTATGTAGTAGAGGTTAGTACAATATGTGACAGAAAAACCACTTCCACCCATGAATGTAAAAAGGTGCTCTCTGTCCTGAGGGTTTCTCAGAGCAGTGAGTGCTGCTTACCAAGGGTGCCGTGCTGCTTGCTCACAGGTGTATCTTTTATTAGGGTCCTTCTCCATCAAATTCCGAATGAAGTCTTTAGCTGCAAAAAACAGAGAGGATGATTGAAAGCAATATATAATATACATATAATGGAGTTGACGCCCAGTTCTGCTGCCACATGATGAGCCAACAGCACTGATCAGGCTACCAAGTGCCATCTGGCCACAGCACAAGAAAATAGCCCTGGGTCATTTGTCATTTATTAGTATAGATAGAACCAAAGTGACTTAGGACCAAATCCAAGCTATTTAGTGTAGCGGATAAAAGCTGAAGGCATCTACTCCTGCAGGTATCTTTAGGAGTGGGATGGATAATTCAGAGTCAGCAGAGTACAGCCCTGCTAGCTCCTGGCTCCGTGGTCAGCCATGTGCTGCATCATCTTAGTGCTCTGAATGTGGCCACATCCACTGGAGGTTCTGGTCAGCTGAGTGAAGAGGGAGGAGGTCAGATACCACAGTAAGAGGAGCTTCACGTTGCTCATTCCAAGCAGTCACACGCATGGACAGCTGTAAGGACATGTTGCCTATTTAAGAGGAATTCAGCAAGGAAAATGGACTCCCTGGAGCAGGAGGCAGTGTGTTTTTAATTGACACTATAATGGAAGGAGATTGCAGCGTGGCATGCGTCCAGCAGTTTCAGGACAGTGTAGCTGAAGGAGCCACAGCAAAGCCAAATATGGCAGGAAAATCTTTGTGCTGATTTAGGTGATGGACTTTCCCCCACGAGGCAGAAGGGTCTGCCAGCAGACCTTCATATTTTGTCTGAAATCCTTATTAGTTTAAAAAAACTTCTCATCGCATATATTTCTGAGCAATCCATCACAACGATATCTGGTCTGCAGATGTAAGCAGCACAAAATGTTGCTCTGTGTGGAGATAAGAGCATATATAATCATCTTTATAATAAAAACACTCAATTTTTATCTCCTCTGCCTCAATCAGTAGCACTAATAAATCAGAAAACTGCATTTATAGGGATATTTTTACATGATGGAATATTCCTAGAATTCATTTCTTCTCCTGCATGAAGTAGCAGATGTTTCCCTGGGTTGGACAGAGCAAGGACACTGAGCTTGGGTGACCTCTTGGAGACCACACAGTGTGTCAGGGGCACCTGCAGGTGCAAGGCTGAATGTTTCCTGCTGTCACCCCTAGACACGGACCCATGCTGGAGCCAGAAGGCCTTAGGCACATCTGCCTGTAACACATTGCTGTATCTGCCCCTCTGCCAGCCTGACTGGAGAGGGGCAGGTGGGTACGGCGGGTTAAACATCTTCTGCACCAGGTGGGGAACATCCACCCACATGGACAGTCCTCCCAGTTTCTGGATCTGCTCACCTGCCTCATCTGAAAGCCATTAATTTCTTGTTGTTTTGCTGCTCAGATTGAGGACTTGCCTTGGAGCTGCAGTGCAATGTCAGCAACAGAGCCAAACTTGTTTGCCACCTTATTATTAATGACACATTAACAATCTGCTTTTCATTTGGATACAATGAAGAAATTAAGCTGCTTTTTCTTCTTGGGACAGTCTTCTGCCATCTTTATCTTCTGTTTGGGCTATGCTTCAGTGCTTTGTGTGTGACTGGACAAAATAGTACTTAATTTGTCTCCTGCAGAAGCAAACTCCCATGACTATTTGAGCCAAAAGAAATGCACGTTCCCGCTGGTTTTCAGTTACAAGGAGCTCTGCACGTGATGAAGGGTGCATTTGTCATGCTCGGAGGGGAGGCATGCAATAGGCACACATGCATGCATGGTTGTTGCAATTTAAAGAGCAGTAGCTACTTACCAGACTCGGAGATGTCATCCCAGTATGGAGAGTCAAACTCATACTCAGCCTTAAGGATCTGCTCAAAGAGTTTGGAGTCATTTTCATCATAGAAAGGGGGATATCCACAGAGCCTAAATGGAGAACAAGAAAAGAGAGAGGTGACCACTGGACCCATCTCTGTCCAGAAAGTGAGAAGGAGGGAGGGAGAAGGAAGAGAAGCTCTCACTTATGACTTGCCCCAGTAAGTTTTCAAGCAGGCAAGTGCTACCATGAAAGAGGTTTGTTCAGGAAAGTGTTTGTTTCGCTTCTGAAGATTGGCACTGTCCTGGACAAAGAGGAATTCTGCCTGGAAACCTGGTGCTGCTGACCCTATGCTGACTCATGCAAATATCCTGGCATCTGTCTGCATGCTTTTGGGTGCTTAATCACAGAAATAGTTTTATTACACAGACATGACCCCTGCCATTCTCTCCTACACAAGTGCTAAGAGGAGATTTCATGAGCCAAACCCTATACCCACAGAGCATCAGCCCCTCTAATCACTCAGCACATCCAGAAGACCTGGTGCAAAGCAGGACAAGGAGCCCTGCAGAGCTTTCAGGCAGAGGGCATAATGCATCTGCAGGCTGTGCTGGGCTCTGTGTCCCCAGGCACAGCGAGGAGGATGCCTGGGAGCCCCTCCACCTCTGCAGCTGAGCCTGCAAGGACTGCACGTGGACCTGCTGCTGCTGCAGACACACGGACAGCCTCTCCCCTTCTCAGTCCTGCAAGTGATTTTGCTGACCACAGCCAACTGCCTGCCTTGCCTGAGGCTAACAACAGCCCTGTCCTGGTTTTCACTGTTTATAATCAGACTTCTAAGAAAATCTAGCCCCAGGACAAGCAGGACATTGAACATTTTTTGCCTAGTTTGAGCTAATACATTCAGGGTGCACCCTCCCAGTCCTGCAGAGCAGGACAACCACGATGCTGAGGCAGGCCTGGACATGGGAAAAGCACATCCAGCACTGCATTAAGCAAATGCAGTGATAAAACTCGTGTGCCAGAGATCCCTCACACCCAGCTGGTGCTGCAGGCAGTATTCTGTCCCACTCTGCACAGACGTGCCAGCAGAGACATCCCTTCTTCAAGTCTTAATACCAATGTTGCAAAGTGCTGGGTTTACATCTGAGGCTGGCCCAAGGTTTTAGCAAAGCCATCCTGCTCACAGTTAAACAGACCTTCCTGCCTTTGTGGTCTATATAGAGATGATACATTTTTTTCCTCTTATCGCTGGTCTATGGTCTAAATCATTCTTTCCCATACACTGCTGGTATTTAAATGATCTTTCTCCCACAGTTTTTTTTTTAAAACTCTAAGTCAATCAACCTCAATAAACCATTTAATTGGAGAGAGCCAGCTATTACAAGCAGACTGTAGATCTAGCTCAGAAGCAACAACAGAGCAAGGGGGGGAAATGGCAAGAAATTAAATACTCAAGTTATTTATAACCCAAAGCCAGCCGGCTGCCCTGGAAGTTATTTCAACCAACTCAACACTTGAGGGTGAAAGGAGCAATGTTTTGTTAGCTCTGAAGAGCCAGTGTGCTTGATAAATAATTTAAATACTGAGTGAGATGTTGATCTGCGTCACATCCACACTGACCTGAGAGAACTCTACTGAAATTTGCAGCATGATAATGAACCCGCTGTGGTTCAGCTGTACCAGAAATCTCTCTCTTTATCTCAGAGAGCAGATGAGCCAGTCCTCATCTGTGTCCCACTGGATGACTGCCATTATCAAAAGCAGTAAGATAACCTCATGCCAGACATGCGTGTGTGTCCAGAGCAGGACTGTGCACCTACTTAACGGGCACGTGCATGTGCGTGGGGCTGGGTGCTCCTGTGTGAAACCCTGTGGTGCAGGTGGTGTATGAGCAGGGTCCTTAAAAATGCTGAATTTAGGCAAATGCCAAAAAGGCATTATGTACATGGACAATGGAGGAAAAGCATCTGGTAGCTTAATGAAGAAACTGGATCCACAGTCAGAGTCCAGCTCTACAGATATCTGTGAAGAACTTTTAAATAACTTTTTTTGTGTAATAATCATCAGTGTTTACACCCCACAGTCTTGGGGTGGGATGCACAGAAACTGATTTTCACTTTCCTCCTCTTTTGTCACAATCCTCAAGGTTCTGGGTCCTTTACTGAGGGGAAATGATGGAGCTGACAGGACCAGGACTGCAACTCGTAGGATGAGCACTCCAACTAGGTTGGAGCGAAAAAAAAAAGGAAAAAGAAAAAAGTAAAAAAACACTTGAAGCCATTGCTCTGTCCTCTGTTCCCTGGGAGACTCAGGGGGCTGCATGCAAGAAGCCCGACAGCCCTTCATTAATTTCTTGCCTTCCTCAGCACTTTCCTTAAACAAACCCAAAGTGCCCCGATAAAGCATTTTATGGTGAGCAGACAGCACTGTGCATGCTGAGGCACTGGCAGGCTGCTCTGGAGAGAGAAATAATTCTCTTCAAATGTGCACTATACTAATTACCTTGGCAAAGGTATAAGAGCACAAGTTAGGACTGCTGTGATTTATACACACTTGTGGCAGCAAAAGGTAGGAGCAAACTGCTGAGCAGCACAGAGCTGGAGGGCGACAACCCTGCAAGGGGGGAGCACAGAGACATGAGTCCCAGCAAGAGCCCCGGCCTCTCCAGAGCCTTTCAATCCAGCTCCTCTGCATGGCTTGAGTATCTACACATCTGAGGAATCAGCCCCTGTGTCCAGGAGGTCACTGCAGCTCATGTTGATGCACAAGGAGAGACAGGGTCATGCAGGAGGGCACCAGAGCTGCTGGGAGCTGGGCACAGAGCAGAAAACAGCCTCTGCTGGCACAGCTTTTCACTTGCTAGGAAGAGGTTGAGAAGAGTTAGTTGCTACCACAGGTCATGGGCAGGGAGATCCCCTCAAATCAGCCCCTTGCCTGAGAGCCGGCTGAGCGCAGGGCTTATCCTGGCTTGGCCAGGGATGGGATGAACCTCCTGCATATGGGGATCCAAGGATGTTCCTCGGGGAGGCAAATCAGAGAGGATCTACACCAGAAAGCAAGTGAGAAGGGAGCAAGCCCTGCAGATCAGAAGAGGTGGGAGGGGAACATCACGGCACACTGGCGCAGCGACGGGCTGAGAGCCAAAATACAGGTCCCTGTATTTTATGTACAGGCTTGCTGTCCTTTCCCTTAAAAACAGAGCTTAGGAAGACACAGAAGTTTTAATGTTACTTAAGGTTTAACATTATTGGCTTTGCAAAAGGGATGGGAAAGCCTCAACAAATTAGCCTATCTTGCAATTTATGGCTGGAGGAAATCTTGCTGGACTTCCAGCAACTGGGCCACTTTCCAAAGTCCATAATGAGTTTTTGGTTAATTCTTCCAGAATCAAAATCCCACCGACTTAATTTCCATCTGCTGGGACATTTCTGTGTGAAAAAAATGACCTCACTATCAGAGGTTCTGCTGTTTTTCTTTAGATATGCCGAAATGCAAAAATAACCCCTCTGTCTTCGATGTGAAAAAATCCTGCACTGTCCTGGGGGAGTTTCAGGCAGCTATTAGTTGTCATCATTTTCTTGCAGTTTCACCAAATAAAAGGTTTTCAGAATTATTTAGCAACCTTATCACTTAAGCAACAGATTTTCCCCTAAATTCCGATTCCCAGTCTTGCCTTAAAAATAATGGGATGCAGGTAAGAAAAACACAGGTGGATGTACAAAATAAAGATATCACCAGAAGTCATTTCTAAAAGTGATCCTGAGAGCACGAGAGGAATAGCAGGAACATCTTGTCCTCACCAGGCAGAGAAAGCAAAACCCTGCAAGCTCCCATTACATATTGGGGTGATACTAAAGGCTGAATAACTCACTCACACGGTCAGTGTCCAGCCTGTAACACAAGAGGCCCCAGGGTTAGTTTTACAAACAATTTTACAGCTAGATTAGAACAAAGAATTCAGTAAGTGCTCAAAGACTTGAGATGTATGGCGTGGGAAGTCATCCAAGTGCTATTTATAGGGATAAACACATGTATTTCTTCTGTATATTTTGGGAACAGTCCCTCATATTGGCTGACACTGGGGCCCCCACAAGTGTCAAGGACATATCAGCATAGGGAATCAAAGACAAATCAAGAAGCAAGCAAGGAGGAATGATCATTTGGGTTTGTTTTTCCAGTTTTAGCTGAGTTTTCCTGAACAACCCAAAGTGTCTGTGTCCTCTGCCACCACTGTTTCTCCTTCCAGTGCTGAACAAGTAAGTTATTCCTCACTTTCTTGCTTAGGCTTGTGTGTGATGCCAAGCAGGCAAGACAACTGACCACTTTTTCCCAGTAGATGACTCCAGGGTGATGGTGGAAACTTCTTTTGGAAAATATACTATACACTGTCCCTGGTGAATCCTTCCATACAAACATCACTGATGATTCTTGCATACCTATTTGAAAATCAAAAGCAGCTCAGCAGCAAAGTGTGAAAGTCTGATCCGAGATTTATCTCCAGATATGTAATTGTTTATGAACAATAACAAACCAGTGTCTCTCTTGTCCTAACATTGAACAGAATCAGAAGAAAAGTCAAGGCAAAATGTATTTGACCTATTGCAGAAGACTGAATAACCAGGGGCTGAGGCAGAGCATTCTGTTCTTTTCCAGCTTTGAAACATGATTTTCTATTTTTTACATAAATTAACCTAATCTTCTCTATATAAGGTACGCATGTGATCAGTGTTTTAGTTCCCCAAGCTTTTATAACCCCTTATCTGACCCAGAAAGGTCCAAAATCCAGCTGCTGGGAATCCAGTGAAGTCTCTTGCTCTTCTTACACTTTATATTTTTAAGCTGGACACATTATCAAAACTACCCTGTGATAAGTGGAAGGCCAAGCTCAACAGTGAGGCTGTTTCAAATTGAGAAATACTGCAACTGGAATAACAGGAAATTTCAGGCTCTAAAATTAGTTTTTGTGAATAATGACTTCTCATGCAAAACAGGTTTTGATAAAAACTCCGCTGGTGGGGCCTCTGCAATCTGGCTGTCATTAACGAGAAGCATTAGAGACTGGCACTGAAACAAAGGTATTCTTTCCCAAGACATCCTCGCATATCACGGAAGCAAATATTTCTCTACAGCATTGGTGCCACAGAAACAGTTTGTTCTTCCAGTGTCATAAACTGAGGGCTCTCAAGTGAGACTGAGCTTGTGTCAGGAGGCACTCAAACCACTTGCAGTACTATTAGCTCAAAGCACCTTTAATTTATGCCTGGCCTCTGCATTGGTTTCCCCTGAGTTTCCATCTTCTTAAATGACAACAGTCTGTCCAGAGTGGCAGTGAGGCTCTGTGGGAGAGGTGAGGAGGTGAGGCAGGACGTTGTCCTTGGATGCATCTCCAACTGGTTTAGGCACGTGCAAGGAGCTCCAACTGTGCTGATTGTGGAGCTGGAAATGACATATCCGGATGGGTGAGGTGGCATATAGGAGCTAATAACTCCTGCTCAAGGCAGGTTTAACTCCCAGCATTGCACCAGGTCCTTGTGCTGCTGGTCCTTAGGCACCTCAGTGCCATGTCACACTGGGAGCCCCCGCTGGCACTGCTGAGACCACAAACCTACGTGTCAAACTCGTGCCCATCACTGGTGGTATCAGACACCCCAGCAGGGATAAAACCCTTCCATCTTAGGGAAGGACCTTCCTCCTCTCTCTTTTTACTGTATCTCAGACATCAATCTTCTTAAGAGACCACATCTGCAACTTCTGGCTATGAGACCACATTTGCAAATCCTGGCTATTCCTGGAAGTAAGGATGAGATCCAGAGCAAGACTAGGACACGTGAGATGTGGGCTGGGTTTCTAAGATCACATTGCACTCAGCAGAGATGGAGTCAAAGGAGGCTGGAGAGTGATGCAAATGTACCACAAAGCAGATGAATCCACACTGTGAAAGCAGGGCTCTGAGCAGAAAGCAGAGTGTGATCCAGTCACCTCAGCACGAGCATCTGGTGCTATTTGACATGGTCCATGGTCTCCGGCTTGGATCCATCTGCCTCTCCAGAAGGAAGGTCTCTGCAATGTGTTACATTTTCCAAATCCATGTGGCTGCCATGCTGGACGCCCCAGCATGGCACTAAATGTGCAAGTTTAGGCAACTGAACAGCCCACCCTGGTGAAATGGCTGCTTGCATCCACCTAGGCTGGGTTGAGGTGCCCAGTGCCTCTGGAGAAGCTGAAGTGCACAGGGCCCCTGATGCCATGGGCTGTGGGGGGCTAACCAAAGGGAGCCCTGGAGTGCTGCTGACTGCTACAGGAGCTGAAGGATGTGGCTTACACATTGAAAGAGCTGGTTTGGTCTCAGACCCAATCCCACCCAAGCTGTAACCATCTGGCAAAGACATTAACAGGCTCCTTCTACAGCAATGTGTTATTGCCGTTCATTTGGGCTGTACAAAATACAAATCAAGGCCTTATTAGCTGAAGCACAGAAACCCTGAAAAGGTTTCCTTGTCCTGCAAACAGGAATTCATAGAGGCTCGTTCTTACTGGGATGATTTAAGCCTTCTGGGTTGGGAATTCCCTGTATAGCAAATAGGGAGTTTAAATTTGACGAGTGTGCATGCCTTGCTCGACAAACTGAGCACATGCTGATTTGGGAAACAGAGCAGGAAACAGAGCTGAACCTTGCAGAAAGAGCAGCCTTGCTTAGGAAGGGGAAAAGATTACGGAGCAGATTAAAATCTTCCACCAGTTGAAGAAGTGTTCATAATCCGGGTATGAAGGACACATTACTAGGCACTGTCTCAGCCCTATTCCTCAGCAAGACCTGTGAAAGCAACAAGTGAAATAATCACAGGTCTGCCAGCACAAAAGGCCTTTGGTGCACGAGCCATTGGCACATGGGACTGACAACCTGGAGGAAGGCAGAGCCAGGTTCATCTCCAGGCAGCCAGATGCAACAGTTCGCAGTGCTCCCATGGGCTGCCAGATGGACACATATTTTCATGGTGGATATTTGGCAATAAACTGAACCCAGGCAGCAGCTGAGCCTGGAGGTGAGGCAGAGCAGTGCTATCTCCCACCTGCATCCTCCTTTTCCCACTCTCTGAAGCTGGTACTCAGAAAAGTGCTAAAAGAGCATCAGAAAACACTCTAATTGTGTCCTGCCATGGCTGGCAAGGACTGACAATGTCAAAAATCCCAACCCTTAGGACTTTCATGATCAGGTTTGCTTGTGAAAAATGGTAACTTTGAGTTAGCACACACCAGCCTCATCTAAAAGAGCATTAGGGAATGGTTTGTGAAGCAGCCTCTGAGGTATTTTGGCCTGTCTGTCCTCTTCCTCACTGCTGTAGTAGGTCCCGCTGGGCTTTGAAACAAAGTCAGAATCAGCACTGTTGATTTTTGCTTTGTTTAGCAAAAGCTTATTGCATCCTGCTATTGATGGCTGCTCTGAGAGAAATCCATTCCCCTGTAAGTTTTGTACTCAACAAGTTTTCAAATATTCATGTACATTAGAAAGTCAGTCATAAAACTAATGTTTTCAGGCAGGATTTTGGTTTAAATAAATAAACACACATGCAATAAATAAAACCGCTTTCCTATACTATTTAATATAAAACCTCCCTGTTTTGGTTAGCATATAACTTATGCAAACGTAATGCAAATGTAAAGAATGAACATTGCGCAGAGTGGATAGCACAGCAATGAGGTATGTCTTGGCAAAAATAGTTCTACAGCACCATCAAAAAGTTATTCATGTTGACAAGCCATGAAATGTCTGCATAAGGAAAAAGGGAACAAAGTAGGAATGCTTTAATGCTGTGCCTCATTGGAGCTGCTTTTCCCTTCAGTCTTGTATAACTGTGACAGTTGTGTAAAAGGAAAGAGTTAAAAAAAAAATAAAGCACTGGTAATGCTGTCAAGAAAAGACATTTGTTTCCGTGGCAGCTCGGTGGACATAGCCAGATTTGTTTCCCCTCAAAGCCAGTCAGAGCAGGGGACACAATAACTTCAATAATGTCACAGCCTGGACAAGCCCACACTACTGCACACAGTGTAGTTCTGGTGGGAGCAAAGATTTTGACAGTTGAAGGGTACTGGTCCATTTCCTACCACTTTTGCTCAAATTTCAGCCTTTATGCAACTGAGAGGTGTCCAGGGTACATGCTACCCTGTGTCACAAGTGTCAGGGATTAGCTATTTTGCCCCCGGCTAGTCAGGTAACTCCATGGTGGGAGAGCAAGCTGCAGGTCCCAAAGGTGCCAGCACTGGCAGTTCCAGAGATACTCACAGGATGTAGGCGATGACCCCGATGGACCAGCAGTCCACAGCTTTGCTGTAGGGCTTCTGAGCCAGCACTTCAGGAGCTGAAAATAAAACGCCAAACATGCACATGTTATAAGACCAGATGCTTGAATACGGTCAAAAGGCGGGACCCTGAAACTTGAAGCTCCCCAAGACCTTGTTTTGCTCTGCACATACAGCCCTCGTGTTTGCAAACGCATCCTGAGGTTTTTGAAGGTCATATTCTCATGAAGAAGGATGACTCCTAAAGTGGAGCAAATTTGCCATTTTTTTTTTGTCTCCAGGCACAGAAAACAAAACAAAGCACAGAAAAACGCATGAGAGGCAGAGGGCCATCACCTCCCTTTTTAGGAGGAAAATGAGGCCAAGCTTTGCACGGGTGCAGATGCACATTCTCCCCGACAGCATCGCAGCTCCGCCGCGTCACGCTGCCGGAGCGGGGATTTCCAGAGGCAGCTCAGAAAGGGCAGCGAGTCAGGGAGGAGATAAGCTACATCTGCAGGGGGGGAAGGAGAGCAGTTACCATTTCTTCCAGCAGCTGCCTTCCAAAGCCTGCTGGATATCAGAGTTAGAGGGAGTCATTTGTCCTTCTGCCTCTGGGAACACAGACACCTCAGAGGGAGAAATGAAAAGCAGCAGGAATTGGACACATGCACAAAGGAACTGAGCCTCCTGCCTCTGTAGTTTTCAGCCACCACAGTCTGAATTTTGCTAGAAGCAAGAGCCTGGGAATTTATTGAAACTCTTTGTGGATCTTCTTTACTATCTTATACTACTGAGACTTAAAAAGGTGTATTTTTTGTTTGGGATCCTGAAGTATTATGTTTTCCTTGCTGGGACCTTGCAGTGCAAATGCTTAAACCTAAATTTTAAAACCCTGTGACCCTAATCTTTTTCATGTAAAGAAGCTTTTGCCTTTTTCAAAGCAAAATGTCCACAATAATGCAAGAAATCACTGATTGTGGCATTCCTAAAGCAGACTTGCCACACTGGGTTTTTAACAGCACAGTATTTCCTTTGAGTAATTTGGAGTTCAAATGCTGGAAAAAAGTCATGAAGCAGCAAGTCCCAACAAAAATATTTCTTGAGAATCACACCTTCCTCTGCTAGGAGTCTCACCAACACCAAAGCACTTAGTTACTCCAAGAACCGCAAAATAAAAATTGTGAAGCACAGAGATGTATTAAAACTTGAGCCCCATATTTAGTTCCCATGTATGCTCTGTTGTACTGGTAGGAGTCTTCAGAGACTTATCTTCTTAATCCAGGCAAGCCAACAAAACCAAAGTCAAAACTGCCAGCAAGGTATGGAACAAGAAGAAATAATGAGAGTCAGAAAAGACTTTCTGGTGCTTTGGCATGAGGGCTCATAGAGGGGACTGAAGGAAGACAGTGCACGAGGCAGGTGAGGGCATCTGCATTTCCACAAGCATAACATGGAAAGGGTCAAATTTCACCAGGGACATGTTGCAAAAATGAAGAAAATTCAGGGGAATGTGGGTAAAATTATAGCTGGCAGCCAGATTATGAAGAGCCTTGAAGATTGGGATACGTCCCAGTCTGCAGCACAGGTTAAATACTACCCCAGTTTTCAAGTCATTCAGCAAATTGGGACCACTGCATGTGAACTGGAAATTGGGACCACTGCATAAGAAATGAGACAGTTTCCTGTTTTGTTCTATCCCTTGTAACCGAATTTTGTGACAAAATATGAGGAAGAAAGGAGTTAATGTTCTCCTGTCTTTATGTGCTTAGATGTCTTCCAGCTCTTTGGTCCTTCCAAACTCCCAGTATTTTATTCACATTCTCTTCTACCTTTGACTGTCTGCGCCTGTTTACAAAACTTTCAAGACTGGTAAACATGATACATCTCATAACTTCTGAAGAAAATATTATGTAAATAGCTGCTGAGCACCAGTGAGCTCCTGACATTATACAGATATGCCACATTAACATAACAGAAAACAATCCTGAGATGAGGGGATGTGAACTATATAAAGATTTTCCCTCTCAAAACATCAAAGCTGTGCTGGGGCATTTCTCTCTGTTTAAAGGAGTGAAGAGCACTGATGGCTGTTCCTGTGGATGGCAGCTCTAAAACAGGTAAGAACAATCCAGGATCAAGCCCAAAGCAAATGTGAGGCTATTACCTCTCCTTTGGTAAGCATTGAAGAAGAAAGGCAGGAGGTTTAAATACTTCTTTTAAGGCCAAAAGGCTGCTTTTGATTTTTTTCCAGTAAGCAGACATGCAGCAGGAACAGGAGGACATAGCTCAGCATCAGCTGTCTCTGATATACGGAAAAGATGGAAATATTTAATGAGCTGAAAAACAAGTCAGAGGAGCTCTCAGGAATGACAGCAGGTCAGTGCCAAGAGGCAAAAGCGGGAGACCCAACGAAAAAAATCCAGGAGCTGACGGCATTAAAGGATCAACACAGACAGTTGGGGAGACAAAACAGCAGAAAGGAGAAGGGGAAAGCCAAATCTCCCATTTCTGGCACTGGGGAGATGCCAGCTGAGGAAAGGCTTCCACTGTCACACATCCCCAGGAAATCACTCTGGGCTCAAATCGTATTCAATGGTCATCCAGACAGGAAAATCAATGGAGCAAACCTGGACCCTTCCTTCACATCCAGGAAGGTGTTTCAGGCTGAATCAGCATTGCCACAGTGCTGGGTACGAGGCAGGGTAACAATCTGAGAGCCTCATTCCACCTGCAGGTACATGAAGATGTGCTTCCCAGGCCAGATGATCCTGCTGTCTTACAGTTAGCTTCTTTTTTGGTTGAGTTATGTTTTGCTTTTAATAAAAGAAAAAATTCAAAGGCTTGTTTCAAATGGAGGTTTTAAAAAAAGGTACAGACCAGAACATTTGGAACCCTTTCAGAACACTATGCCATTACCCTCAGGGAGCACAGCTATGCTAATAAGCTCCCTAAAAATGCAGCTGCTGGATGCCAAAAACTGCAATCCATGTTCCTGTAAAGAGCTCAGGTGATGGGGATTGCTCTGATACTTTAAGCCTGTTGATCACACTGTACAAGTCATGAGGGTGCCTGTTCTTCATAACAGCCTGTACTGCACACCAAGGGCCAACCCAGCCCCTCTCCTGATGTCAAAACCTACAAAGTACCCTCCTCACAGTGCAAACAGGCTGAACATGAAGCAGCTTCACCACAAGACCAGAGTCCTTCTTCCACTGACTCCTGAAGTGAAAACAACTTTCCATTTTTTCACACATTCCTGCAGTGTTCATCTTGTTCTGGTTGGCCAAGACTTTGAGGCTATTTCCAAAGGAGAGCAGGGTTTCAGTGCAGTATTGCTGACTTTCCGTGCTCCCGTTGTTCTTATTTCATGTTGCTGAGTCAGACTTAGATATCTGCCATGGGCAATAATGCAGTTTATGTTTGGCAGAGGGTAACACAACTCTGTGTCAGGATATGGCAACAGAGCTGAGAAACTGCCCTGTCACATACTTCTGCCTGAGCAAACCCTGTTCAGAGTGATTCCCATGCTTAATTTTCCCTTGATTACTTATGATACTGCCTATAGGCCCCTGAGGTAGCTTATTGCTAATAAAGATGTTCCGAAGGCTTATTGAATATTTTCCAATCTTTGATTCAAAGGATACCAAATAGGTCAAAATTCAACGTTGAAATCTATTGCTTACTTAAATGCTGTGGTCTTGCACAGGGCTAAGAGGAATGCAAGGCTTTGGTGAGATCTGAAACTGCTACTGGATTTCTGGCAGAGCGGAGATGAAAGTTGTGAAATGACCTTTCATAAAAGCACTACAGAAAATGAAAACAGTGAGTGAGGTGGGGTGTGCAGGGACCAACCACATATCCAGGATCCAGCCCAATTTGTATGACAGAGAAGTAAAAGAAAATTCTGCTTGAAGAGGGATTGGGACTCAGAGCAAGAATTTTAAATCTCAGTAGGATTAAGATTTCAGTCAGCCACAAATACAGCTCATAATTCAGTGTTTCTGCAAAAGGAGATCAGATTGCCTCAGACAGTCTTTGTAATACTTTTTTCGAACTTATCAAGTATCTTGAAAGTCTAAGTTCCATCTGCAGAAGTAACCAAAGCTTTTGAGGGCCCGCTTCTCATGGAAAATCACTCAGTGAGACTCTATTCCCAAACATCCAAAATCTCTTCAGAAGAATTTGCTGAGTGACTGGAGTCACCTCCTGGTGGGTGCCCAGTTTCACACATCTCAGAGATGGCTCATTTTCAGGCAGGTTTGAACAGCTCCTCCAACAAAACTGAGTTATTATATAAAGTCAAGAGCTGACCAGCCCAAATCCATGATGTTTAAAATTAGAAATCACTAATGGCTTATTGAGATCTTGCCCATAATCACACACATCACTCAGGGTTTTGAAAACACCACCTCTTCTCCACATTAGGCAATGGGGTAAAACCTGTGCAGGTCAGTCCTCCCATCTAATTTGCAATGAAATGAGCCACATGAGCTGCCTCATCTCTCCCAATTCAGGTGCTATCTAAAAGTCGGGTGTCCAGCCCCAGCCCATCACCCAGACTCTTTCCATTAGAAATGGAGATAAGAGCACTAAGCAGATAAGAAAATGCAAGACCTTCTTAGAAGAGGTTGTACTGTCAGATCCTCCTTTCAATAAGCAAACATTTAGACTGGCCTCTTAACAAAAGTGGCTCAGATAATTGGGTTAAATTATCCTAACCATCAGGTTTTCATCACAGGGCCAAAATCTCTGACAAAACTCCTGAAAAAATAAGAACTCAGAACTGTTGACAGTAATTTCATCTGTAAGGCAGAGCTTTAAAAGCTAAAGTGTTAATGCACTACTGGTTATGCACAGTTTAGATATAGTCTAATTTGAAAAGTAATACTTTGATTTTCAGAAAGGAAACTGATATTTGTTAAGGAATTTAATTATGATTACACCCTTCCTTATTCAATATATTTCCAAACCACATAAACAGGGATTTAGTGTCTTGGATACTACCGTTCTTTGTAGATGAAAGTAAGAAAAGTTGAGATAAAAACTGATACACAAAGAGTTGAATATATATCCTGATCAGGGAAATTAGGCAGAAATGACAGGGGGGTTGCATACTTGCAAATATTTGGGCAGCAGACATGAGTTAAGATCAGATCTGCTTCTGATTCAGAAGCTTGTCCAGCACTTTGCATAGTGGGATCTGACCGGACCCATTTCTGGAGATGAAGTATAAATAGTAGCTGATGCCAATGACTTTTTAACAGAGCCCTGAGTGCCTTTGACATATGATATGTGCCTAAAATTTAAAAGCAAAGTGGTTAAACTGATGAAAATAATCAGTTCTAGTAAGATCTTAGAAAATATGGTGTTCTACACATCTCTGAAGAAAAGCACCAGGAAATGTATTTTAAGTGATAGATCCCTGAGTGTTACTTAACTCTAGGCAAAATATGCGGGAAAGAAACAGGAAAACACAGAAAGACGTGGCAGACAGGGCACTTCGTGGGTCGGGACTGTGGCATTTGTCTACTCTGGCCAGGCTGAGGACTTTCATTCATGTTGTGCCATTAGGAAGAATTACTCTTCCATTGATTTGAGGGCAACTGGCAGGTGCTGCAAATTGGAGTGACACTGGAAAGCATGAAAGCTTTTGGATGTGGGCAAATTGGAGACCACCTATGCAGAGGCCACATCATCAGGTGTAACACTCAAGGTGGAACATTTGGGGGCATCACCGCAGTGACTGGCAACAAAAATGTTCTGCTCTTGGAAAATGTTGTCTGAGCAACCCATTACGTTTAAAAAAAAAGTACAGCACTAAAGAGGAGATGTGCCCTGTGCAGAAAAAAAAAAAATAGAACAAATATTTAAAGATGTTTTCTTTGTGAAGGAGGGGAGAAAGTCCTGTCAGCACTTCAGAAGTAAGTGGCCGTGACCTCTTGAACCAGGATGAGAAAATCCTGTGTTCAGCAAGGTAACAACAAAGCCTGAAGGCACTTGTGCAGCCATCAGAGCCCAGACCACAGGTAATGAGAGCTCTCAAACATCTCGCAAAGCACTACAGCTCCTGTCACAGGCTCCAAGAGCTTCCTCTCCAAAATAGCACGTTTTCTCATGTAAACAGGAATGATGAGAGGCTGCACGAGATCACTCAGAGACCAAGCAGAGTCACTCCCTCATTTTCACCAGCACTTCAGCAAACATCATCTAAGTTTTCCTGTGTCTTGAGACTCATTCTAGTCAGTGCCCTTTCCAGAGCAAAATAAAACATGTTTGATGAGGACAGAAGAGCTGACAGCAAAAGTTATGAAAATTGCTGTCTCAGCTCAATTACTGCTACTGCTTTGGAAGAAGATTTCCAGTCTGGTGTGATTACACAAGGCTGCTACTCGGAGTGCATCCTGGCCCATGTCTTAAAACACTGATGGGCTGATGGCTTCACAACGGGAAAGCACAGAAATCTGTTCCTTCTCCTGATTTTATTGGGATAGAGTGTGTCTGCACAGTGTGAAGATAATGCCCACAAAAAAGTACCTGGGACAAATCTGTATCACTGTGTCATAATCACCTAATGTGAGTCATACCACAGTATCAGCAGAACTATGAAAACAGGTTAAGTGGCAACTGCAAAGTAAAAAGAGCTTCTGACAGCTGGAAAACATCCAGTCTTTCCTGCTGGAAAGACCTGAGACAAATCTATCCACTGTCAGTCTCATGGATTTCATGGATACCCCAGAGCTGAATTTTCCCACTTCAGCTGATGATCTCGGTGAGGCAGGAGGCACAGGCTTGCTGGATGTCTCGTGCACAAAGGGAGCCTTTTAAACAGTGTTTGCTCAAAGAGACCTCGTCACAACCTGCCATCTAATGCTCACTTTCAGCTACTTTAACTGTTTTTAAAGGCTGCTGGTAAACATGCTGCTAATAGTTAGCCTTGTACAATCACTACCAAATGGATAAAAGAGCAAAGAATAAATGATAGAAAACAATTTGATACTGTCCAGGAAGGCCCAAGGATCTAAAGAGCTTTTGCATTTTGACATCTGAGTCAGTAACTTAACATGGTTGTAACGAAGGATTACTGAACATGTCTGAAAGTAAATGCAACTCTTTAATTTTACTGTCTTCTATCAGAGGAATCTGGCAAATGCTATTCTTTGTGATTAAAAAAAATACATTTCATTAGGCAAAGCTTCTTGGTTTTATAGGTGTTTGCAGAAGAAATATATTTGAGGCTATTCTTCACACGCTTCTGGTGTAGCTAAAGCAGAGTCTTTGAGAAGACTCATTCTGCAAAGGACTGAAAACATGAAAGTGAAGCTCATAAACCCAGAGCTGGATTGCAGGACTGTACCCCAAAGGGGAAGAGAACACAAGGCAGAGCACATGCAAATGCTAAAATCGAACAAGTATCCCTAAAATCTCACATGTACCATGTAGCAGCACCAGAAAATGAGTATTATTTAATTTTCACTAAAATATAACCGAAGCTCTTACCAACATAGCCAGGAGTTCCGCAGGCTGTGGACATCACATCTCCTTTACCCTCCATCTTCGACAATCCAAAGTCACTGATCATGATTTTTGACTCTTCATCCTGGCTGTAGTAAAGCAGGTTCTCAGGCTGAAAAGGAGAACAAGCACAATGAGTTTTGAATATGCAAACTTAGTAACAACACCTGCTGACCCATGCATTGCATTTCATACAATCCTTAGTCACGCCATACACAAATATAATTTGGTTGCCCTAAGCCTAAAGAGTTGTTCTTAAAACCTACATGGAATTCCTCTCCAGACTCCTGTATGGCAACAAATGGGAGAAACTGACACCCTGAGCTTTGAGCAAGTTTTCTGGGATAACAAACTTCTCCTCTGGCACCTCGAATAAGACATAAGGCTCATCCCTTACTTGTGAGATATGTCTGACATATTATCACTTCAGAGAGTTAAAACAGAAGGATTCATTTGAAAGCAAGTAAATACGGCAAATCCAGGCAGTGTAATGAAAATTTTTATACAGCACTTGGAAAAAGAAAAAGGAAAATAGGAGGTATTAGAGAATTTTTGTATCTTCTCCACTGGAAACAAACTGTTTTGAGAGAGGAAATGCCTTTACAGTTAACAGACTTGCAGCAAGGATGTTTCAACTAGAGCTATTAGGAAAAAATGCTGAAGGAAAAATGTGCTATAGCACTAAGCACAGCAACTTGTTTATGGCAAGAGAAAACAAGGATCACTCCACAAAGCCCTGTGACTTTTTATACCAGAGTCAGGCGGGTTGGAGAGCCCAACCAGCCTTCATCTGCTCCAGACAGTCCTGCATCCATGTGTTTTGAACGTGCTGCTGCTACACAGCAAAGTTCTTGTTGGGTGCTGTGAGAGCCCACCTCTTCCCCTACTTAACATTTGGGCTCACGAAAGGCTCCACATCTGCAGCACTCAGCCTGGTGGCAACGGGCCCAGGACCTTTGGGTCTTCACCTATAAAAGCGATGGGTACCCAAGGGTTCCAAATAGCCTTGGTGGAGTCTTTTGCCCAGAGCTGGTACAAATGCTGACACGCAGTCTGCTGTGTGCTCCAGGAAATGGTGAGGAGCAGCTGCGGCCACACAACATCCTCAGACTCCCTGGGACACATCCAAGCTTGGATCTGTAAGGAGGAGAAACTGCAGTTCAGCAGCACCAGCATTCATCTTCCCTTCTCCATCTGCTCTGGGCTAAGTGGGGATGAAAGAGTTCTGGAGGGCCATGTCCCCATTCAGGAGATTAAAGCATTTTCTGTCTCCCCAGCCCCAGCATGAAGTGATGGCTTCATCCATGGGACATGTGGAAACAAGGGACACAATGGCCATGACAGGATCTACAAGCCACAGCTGTGGGCCAGCTGGGCTGAGGTAAAAAGGGAAACGATTTGGTTCCTAAAAATAAATATGCAGTTGTACCATTTATGTTTCTTTCTCATGATACTTTGCAAGTCCAGTGCTTTAATTGGACTTTATAGTGCTGACGCCGTTTTAGGGACTACAGTTTTATGCCACGTTCTGCCCTAAGCTGGAGTCACTCCTGATTTTTATTACTGCACTTGTAATCTGCTGAGGGGTTGGTAGACTTGGAATTAAGGGAAAAGCAGGTATTTCCTAACAATTTCTGCTAACTCACCTCAGGTTCCTGCACATTCACATTTAGTAAAGCCAAGAAACCCACACATTTAAAAGTCAAATTTGTTTGAAAGAATTCTGTTTCCTCAAGCTTGTTAATTCAAAAAGCATTGACAAGGCGGCTCTAAATCAAGTGGAGCTGCTTGAGCCTTTCAGTCCTTTTGTGCATCCTGGACTTCCCTGGACATCACCTGCTGCCATCTCTTCTCATCTGCTGTTGCATTACTTAGTTTACAGACTTGGAGCCCAGACCTGCTTTTACCAACTACAGCAAGTACTATTTTGGTATCTGAATAAACACATAATTACAATAAATAATTGTTATGGATGTTTCATGGGTTGTATTTTCTTAGAGTGGATTCTTTCCCAGAGTTTCATTTTGAACCTTACACTTATTTTGATATTTTGAGATCATAAAAAGCCTTATTATATCCCTGTCTTTCTCACCATGGTATGCTTTTGCTAACAGAAATTCACAGCAGGTGTTCCTCATATACTGTATTTTATGAGTCATTTTGACAATTGATATGGTACTGACAAAAACCTGCAAACAAAAGAGAGAAAGAGAAAAAGCTACTCTTTGCTACAAAATACCACTGGAGAAGGTTGGATTGATCTAAATTCAGCATGGCCTTACATAAGCTCCAAAAGTAATTTGTACATGAATTTACTTCCCGACCACCAGATCTCATATTTTACGACAAGAACTTTAAAATAACATTACTTTTTAAGATGAGAGGTATAACCTGCTTTAGACTATAAAGACAAGAATACCAAGATCTTGTACAACAGAATAACTGAATTAAGAGGTCTCGGAACTCACTCTGAAATTGTTGCTGGCAGAAAGAAGCCTGAAGCTTTTTCCTAAAAGCTGAATTTGGGAGCAAGCTGGTCATGTTAAAATACAGCACTTCCATACTGGAATTCTGTGGAGCTCTAAGAAATATGAGAATATTTCTATGTACTTCAGTGTAAGGGCAGAAAATGAACAGGAACTGAGGGCAATGCTTGGACGCTATAGGACATGGAAGCATAACCAGTGCCTCCTTATAGGAAACCCATAATTTGGGACTGTCTGGACTGGACTGCACAGCACTGAGGAGGAAACATTATTTGAGGATATCAGTGTATATTTTCTTTCAGTGGACTCAAGGTTTCGTCTTAAACATGTGCCAAACCAGTACTTAAAATTTTTTCAACTTTCCGTTATTCTCCTATCTGCTGAAGATCACAGGATGCTCCATTCTGGAGGAGGTGTACAGGACTGAGGCACGTCCCTTGCACCAGTAAGGTGTGGAAAAGCTTGCAATCCTACAGGAACGGCCCACACGCAGCCAAAAGATTCACATCTGGAGTCAAAGAGAGGCAGGAGGAAATGGCTGCATCGAGGTTGTCACAAAAGAAGGCCATGTCTGCCTGTCTTGAGCACCACTGCACTTTGGAGAACTCTGGTGCTGGTGGTTACACCAGTAACAGGCTCTATTTTGCCCTGTTGCATTTGGGAATAAGTCTGTCATTTATTATTTTACACCACACAGCATTTCACATCAGCACTGATTTTGGAGAAGACAGCAAGCAAATAAAGAGTATATCTCTCAAAGCCACAGTTTTTCATCCATCTGAAGGCACACAGTGAGATGACATTACCAGCACTACAACTTTTGCTAAGAGTAGTCAAAAATTGCAAATATGCCGCTTAATATTAGATGATATCAAAATAAATTAAGAATACATTTAATAAAGACTTGTATTTAAGAAGTAAAAAAGCAAAAAAATCCATTCTTTGTGCCTCTTGACTCCATTAATGTTCATTAAGCCTTTTCATAAGGCTTATATAAGGCTTACAACATGTAGCCAATTTCCATTCTCTTTACAGGGGGAAAATACAAGCTCTGCATCAACATCCAAGGAAACTCCTGTTCAGAGCATCCCTCCAAAATACAACCAGAGGTGTTACTTCAATCACTGAATTCTTCATTTCTGGCAGTAAACTTTGGCAGAATTAACCAGTTCAGGAACTGAACCCACAGCTTTCTTTTAAAATTTCTATCTTTTTCTACTATCTTCTGCTAATTTCTTATTTAAAATACTAAAGTGCTATCAAATCCAAGCCTTTCTGCTTGTCTTAATGGCAGTTTAAGATACCGGAAGGAAACAATAAAACAACAATATTTGCCAATCACATTGGCAAACAATGGTCCTTAGAAGAACCCTTGTCGTTAACAGTGTCTCCAAAAACACTTCTCCAGATGATAAGAAATCACTCAACTTTCCCCCACTATCGTTACCAGTTATTATTAAGTAAAAGTAAATATAGCACACCAAACCTGCAAAATACTTTACAGCAGTAAACATACCTCAGCTGAGATGGGGTTTCTGCCTTAATGTAACATTTCAGGTCTTACTGGCTTTTCCCCCATCACATGTGCAAAACTCCCACTGCAACTGCCCTGATTGCAGAGTCCTCATTAAAACCAATTACATTTGGTAAGGGAGGCTTTGGAGCATCTCTCCTAGGGTAAAACCTTACTGAAACAGCCAGTCCCGGGGTACACATGTTTGTTAGACTCACACAATGACACAACCTTCATTAACACTGCCCAGGGGACCGAGTGGTGCCGTGGCCGTACCTTGAGGTCCCTGTGCACGATGCCCATGCGGTGCAGGTAGTACACAGCGTCCAGGACCTGCCGGATCAGGGTGCTGGCGTCCTTCTCCGTGTAGAACCCTTTCTCCACGATGCGGTCGAAGAGCTCTCCTCCAGACACTCTGGAAAACACGGCAGGAAGCAGAAGTGTGAGGATGTGCTTTGTAATTCAGCATGTTCTATGATCCTATGGTTTCAGTTTTGATTTTCTCCAAGGTCTGGTCGGGCTATAATGGAAAATAAAATCCATCACACATCAGTGAGTGGTCAAAGACTCACCAGCAGAGGGAATCACGATCATACCCCAGCAAGAGCCAGGGGAGCAGACCCTGCTTTCCATGCTGTCCCACCCTAAGAACTTTGCATAGGCAGTTCCATCTGCTGGTGCTGGACCACTCCTCATATGATCCCTTGGGGTTCAGTTTTCACTCCACTGACCAAGGCTTGGGGTTTGCCCTGGAGGAATGGTCTCATTCTTTCCCCAGCAGTGAGTGAAATGCATTCAGGAGTTGCTGCCACTACCTACAGAGCATTAGTTTATTAAAGCAGCCTGCACCTCTGACAATTTTAAATGCTCTCAGAGGTCCCTTTCTTTACTTACACATATATGTTCATTTATCTGCAGTCACAAGTTCTTACGGTGGAGCACAGCTTCTGCCTGGCACTGGTAGGAGACAGTTATTGATGAGAAGCACGGATTATCAGTGCAATTAATCACCAGATGACACAAATGAGGAAAGGATTCCACAACTCAAAGAGGAAAGAAAATAAAACCTTGACATGCCACTATTTAATGTCTGCTGTATTGCACTTTTTCCCTGCTTTGCTAGAAATAACGCGTTCTGAAACCAATCTTAAATAAAGAATGGCACATTAAAACTCCCTGGAGGAGTATCTGAGGAAACAAAAGAGGAAAGAAATGTCTGAGTAACTGAAATAATAAAACTGTCAGCAAAAAACTGCCAGCAAAAAACTGCCCTACTAGGGTAAATAAAAGATTTCCATTTTAGCAAGCAAAACCTATTAAAAAATAAAATGTATGCGATATGTTTCTTCAGCAAGTTGCACCACTTAGCATATCATAAATAGCACAGTAAAACTTTCTTTAAAAACAAACCTAATAAAGGGAAAATAACAAATGATTACAGTCATTATATACATATGGACTGAAAGCTTGCCATTACACGAACACTAGGTAATTCAACCACTCCAGGCAATAACCTGCTTGAATAATAACATGAAGTCACTTGCTAGGGAAGTTTGGAGCCTGAATGGGAGAGAATGCTACCTCTAAAAATGAACACATTCAGCTTCAAAAATGAAAAGCAACTTTGGAAGAAAAAGAAAGAAACCAGAGAATCTCTCTATTAAGTGCTGGCAAACAAACCAAACAGCTTCTTAACATACTGGCACTAAATTTAAACTGCAGGAAAGGTGAAGTTCACCCCGGGTCTGAAGTCCACTAGCAGCCTGAATTAAATCCCTTCCTTTCTTAGTTTCTCAAAATAGGAGTTCTATTTCTTACATATACATGTTTATATATACATGTGTGAATACACAGAGTGCTGTTCCAAGCCCCTCTTGGCCCTGCACCCGCTGCCCAGCCCATCCTGTGCCCCGCCAAGGGAGGACAGACACACCTCACCCTCACTGTTCACTGAAGGCAGATACAATCTTATTGAATATGGCTCCTATTAGCTAAATGTCTTTTATATTTGCCTTGCAGTCCCTTTGTTTCCTGTGGATTGATTGCACTGAAAATTGAGCCCACACAGTAATTAATATCACTGAATACAGCGCATTTCCCCATGAAAATGCAGCGTTTGCTGTTTTGCAGTTTCATACAGTTACTTTTGTTACATTCAAGCGATGGACTGCTTTAGTAGATACCAATTCACATCACGTGCTTTCCTGCACAAGGAAACTCTCCTTCAATCTTCACAGAGAGTATACTGCCACAAAATTTTTCACTAAATTAACAGAATTTTCCTCCATGCCAGCTCACTCCCCATCCCCCTTAAGCCTCATTCTTTAACTGAAAGCTTTTCTTAGTCAGATTTAGTCCAGTGGATCTACTGTACCCAGGCTCAATCTGTTTATAATTTTATTTCAACACACGGAAAATATCTGCAACCTCTTAAATGATGCACTGCAAACCAGAGCTTAATCCAAGCACTCCGTAGGAGCAGCCCTTATATTTGCAGGCACTTGCTTATTCAGAGTGTTGACAGCATCCCAGGTACATGCAGAGAGCCAAGGGTCTCGTGCTCCTATTTGTTAGTGTGGTGACTCCACGTTATGGTGCATTACACGTTTGCACTCACCTCTAGAGTCTCCCTGCTGTGGGCAAGATTCCTGGCTGAGATCCACCTCCCCGGGATGTTCTTCAACTCAGCACCCAAGGCCATGGCTACTTTCCATATGGAGCTTATGTTCTTATGGCTTTTCTCCCCCAAAATAGGGTTAACCCAACCGTAATGTCACCGGGAATGCTGCTCCCTGCACGGCACCCAAAGACTGACATAAGTCAGTGCTGTTACGGGAGCAAATCAGCAAAGGCAGCTGTGGGAGAGCATCTGAGCTCTAAACTCATGGTGGAGATGTGGCCTGTTTGCTGGTCTTGATCCCAAACCCCTCTGCCCTGCTGAGATGGGACTTGGAATCTGCTCCGAGCAAACCTGGGCACTCACAAAGAGCTGCTGCAATTTGTTCCAGTCTTTCATGTTCTGGAATAATTATTTTCTTTTTAATGGCATCATCCAGCTTTGCCCTCTCTATGGCAATTCTGAGCCAGAGTTGAAACTGCAGGCAGTAAGAGCAGAATTAGGTCTTTGTCTTAAAGAAATTTAAGACAGAATTTTCTGTCCAGAAAGAGAGGGTAGGAGGGATTTCTCATTAGTGGAAATGAAAGGACTGCTCCTGTCTTGCAGCTGGCACTGGCTCAGGGAGCTGGACACACGAACAACAGCAAAGGGAACCCTTTTCCCTTGCTGATTTCAATCTCGGTTCTCTGCACAGAAAAAGTCAAAGGAGGACTAGCCAAGTTCAGGTACTTGAAAACCATTTAACCCTGGAGCAGCTCAAGCGTCACGCTGTGATCCAGAGTAGCATCAGCCCTGCCTGGGGACTCAGAGTTGGGCAAAACTCAGCAAAGCAGCCACAACTACCCTTTCTGTACGGATGTGTCTGCTGGGACTGCCTGGATGGAACATGTGCGGCTCCGACCCTTGGCCCTTGCTCAGCCACGAAGCAGTGGCTCTTCCCTGGTTCTCCAAGCAACATGGGAAAAGCCCAGCACTCGGAGAAGGAGCTGAGCGACGTGTCCACATGGCACATGGACACCCCAGCACATGCCTTGCCTGTCTCCAGCAACAGGGAACAATTTCAAAACAATGACCAGATGATTAATTTACTTTAGAATGAAAAAAACCACAACCAAACCCAGCCATAAACATGAATACTTTCACTCCTACTACATCTTCTACCTGAGGCTACATGCCTTTAGTACATACCACTGACGAGCCGCATGAAGAGGGCCAGAACAAACATTTGAGGTGAAAGGAAACAGAGTTCGAGGAGAGGCCTCCCCAGTGCCCAGTACAGGGGGCAGTCACTGCCCTGGTCCTGCTGGCCACACTGTTTCTAGTACAGGCCAGGATGTAATGCCATTAACACCCAGTTTGAGGAGGGACAGTAGAACACAACTTGACCATATGACAAAAGAGACATTATGTGCAGTTCTGCTGGGGAAACACAAATTGCACTCTGTTTCCAGAATTTCCTGAGATAAAAGCTTCAGGATCTAGTGTTTCATTAAGGAGACTTCATGTATTGATCATGCAGATGATACAAATCTTTCAGAGGATCTAGCCTCGTGCTGGAGTTGCAATAAATTCCTACAGTTATATTTTTAATATTTTATTTTTGTGACTGTATTTGGGGGTTTTGCTTCTTGTTTCATCACAATCTGATGTTTAAAGGCAGATCTAAACCCCCAGCGCCAGCTGCCACACTGAGTGGCTCAGCTTAGGACAGGTTTCAAAAAACTTTGAAAATACCAATGGTTTTGTACATGGACGAGCTACCTTGTTAATTGGGCTCTCAGTGTGTACACTGTTGGCTGAACACCCTGCACAGATAGTAAAAAAGGACCCTGAAAGAACTTGCAATGCTCATTAGAGGCAAAGGAGAGGTCACTCTAACAGTGTCCTAGTAATTACTCAAGCTCTGTTCAAGGACTGGTGTCAGTCCTTGACACTACAGTTTCCATATTTGTGCATTTTCTAATTTACAGATGTAACTTGTGAGACATGAGGAAACATTTCGGCTTTACTATTACACCTTCCCTCTACATTAACCCATTTCACCATCAGTTCATCAGGAAAGAACCAAACTGCAAAGAAAAAGAAGAAAGCCTATGCTGCAGGTAAGGACAAAGGGCATTATCAGCCTTTTTCCAGAGCATCCGATTTCTCTGCAGCATCATCAGGAAAGCAGAACGTGCAAAGTTTCAAAGAAGTACTTTGATGAAAAATGAGAACTAAACAAAAACTCCCTTGTAATTTAAGGCCCCTAAACTCATAAACACAAAACAAGAGCCCATCTCTCTGAATTTCTGGTGTTTTTGCCAGCAGAATGAAACCTGCACCCACACACTGCAGATCACTGTACCAGATACCTGCCAGACTGTGACCACAGTGGGGCTGCCTGGTGGGGGACAACCCTACATAGCCTTCAGGTGAATAAATACATGAAAAAAAGAACAAATAAATGCTGGAATTAAAAATATGTTAGTCATATTAATGTATTCATGTTACCCTTTCTATCTCTTGTTGGGACTGTCTGTGTGTACAGGTATATCCTCTCATTTCTTCACCCCTGCAACCCCCACTATTACTGAGTGTAGGAACCTTTCTGCTTGTTCTAGGAGCTTGAAAAATAACACCCTTTGAAACATCACTTTGACTTCTTTGCCATTTGGTAAAACATTGATGCTTTTCTTTTCTGCCTCTTTTGTACTACAGGCTGGAATTGCTCTGGGTAATTCATTGCTTGACAGTTTAATTGCTTTTTATCAGGAGTCTTATTGATGAACTCATTAGTGGTGGATTTACATGAAGAATCCCAGCAAAGCTATTCAGAGCTTGCTAGCATTTCCCTCCAGAAGAGTGTTAAGTTCACCTGATGTTTCCATGCAGTTCAAGTCACGATCCAATCTCTACTGGACAAGTCACCAAAGCACCATACATCATGCTGGGATAGAAGAACCACCCTGGAAAGGCAGACACACCCCTAGGGATTCACTAATACTCTTTAAACCTGCATATTAGGGATGCTTAATGAAAAGAGGACTGATTTCAGCAACTGAAGCAGGAGGCCTCCCAGAACAGTATGAAAAGTAAGTTAAATATGAGCATTACCCTATAATTGTGAGCAGCTTATCGATCAGAAGTTACACATTCACAGTTTCCTACAATATAAATCAGAAACAGCACAGAACTCAGCATGAAGCTGAAGTGTGAGGGGAGATAAGAAAGACTGGAGGGACTATTCCTGAGAAGTTCTGCCTTTGAGTATTACATTTCTCTAATGAAGGAATTTTTATTAATACAAATATTTCCATTTTTAAAATGTACTTTGTTTTTAATGGAGGGCTTTTCTGTTTGGCTTTCAACTTCCTCTGCATTGTGAAAATGCATGAGAACCAGAAAGCAAATCTGGCCAATGTGCTGTTCAAAAGGAAAAAGAAATTGGCCGCCCTCATCTCATTGTTCAAATGAAGCAACATATCAAAGTAAAATGAGTAAACAGATTAATAGATTTTAGACCCAGAAAAGAACGTTATGATTATTTAGTCTGACCTCTTGCAAATAGAAGTATGTGATGAAAATTCTCCTTCTACCAATAATCTAGGATGTTAATCAGGCAGGGACAGATATTGCCACAGAATTACTGTATGGCCTATAGAGATTTGCCTTATTCAGAAAATATGTTAGAAAACTGCCCTGGCTTTCTCATTTGCAGCACATCATAATATATACAGCTTGAACAAGGCAAGGACTTTCCTTGTTATTGTATCTCTAAATCACCCGGCTTAAAATCTGCTGGTAACATAAATATATACTCCAAGGCCACCAAAGAAAGGACCCAGGATTAGTTTTGGCTTATTTTTCTAGAACGCAGGTCTGTGCATATGGCAGGGAGGGATGGGTAGATGTTAGCACCCTCTCCTTTGATAGTGCTGTTCATTCATAGAATCATTCAGGCTGGAAAAGACCTTCAAGAACATCAAGTCCAACCTTTGACCGAACACCACCATGCCCACTAAAATATATCCTGAAGTGCTACGTCTATTCCCTTTTTGAACACGTTCTGGGATGGCAACTCCATCACTTCACTGGACAGCTTGACCACTCTTTGAGCGAAGAAAATTTCCCTCATATCCAACCCAAACCTTCCCTAGTGCAACATGAGGCCATTTCCTCTTGTCTTATCAACAGTTTCCTGGGAGAGGAGACCCCACCTCATTACAAGCCCCTTCCAGGTTGTGTAGAGAAAATGCAATGCAACATTGCCATGGTATTTATTCTGGTTTTTCAGCCCTTTCACCACTGTGATGGTGATTGCTCCTAAGGGCTGCTCCCCACCCCGAGGGGTTGTTTGGGAAAAAATCAGGCAAAAATGCTGTGGCCATTTTTCTGAACCAAACCAAGCAAACTAAAACCAATTTTTTCCCTGCATAAGAAGTTTCATGTGACATTTGCTGAGCAGCTGTAGTGAGGTTGTGCTTTGGAGAACAGACCTCTGTTTCCACTGGGGCAAGACCATTAAGTTTCTGGAAAGCTCTGCTCAGGGATGTAATACAGTTTGGCAATTGAAATCTTTGGAGACAGCATTTTCCTTCACAGAATTCCTACTGCGGAGATCTTTTGAGGTCCATGATTCTTCAAGGTCAAAGCTATCTTGTTTTATTCAAAATTTTATTCCATATTCAAAGATCCAACATTTTATTCAAAATTTCCCCCAGTCCCATCAGCTGTAAAAAGCTTGATTGAACCAAGGGCAACCAAATGACAAAGGACATCAGGTTATTAAGTCTCTTGTGATTACACTGTTCTGAGTGACAGCTTATGACAGCCCTTCAAATGCCAGCAGCCCACTTGCCCCTGTCTGTGCTCATTCCCCCAGGCAGTGGTGCATGGAGGAGATGTGGGACCTGCCAGTGACAGCAATACTCCCTCAGAGCTGCCATCATTACAAGGCACAGGAAAGAAACCAGTGCTTCCACTGATAACACCACCATGCAGTCAAATCCTAAGGAATATCATAACAAAATGTCACATTTCTAGCGCTCTGCTGAGGTCTGCAAACACCATGATGTGCAGAAGATGGGCACATCCTTTTTTCCACTCTTCTGAGCTCCTATAGTTTGACTGGCACCTCCACAGGACCCAAGGAATCATCCCAGGACTAGCAGGTGGATCACACTCAAGTGGGCTCCTTGTCATCTGAAAAAGGACCTGTGGAGGGTGGTGAAACACTGGCACAGGTTGCCCAGACTGGTGGTGGATGTCCCATCCCTGGAAACATGAAAGGTCACATTGGACAGGGCTCTGAGCAACCTGATGTAGCTGAAGCTGTCCCTGCTCATTGCAGGAGGATTGGACTGGGTGACCTTTGAGGTCCTTTCCAATCCAAACTATTCCATAATTCTATGACAGAGGCTGGCACTTCAGCCTGTTTTTCTTCATGGCTCTGCATTAAATGGAAATGCAAAGCTGAAGCTCAGCAGCGGTGACTTATACCTATGTCAGCCAACAGTCTGACGTCACCACATCCCTGCAAACAATGTACTCACCAGTGAAAAAAATTAGCATTTAAAAAATGTAATTAAAAACACAGAGCATGTATTAAATATCTCTAAAGCATAGTTTTAAAAGAAGAAATTGCTCACTGGTTTATTCACTTCCTTCTGTGGGATGTCAGTAAATCAGCCCACTCTTGCTCATTGTGTGTGCATATATATATATGGATTTATATATATGTGATCTTGTTGCCTCAATCTTTTCCACTTTGCTTCTAGGAAACAGAAAAGTACAGCTCTGTAGACAAACCACCGCTCAAAATATATTTTCCAGTATCTGAGGGCTGGAACAATGTATTTCCTAACTGCTGTCTTACTCCTCCATCTCTCCATAAAATAAGCGGATAGTTAAAATCTGGAGGAGATTCCTCACCTGACAACAATTTAAAACTAGGTCATGTTTCAGCACTAATAGGTTTGGTTTGTTTTCCTTTTGACTGGTTTTCCAATGGAAACCAACCCTGATGTCCTGCCAGCATTAACTGGGAAGAACAGACCTAAAAATAATGAAAACTGATGCAACTGAAAACGGATACTGTAAATTACGCAATTTATAGTAAACAATTTTGAAATATAAGGTGAATGCAGCACTGAGAATTGTCCTAAATAACAAAAAGGAGCACAGGAAAGTGCAGTAAAGTCACTCTCAGCTGGAGCTTAAACAGCCCAGATTTTCTGTGAAATACATTCAATAGAAATTTGGGGTGGTGTGTATATTCCTTTTTCCGAGACTGACTTGTTTTCCACTTGCTTCCTCACAAGTAAGTTTGTGGGCAGATGTCATCATAGAAATAGCCAGTGTAAAGATAATATTGAGTAATACTTGTCTCAGTGCAGAAAGAGCTTTGAAGCTCCTTACATCCCCTGTATCTCACATAAATTTTACTTTTTTTTCCCAGCTTGTCTCTAGGATTTATAATATTGAGCCCTCCATTTGTCCTAGAGAAATACAACCCTGGAAAATTTATTTTGAACCAAAGAAAAAGGAGAAATGCTGTCAACCAGTCAAGATATATTGTTGCAAATATCAACTTGCCAAGCAGTTTGTAGAAACAATAAATTGGGAGCTAAATATTAAAACCAAACAGACCAATTTCACTATAAGTTATATAGGTATCTTGTTTTATCAAACTGTTGCAATAATTATATATACATTTAAAATGTCATTATTATGCTCTCCAACTTTTGAGTGTCAAGAAAGTTGCAGAGAATTGATAAAGAAAGCTTCAGAATTCTAATTGCTTATAATGAGGTACTTCTTAAGAAATGTGCAAGTAACTCAGGGAAAAACCCATTTTATTCTACATGCACTATTTTAGAATATACAATTTCTATAAATATCAGGAAATATATGTTGGAGTTGAAATATATGTTGGAGTTATCAAGGATAATTCCCTGAAATACCCTGTGGCCATGAAAAATCAAGCAGAAGCTTTAGGAGAAAAATGAGTGCAAAACAGAAGATAATTAGTCCTCCTAAACATTCATGGAACACTTCCACTTTCAGTACTTTTGACAAAGTTCATCTCACCAAATCTTGCAGGTCTAGAGAATAAGCATCTGTATGAGAACTACCACACTCCTCTCCTCCAGCCAGCACGAGGAACAGCATTTCTAGGGTGTGAGGAGCAGAAATGTCCATTTCTGTGTTCATTTGGACAAATCCCACCTTGATGATCTTTATGGAAAGAGTCCTCAAGATGCTTTGGCCAAAAGCATAATCAAACTTGGGGCAGTACTTGCAAAGCAAGCAGGACCAGAGAGCTTCTCTGTGAACAGAGAGAACACATTCTACAAAGAAGAGAGATGGCACAGGAGAATACTTTGGAATCATAGATCCACAGAAACATGGAATTATTTGGGCTGAAAAACACGTCCAAGAACACCGAGTCCAACCGTTAAGCCAGCACTGCCAAGTCCACCACTAAATCATTCATGAGAAGGATGGAGCATGGACAAGGGAAATATAAAGAATTATTTCACACCACAGATGAGAAATGGGGGACCTAACGGAATTAGCAGGTGGTGGATTTAAGACAAAAGCCTTTGTCATCTGAAGAGCCATCCTGGAGCAGATGAATCTTTGGTATGACCCAATAAAACTGCGCTCATGTTCTTATGTTTGTGCTCATCAAATTAATTATTGAATTATTCACTCAGCTCTGGTCTGAATGTGCATACCTACATTAAGGGAGCCTTTTGATTCATTCACTTAAAATCAAATATGACAGATTCATAGATTTTAAAGCCATTATGATAATCTAATCTGACCCCAGACAAAACAAAGACAGTACAATTTTTGCCTCCGATCCATTGCTCCTGGCTGGACAAAAGACTATCATTTAGCAGTGTAGACAGGCTTGACTTAGAAGATACCACTAATCCCTTGTCTGCTTTGTCCAACAGTTAATTACACACACTGACTAATTACACTGAGGTTTTTTTCCAATGGTAATTTCGGATGTTCTGTGACTGGAACACTTTCAACCCTGCCTGCAGACTCTTCAGCTATATTAGAGCAACTTCACCCTATTTAGGTCTTGGTAACCTAATTTTTTTTGCTTCTATCTGAAGTTTCTCTCCAAAAAAGTTATATTCAAAAGCCACCTGAGAAAGTATCCATTGGGAAGAGCTAACTAGAAGCTCAGTGATGCTCATTTCCAGTTCTCCATTTGGAATGTTAAATTACCATGTTAAGTATCTTCACTTACATCTGCATCAACAATGAACTGGCTGCTCCCGGACAGGATATGGACCAGTAGTAAGTACCTGTATTTCAGTACTGAATCAAATATAACCTAAACAGAATATATAGTTTCCAATTACTCACTTCTCAACATCATTTAATCACTGTACTTCATCTTGTGAGTTTAACTCACTGCTGTTCAATCAAGATACTCCTTTTTTCCACAGCAAAGAGTGAAATTCTGCAATTTTGAGTGGTGTAGAGACACATCAATCTAAGTTCTTACAGCTTGGATGCAGTCTCAGCTAAATAAAACTTACATGACCATTAAGAGCAATACTACATATTTAGCCAGTAAATTCAGTTTCAAGAGGGCACTTGTAATGTCACTGAAAGAACAGGAGAAACAGGTACTGAATTTGGAAACCTAAGTATTGTACATAAATTGATTAATCTCCTGCTCAGTCACCTTCAAAGGGGGACAGTGGGCACAGGCCATGGTGAGTGAGGATGAGCCACACATACAGCCAGATCAAACCTGTCAAAAGCAGTTTATGGCAAACACACTGGTCTAAATCCCACTGCCCCAACCCCACTGCAACCCGTGACTGCTGAGCTCTCCTTGCTATGTCCCACCTGAGGCTTTCACCTGTGTATGAACCACATTGTTTCACATCACCCATTCTTTCCCAGCTCCCTCCGTGCACAAAGCCTGTGAGTGGGTTCATGATGCTGCTTGTGAGTTGCTGACAGGCCAGGAACAGCACAGGCTACTAAAGCTCCACGTTTATTTGCAGATGGCCAGCTGCCCTCTCCCATTAACAACAGCTAATTTCCAAGCTGAGCCCTTTGCACAGATAAGGCACAGCAGGGACCAGCAGGACCCGCTGATTTATTGTGGTTTGGCTGAAGGGTGGGCAGCACAGATATTCTCTCACGGCCTTGAGGGAAGATTTATAATGTACAAAAGAGGCAGTTTCTTAAAAAAAAGAAAAAAAAAAAGAAAAAAAAAAAAAAAAGAAGCATCTGGTCCTAATTCTCAATATTCTCAAAAAACCCCTCAGAATTCAGGCATGTGAAATGCAATGGCTCATGTGATTTCTGCTCTTCAACTACCATGGGATGAGCTCCTTAAGGAAATGCTGTCCATGGCATCCCCAGGAGAGGTGGGAGGAATGAGGTGCCACCAGCAGCAAATGAAGCACAGGCAAACCTGGCCAGCAGAAAGGACGGCCTCCAAAAATGCTGGCAAACCACGAGTGAAACCAGCTGGGCATGGAGAGGGCAGAAAGGGGGATCCTGCCAACACCCTGTGCTTGCTCAGTCTGTGTTGGCTGCCTGGCACTAAAACCAGGTACCAGAGCCACAGATTTACTGCTTTTGTTCTGTGCAATAGCTGAATTTACTGCCTTTAAAAGGAAATAACCCCCAACCTTCTGGGAAGGCAAGTATTTGTTAAAAGATCTAGTAGGAACATAGCTCACAAAGGAGAAAGCTTCCACAATGTCCTACATAACACAAATGTGCCCCAGGGTTTATTTAATAATTCTTCAATTATTGCTTTGCTGGTGTCTGTTTCAGTCCAGGCCATGGAGATGTTTCTAATGGAAATCATCAATTCATCACAGAGACAATTTCCAAGAATATAATCACAGAGATGAAAACAGACACATGCTCATGCTAATAATGAGGACTACAGAAAAAGAGGGAAGATTTTATGATTCTGTTATTTTTAATGGCAGCTATTTGATCCTGTGTCTTAACAAACCAGGCTGGACAACTGCCAGGCATTCTGGTTTTTACTGGGACCGTCCCTTGGCCTTGGGAGAGATTTTAAATGCCCATTTATACATTATTGCTCCAAGGCTGCCGTTTATTCTAACACTTTACATTTTCCTTGACACAGAAAATGCAAGGCTTCAGCTATTTCTTTGTTAATAATCACAAGTAGCTCCACAGTAATTTTATTCTCAAGACAGAATAGTGAATCAATGCCAAGAAGCCAACCCTCACAGGTCACGCTCAATATTTTAGGAGTTTGTGTTACAATTGCCTTGTCTATTCCTGTAATAATTTTTAATGGATGCATTAGTGACAAGCTGTAAAAGCTTATGTTTGTAAAAAGTAAACCCACGATTGATACAACAAATAATCAAAGTTAGCTGGGAAAAGGGAGAAAAGTTTAACCAGACTGCCTTGCATGCAGAAATCTGTGGGAGCTACATCCAGCACTGAAAGTCCAATACAGTGCTGTTCAAAGACTCTTCTCTGTCTCACAGCAAACACCTGGGTCACCTGCTGGGGCAGGGCACAGTGACACTCCTGTCCACCCCACACGACAGCATCACAAAAATCTCTCTCCCAGGAGTGGCACCCCAAAGGCAGCTCCTGGTAAGCTCCACCCCGAAGCAGAGTGGGCAAAAGGTAAAGACATGGACTTCATTCCCCTCAAGTTCCCCAGCCTCCAAAGCATCCAACAGGATTATCCCAAAGCTTCAAAGAAACCTCACTGACGCCTCCTGTTAGCCAGGCTCTGTGCAAAGTCCTTCCTTCAGCTCTACCCCCCGGGGATCATAAAGGATATAATTTCCCCATGTTTCACATTTCATACCTAAACTGCCCTGTAAAATCCCATTCATGAGCAAGCCCCAAGCAACAGCAGAAACACAAGCTGTAGAACTGCATCAGCTTCAGACTACAGCCATGGAACTGCTCCTCCCAGGCCAGCCCTGCTGCTCCTGGGGAGGCCCAGGGCAGGACACGACTCCAGGAGGGAGCTCTGTGCCGAGCACATTGGCCACAGAAGAGGTATGTGCCAGCACAAGTGGTTTGGGGCCTTATCCCACTTCTGGGGGATCCAAAGGGTCGTGCTGAGCTGGTCTGAACTGCCACCCCAACAGCTCAGTACATCCCACAGGGAATCCTTGGCATTAACATTTAATTGCTGTCTACATAAATTTGGTCAGTATGGGATCTGTTAAGATCCTGGGCATTCCTGCTGACAAAACTGCAAGACCTCATAGTTTCATGGATTCAGCAGTGACTTAAAAAAAAAGTTTGTCATCTTCCTTTTCCATTTTGTAGGGATACTCCTAGGCCCTGGAGTAGCCCAGTATCTCCAATCCTGGCTCCTAAGCATCTTTCGTGTATGTTGAAAATACAGAAATGTGAAAATTAAAATGAAAACCTCCTCCTCCATCCCAACCTGATCAAACCTAAACAATAATCTACCAAATATAACTCTGGGATGTGTGATTTATACACTAACAACATTAGGGAGTTAATAAAATGGATGGACACAGGCTTTTTTTTTCCTGACATGGTAGTCAAAATACATTGCAAAAACTCATGGACAAAAATGTAGCACAGACTTTGGCTACAGGGCTCATCAGCCCTGCACAACAATCCTGAATGTCCAGATTTCGGCAATAGCATCTGAAAAATGATGCCCAACGCACTTAGCTGAAGAGTAACACTATTTTAACTTTAAAAAAAAAAATCTGTGCCCTATATGTGCATATAACCCATGAGAGAGCTTTTTTATGGTCCTTACTTTCATCAAGCTGTTGCCTCCCAGCACCTTGGAGCCTGCACACTGATGCACAAGTATTAGAATAAAATTATCAGTGCAACTGTTTTTCTGCATGAGAGGGATTCAGAGATTGAAGACAGAGAAAAAGGTATTAAAAGTCAGTGCTCTCAGTCCAGGCACTGCCAAGCAGGCACTGTGTCTCCCTAAGTCAATGTGTTCAACCCAGTGAACTGCTACCCTGCTGGTCCAAAGGAAGAGATCAAAACAAAATGCTAAGAGAGTAAATATCCACAGCTACATGATGTGACTTCCCTGCTATCAGGCAATCTTTGGTTGCCTGCGTACCAAGCGAAGTTTCACTAGCACCAGACATGGCAAAGAAATTAATGTGACTGCAGTATTTACATCTGATACAATATGAAAGCTACCACCACACAACCCTATAATTCCCCCCAGAATTCTGGTGCCAGTAGAGGGGGTGTGTGAGACATTCAGGATCACTGCACTCCCATACAAACACGAAGGCATGGCCAAGGCAAGAGCTTCATCTTGGGGATCTGCCTTTAACATTTGCTCTGCCACATATTTCCTCTTCAACCTTGGGCAAGCCAGTGAAGGATGACTCTAAAAAGGGACTTAGGTCGTTGAAGAGGGAATTAGGGTTTAGATAACCCAGGTGCTGCTGCTGCCAGCAGGTCAAGGCTTGACCAGCTGTGAGCAGCAAAGCTCCCAGGACTTGGGGCACAACCTCTGGTTCCTGTTCCAGATGTAAGAGAGGAGAGGGGAATCAAGTCCATAGATCCAACTCTTGGGAAGTGCCCTAAACCACAGGATGTTTTCCATACTTCCTTCTGAAAACGTTTCTCTTCTCAGAAAATAACTCAGGACTCCCTCAGCACCATAACATTTCCTCAGCACTGTGACTACCATATTGATGCCAATGTCATGGAACAGTAACAGGGCCCATTAAAGTGAATGTCAGTTGTTCCCTTAACCTTTGTAGGGAGCCAGATTAATTCCTTTAAGAAATATATTCACCCCGTCATGCTTTTATGAGATGGTAATCTTAGTCCATGTCTTCCATAACTAAAGGAAAAGTCACCATGCTGAGGTTGGCCTTGCAGCCAGAGTGTGTCCGTCCCTCCCGCAGGAAAACCAGGTGTGTTTATGCAATGGAAGAAGCCATTCACTCTCACTGTGTGTCACAGGCCAGTATGGAAAACAGATTTCACACTGATGATTTATAAAGTGCTTTAGGCAGCCCTTAAATAATGAGTTATAGCCAGGTATGAACATCCAAAGCCACTGATGAAAACACTCTCCTGCTCTTGCTGTGTTATTTCTGCTGCTCTGGTTGCAAGAGCTCAGCTCCCTGGTCCAGGTTCTCAGCCCAGTGCCAGAATTGACCCGTCTCAGTGCCACAGATGTCTGTTTTCTATTTGGCCTGTGGTATTCCCTGTGCAATATTAAAATGTCATCAATTCAGTTTAACAGGCCAAGTAAAGGCCTTAGTCAACCATTTAACAGCTAAGTAAAACATATGGCAAATGCATATCAGTCCAGGGACTGCATTAAAAGTTTAAGGGTTCAATTACGAGGAATCTCGCTGGTGTGTTCTCAGGAGGTTAGGAAAACAGAAATGCCAAATGTTTCCCCTGTTGCAGCTGTTAAGCACCAGGCTGGAAACTCCTTGTTAAAGTGCTTTTTGTTACAGTGCTATTCCAGTACATTAAAAGCACCTCTGTATAATATTCCATTAAAATAAACTATTTATTGCAAAAATTGAGCTGATATTTTTATGATTTGGGGTTTTCTTTATAATTGTTTTTGTTATTGTTGTGCTGCAAGGTCCTGCCTTAAGGGCCACCTGAATGCAGAGGTGCCCAACCGTCCCACCAGGCAATGCCTGATATCCCAGTGCTCACAAAGCTGAAAGTTCTGACACAAAAACAGCTGAACTTGACTTTCGGAGCTGCCCAAAGCCCTATTTGAAGATGCAGAACCAAGCTGCATTATTAAATTTTTTTTCTATGGTTCAGCATCCTTAAGGACATGGTCACCCAGGAGAAAGAACACGGTAATTAATAAGCATTTTCAGATTCAAGCAGGCGCTGACAATATAATGGACTAACAATATTGCTGTAGAGCAACAAGCACATCCCAAAATACCTCAGCTTGCAAGAACATCCCTTGGGTCAAGTACAAGAGACTCCAGGTTCTAGGCCTCAAACAGTCTGATGTGTTCATCACATAACCATGGTGTGCATGTCCCACACAGACACCACCACAAACCTGGCCCAGCAGAGAAAATGGCATTGCTGCTGCAATCAGGTTGTCCTTGCAGTGTTAGTCTCACCCTCAGACCCACAGGTTTCTGCACTGTACCTCTTGGCCACCCTGAGATCAAGACCACCTACAAAAGATCAGGCTGACATGCCCGGCAGAGTGCAAAAAAAAGCAGCAGCTCCTCGGTGGAGCACTGAGATCACAAGACTGGGCTTGCTCCAGAGACAGACGGCACAACAACAGTCACGATTTCTGCTGCCGTCGTTATTTATAGGCACAAAAATGTAGATAATTTAGAAACTCAGAGTGAGCTGCCAAACTAGACAGAGCAGCTGAACCCGCTGGTGAACAGCTAGCCGCGGTTCAGGATATTCCCTCCTGCAGCAGCAGATGCAAATGCTGCAGGGCAGCAGCTCTGGGGTGGGACAGTGCAGTTCTGCTGGCATCTGGTCCACGCTGGCACATGAGCCACCAGCCAAGGCAAGACGGTAAATTTCAATATCCACACTGAAAAAAGCAGTGAGATGCTGAGCTCTGAATCCCTGCAGTCAACTGGCGTTTTATCCCCTGACTAAAGAGAAGCTTTGATTTTGGCCCTAAGGTCCTCAAACAACAGATGGGACACAGCATAAAGATGTCATCCCACAAATACTCTGTGAAGAACCCCAGCTGCAGGGAAAAACAAATGCAACCACCTAGAAAAAATAGGTATGAGCGATTTCAGCAGGTCCCAATACAGTGAGGGGGGTATTACAGACTTCCTGGATCTCCTCTCTGCCAAGCTGCTCTCCCCTGTCACTCTGATGAAGGTTTCCTCTCCTGGTTTAGGGTACTAATGCTGGTCAGAGCTTATCCCTGCTTCCGTACTGTGCTCCACCTCTCCTCATAGCTCACTGATTTGGGGAGGTCACCTTGTGCTCCTGCCCTCATCACCCCACTTGGGAAGTAACCACCCCATCTCCCACATCGCTGGGGGACTCAGACCACAAGCTACCACGGTTCTCATAATGGACACAGCACTGAAACTGAAAATTGGGAAGAATTAACTTATTTTTTGTACAAACTTATTGTTTGTTTTCTGTAATTTGGTACAACTAAACCCAAACATTAAAAATATTTTCAAACAACAGTCATACTGAGAATAGATCACAGGGCACAGTGAGAAAGCAACCAGTAATTCAAACATTAATGCTTTTTATTAAACAAATAAAACACTCTGACAAATGCCTCAGAGTCTACAAATTATTCTCACAACTATGCAGAACTATTTTATGTTTCAGCTTTGGGGCATTGTTTAAAATTTACTCTAGCGCTGTTTTTAAGAAAAGTCAATTTATTTCACCCAAGTGGAGATTTAAGACATCAGAGAGCCATCTGGTGGTTTGATTGCCTTCTAATTAAAATTCGTCTCTTGGGCTCTTGACTTCCTTTGATGCAGAGCTAAATTGTCTGCCCCAGAGCATAAAAGCAGAAAAATTAAGAACAGTAAGATGTGCAAAAGTAAAATTTAAGTATACAGAATTTTAGACAAGATTTTTGCCATTGATTTGTAAATATGAGCAGTCCACAAAGCACGGGTGATGTGTTTTCTCTCTGATTTATTTTATCTTTTTTACAAGATTAAAAGTGGAATAAAGTTTCACAAAAATCATGCTAAAAATAAAAGTATTAAGTAAGCTCATGCTGCATTTCTATGGAATTGATGTTTTGTTTCTTAGAAAGCTTCACTGTTTTCCCCTAAGACTTCATAAATCTTGAAAGAGAACTGTATCTGTGGCTTTGGAAATACAGAAAACAAGAAGAAAAAAAGAAAGAGAAAAAACCTCAGACACTAAAATTAAACATTAAGCTGGTTCAGGCATTTCCTCTGGCATTTTTTTCCAGGAGAGAATCAAAGCCCCATCACCTGTGTCTGGGTGGGCACCCACTGTCGAAGCTGCTGTGGGAAGGGTGGGGGTCCCAGCCTGGCACTGTCCCCTGGCACAGAGGTCTGGAACCAGCAGAAGCTGCAGCTCCCCTTGCTGTTGGACCTGACCAGGTCTGCGTTAGGTGTGCAGGAGTCTAGCTGCCAAACCCACCTCGCCCAGGGCTCAGCAGAGGAAGGACTTGATAATTTAGATAATCAAGTCAGTGCCGAGCTCATTACTGGTTAGAGACTGGAGTAAATAACAACGGGCAACTTAGGAGGCTCTTCCCACCCTCAGGGATAGCAGCAGCTGAGTGTCTTCATTATGACAGGTTTGATTGTCAACCCCTATACTCCAGCTAAATGTAATTTGGGATGTCCAAGTCCCTCTTGGCATTTGGCCCTTATCTCTCTATTCCTGCACAGCCTTGTCCTTACCTCTCCATCGTTGTACAGACCTGCCTCTGCAAGTTTTATTCCCAGATTTGAACCTCCTACACAGAATTTCAGGCAGGGCCAGAGTGGATGCACAATCCCACTCCTGTGACAAATCTACCCTCATGATACATCCCAATCTGGATCAGGGTCACCACTGTCACTACTGGGGTTATGACAAGCTAATCCACATGTTTTGGTTTTTCAACCGTACCGAGAAAAACCAAATTTCCAAAGCTTCATTGCGTAGGTCTCATTAGTAATTGTGCAAACCTGCCCCTGGACTATGGACAAGTGTTAACCAAGAGCAGGGAAAGATGGTGACCAGGCAGTATGTCCTCTCTGGGAGGCCACAGGAGATGTCATTCCCAGAAAATGTGGCAGGAGTCACATCCAAGCCGCAGCAAAGCGACTCTGTGCTGCTTTCTGGAAGGCAGTAAAGCCTGAACTCTGGGATGCCACGGCTTTCCTGGAGCTCACACAACATCATTAACCTGTCTGTGTTTGCTGTAAAAAAACCCAAACCCATAGGATCCTGATTTCAGCCTGAATTGGTGCTACTGCTTCCAACAAAAAGCACAGAGGAGAAAAGTTCCTTAGAAACAAAACAGTGACTTCTGAGGGTTTGTAGCAAAAGGAGGACAGATACTGGGTTTCTTTTATACTTTTGGCAGGGATATTGAGTGATCTATTCATCCTGCAGTGTTTAGTTGGTGTTTCTCTTCCTTCCTCAGCCACTTTTTCTCCCTATTTCTAGTATTTTCATCCTTTGTATTTCTCCCTGATCCCCCCAGGAGGAGCCTCAGTACCACGTTAGCAGGCAGAATTTGAGACTGCCAAAGAGCTTCTGCAGTTTCACCTCATACACACGGCTGTCCTTTCAGTTATTAGCCAGGAAAGATTTATTTTAAATGACTGTGAAAGAGCACACTGATCAATCTGGAAAGATTTTCTAGGGATATTTTCCATGGACTGAGAACCCTTTAGTCAGAGGCACTTGGCACATCAGGAGCTATAATTTGAGAGTGTGATTCTCAATTCCACGTGAAGGGGGTTATTTATGGGGGCAAAGTTACATCAGAAAGCATTTGCAGGATCACAAGATGAAATATACCTTTAACACCTTCTCTTCCAGCAAATCACAGGAGATTTCTGAAGTGTTGGAGAGTAGCTGGTTATACAGCTTCAGCCTGGAAATGGGCAAAGCTGGGTTTTGAAAATTGCGTCTTTCTGTTGTGACACCACCACAGGCTCCTTCTGTGCCCTGCAGCACATCTTCCCCTTCCGAATGTTTCACATCACCTTCTGCTGTTTTTCAGACCTGTGAGCTGCAGGACTTGTGAGATTTCCAAGGTTAGAGCAATGTATCCATGCCTTACTAACCTCTCAGCACAGAGCATCACAGCACCCCCATAGTCAGGCTGGGATCACAGACGGATCCTTCCCTGCCTATGCTATCAGGTTTTCCAACCAGAAGAGGATGGGATGCATCACCCCACAAACCAGGCTCCACCCAGAGCACACACATGGGCCCAGGATGCTGGAGATGCTCCCAGGGTGCCACCTTAGAAGCGGCCCTTGTGCTAAGAAAAATCTCAGCTGGCCTCTGGTCTCTGTTCTGGAAAAGAAAAACAATTAAACTCTATTTCTCCAACTAAAATTTGCTGGTAGCAGAAACAGTTGCTGGAGCAACTGCTTCTCGGTGCTGTAAGGCTGGTTAATTAGAAATCTATTGATTGACGTTACATGGGAAATAACAGATCTTTTATTTTTCAGATGCTTAATTATTAATAAATTAATGAGATGGAAACTGAAGTGCAAGGAAAAATGGTTCTTAGTCTGAAGGAAGTTAATATAAAATCTAAAATGCATTCTCTTCTACCTTATTAACTTTGAGATTGATATAATATCCTCAAGAGGTTTAGTTGGTCTCTTCTCTTAAGTTTACATTCAGATTTGCACAAAAGTAGTTTCTATATTCAGACTAGATCTTGAAAGAATTTTCTTTTACAGAGTGGATTTTCCTATTTGGAAAAAGGAAAACAGAACAAAGCCGTTTATAAAATATGGTAAAATCTGAAGACAAATGTTACCCATAAATTTTTACTCCAGGGGACAATCGTCCTGAGACAAGTTTTCCATTACTAAAACACAAAATGTACTATGCAAAATTTTAGGATGAAATTCATTATATGGCCCATTACCGATCTTGGGGAACCAGACCCAATGCATTGGCAATATCAGCCAGTTTCTCCTCTAATTTTCTTGGCATTAGAGGCAATTTCAAACTGCACTAGACACAAGCAGGGTGAAAAACTCCTGCATCATTCTGTCCATCAAACTTTTAATTGTTGTCTCTGAGCTGCAGAATTGCTCTTCACTTCTCTGTCCTGCTCAGCTTTGAGTGACAGATCCGCTCACATTTTATTCAGAGAACTTCAACTACTAGGAAGGTGTGTCCTCATACTCATAATAAAAATTTCCTTTCTTTCATTCTTTTCTTCCTTTCACACCATTCCTACCCTCTCTGAGGTGGATGTCTCAAACCTGGTACCACCATGGAAACCTCAGATTTGATGTCCTTTTGGAGTGTGGCTGTTCCTTAAGGTCTTGCACCCAAACAGGACACTTCCCAAATTCTCCTGCTCTTCCTCTGTGAGCTACCATTGGAATCACCACTGCTGATGTATCACAAGCCCTGTTAGGATCTCCTTCTCCTTTTGAGGGCATCTGGAAACCCCATCACTAACACCCAAACCACAAACACTCTTCTGACATCGGGAAACTCTGAGCTGTTTATGGAGCACATGTTACTGTCTTCTAAAATTCAGAAGAATATGTTAAAATTACCATAACCTAATGTCACAGGAGAGATGAGCTCCAAAGTTTTCTTTGGAATTTCTTGCTGAACAGAATTTTCTGCTGCCGGTATTTACTTTTCCCTGAAAAAATGGATACTTACTTCTCCTCACCTCAGTAAGAGCCTGAATCACAGCTCACTGAGCATATGGAAAAACTCCCAGTGACTTCAATGGTTCTGAGCAACGTCCCACATGCACATGTAAGCTTTTAACCCAAATGTCCTCCCAGAGCATGGTTTATCCTAGACTGGCGGTTTGCTGATGTTTCTTCCTGAGAAACGGAGAGATCTGCAGAGCCATACTTGCTGCTGCAGGTTAACAGTGCCGCAGGAATTGTCTCCTGGCTTTTTTAACACCTGCAGTCAGAGTTTGGGATCAGAAAAGGTCTGTCACCGTTTTTCAACAGCAGCCAGTTTCTCTCCCCTAGCAGCCTGCATCCACCACATACTGTGCATAACATACCCTGTATTCACCATTGCTTGGTCAAAGTAACCTTTTGAGCTCTTTTAAACTCTTCCCAGGCATTTCTGCCAGCTTCTTAAAACATTTCTGTACTTCTTGTCTCAGATAGTCTCAATATCCTAATGCTTTTTCAAACATCGTGGGTGAAGCATGAAACTCTACATTCCCCTGTCAAGCCCTCAAAATAACCACTCTATACTTGGAAAAGGAAACACCCCTCTGTTTCAGTCACCAGGAAACACTGGGCTGTTTATGGGGCACATGCTACTGCTTTCAAACCTCACAAGAATATGTATTTCCTTCTGTTGAAGGCACTGTTGTAGGATCTCTCTTTAGCAGGGAGATATCGACACAAAATGCACAGGGCTCCACTTATATCCAAGATATAACTCTACTCCTCCATCAGATACATCTCTGATTAGCCAATGGTTCAAAAATTGTTAGGAGATACGTGGGGAAGGAACAGAAAGGCCCATGTTTCTCTCTGGGAAATCAGCTTGAAATGGATGCTGTAAGTAACACATGCAAATATCCTTTTGTGTGTTTGACAATTTAGTTTAGACCTTAATTGCTGAACTGAATCACTTTCAAACTGCATAGCAAAACAAATGACTGCAGAAGCCTAAATGTATGAGTATAAATACCTTTTAAATATCTTGAAATTTCAGACAGTGACTCAAAGAGAAACACAGGGATGCAGTCTTACTTTTAATCACTTTCCTACTACTCAAATTATAAGAAACAATGAAATACATAATAAAAAGACATCCTGGAATATTTTGGCATGCTGCTGAACTGAAATTCAATGGCTTGACATGCTATCTTGGATAATTTAACTTTGAAGCCTTTGTTAATTCTTCTCTGGATTACTGCCAAACATAAACTTGATTTCAAAGCTCACCCTGTTTGGCTTTGCATATCTGAACTGAGAATGACATAAAACACATTAAGTAGCTTCTGGAGGACTCTTTAAAAGTGTTATTGATCAGAACAGTGTTTGAGTGCTGGATTGGATGTGTGAGTGCCAGTAAACCCACGACACGAGGGCTGAAGGGCAGCAAGGAAGGTAAACTCACTGGATACTGTGCTGCAGATTGCACATACTGCCGGGCTGCTCTCAGCAGCTCGAACGTGGTGGCTTGGCCCATGCTGAAGGCTGCACCTTCTAACAGCCAACCATGATGTCAAATCATGATTTTCAGGGGTGTGAGATGGCACGCAACTCCTGCACACCACAGCCTTCCAGCATAGTCTTCCTCATCCTCATCCACTCTGCAACACCAGGCACAGCCCTTCAGACTTGCAGCCCTCAGACCGGGGGTCCTGTTGGTTCTCTCTTCCTCACTGTCTTTGAGCGTGGACTTTTCCCAGAGACCACCCGCGTGTCTCGCCTTTCCCGCCAGCTCTGACTCAGCCAGCGTAGGACTGCGAGCAGCAACGAGAGGCAGATCCGTGACAGCTTCCTCCCAACTTACTCCCTCCTCCCCTCCCTCACGGCCGAGCAGCTCTTCACACCACCGGGAAGCACAGGATGCTGCCTCAGCACTGACTCCTACCCACCAGCTGCTACGCTCAGCTTGGGATCAGCAGTGTCCTCTCTGCCCTGGAACAGGAGTAACCAGCCCGGCCTCCAGGACCAGAGACACCATGTCCAGCCCTAAGACCCCCTCCTCCCCAATCCTCAAATTGACTGGGATGGGAGACATGAAGGTACTCTCAAGGAGGTTTTGGATTTGCTTGAGAATCTGACCATGCCGATCCAATGTCAGGACTTCGGGGTCTCCCTCTGCTTGGAGGGGGATGTAGGACACATCTACAAATGCCAACTAAATAAAGGCCAGAAAATGAGCTTAAGCACTCACCTTGGCACAGAATGCGTGAGGTTTAAGGATTCCCTCCTAGGTCACACTCTGGCTCTGGTTTGGATTAATACAATGAGATCTCTCTCCAACACATTTCAGCTTCTCACACTGGTTACCAGGTCATGCAATTCACACCCTCAGTGCCATGCTATGAAAGTGGGCTGCAACATGGTCCTTCTCATGCTGTGAGACCCTCTGACCTGGAAAATGCCCAGCAGCACATTGATCATATTGTGAGGGATGTCATGGCACCATATGAGGCCTCAAGGAGACAAGGGCCACTGCTCTGTGCTGTGGATGTACATGAGGTGCAGAGCAGCCTGGCCACAAGCAGGGTAGGTGAAGTTTGCCCTAGGTTTGCCCAGGAGTTGTGAATGAGTCTTTTGCCCTCTTTGTTTAGCAAACCTGAACCAGATAGGCCTGGAAAGAATTCCTCGCCGTAAGCAGCAAGTTTGGTCTACTTCTACACTTTTATCTGCAAATTTTGTTCACCAAAGTATTTGCTTCCCTAGCTTATCACAACCACTCTACCATCCCATGTAATGCTGGTTTGGTTTTTTATTTTCAATTATTACAGCTCTTTCCAGAGGCAAAACCTAATCTTTCACCTATGGGACTGATTCCATCAAAGTTAGCAGAAAAATCCTAACTGAATTCAGCCACAGCATGTCGTGCCCCTAGACGTGAGCACGGACACACAGTCTCTGCATCCTGCAGGGCTGAGAAAGCCCCAGGCAGTGGCAGAGCTGATACCAACTCCTTGCTGGGTACGTAGAGCAGATCAGTGCTGCTCGCCACCATCCTCACCCCACTAGTCCTGTTTGTTCTCTTGTCTTGCATCCAATCTCTCCACACAGTCCTCAAAGATCCCTTTGAGGTGTTTGGTTCGTACCAAATAAAGGCAAAAGGAAGAGGGTATTCATTGCTGGATGTGAAATGAGATTATCCAATGGTCCCAGATGGTTTGATGGTTGTTAATTTTCATCAGCCCGTTGCCTAACGTAGTTTTGACAGGAGAGGGAAGTCTTTGCTCAACACAGTTGAGCCCAGGGGCCAGATGATGGCAGAAATTACTGGGTCAGTGTGGTTTCAAGACACAGCTGTAACCCCTCCCCAAAACTGGTAGTAAGCACCGGATCACTGTAGCCAGAGAACTGCCATTTCTTTGTTTTTGAAGGCAGAATTTACCCTAATGCAGACACATGGTGCTTGCTATGCACCGCACAACATCTGTGCTCACTTGTCCTGGTCATTTGAGAGATGATCTTCCTAAGTGTACTACAACACTTACACCTTTAAGCATAGGAGACTGAAGTTACCTACCCAGGGCTTTCAACAATTTATCTGACCACACATAAGTCATTCATCAAATTACTTGTAACTCAACTGAGGAGTGTATTTCAGAGGAAATAAAGAAAGTGCAGCTCAAGACAGTACTTGGATGGCCAAAGATGAAATTCAGTCATTCAGATCAATTTAGGGCAAAATTGTTATATCTGGTGGGTCTGTGATCTCTGTCCTGGATGTACCTTACAACTCCACCAATGTGCAGTACCACTTCTCAACATCACCTCAATTTGTTTTTGTTCTATAACATGACTGTTAACAACATCCCTGGTGAAAACCATATTCAGAGGATTACTAATCTTGGTAATCTATGATTTATGAGATTGTAGGAGTAGGTCTTTGTTTCCTGGACAGTTATATTTTAACATATTGCTTGGACTTACTAATGCACACGGTAGAAATAAATATATTCACTATGCCTCAAATTTGTAAAGGGCTCACTGAAACGATATGGGAAATGTTTAGAAAACTGCTGGAAAAATACAAAACCATCAGTTAATTAGCATCAGCGAAGGAACCGCAAGAATAACTGAATTAGCCTATTTCCTTGCTGTAGGTAAAGATTAAAATGTATTCAATTCACGGCAGTTTTCAAGTTGCTAAGGATTATGAGAACAATGCACACTATTTTCAGCTTGCCAAGGAGAGTGAATCAAATGCAAGAGCCCAATCCTTCAAAAACAACCCTTCAGATGATTCATCTGCAGAAGCCTGGCTGGAACACCTCGCATGGCCTGACACCATCACATTGCCTCTCTGTGGGAGCCAAGCAAAGTCCCCACCACACATTCATACATGTAATTAAGAGACTGGAAGTGTTCAAGGTCAGGTTGGATGGAGGTTTGAGCAACTTGATCAAGTGAAACACGTCCGTGCTCAATGGCAGAGGTGGTTGGACTACATGATCTTTAAAAAGCCCCTTCTGATTCAAACCTTTCTGTGATTCTACAACTTACCAGAAAATAAAATTTTAGAATCTTCAAAAGAAGTTCTGAACATATTGCTAGAAGTAAAACCTTACGAGAAACTGTATTTGCTTTGCATCTCTCTGTACCAATGGGTTCTACAGGGCAAAGGCTTCACAGATTAATTGTGCAAGACTGAGCTACCCTGGAATCTGATGCTATCTGCTGAGTAAGAATTCAAGATGAGGGGAAGTAGCATACCTTTTGGTTTAGGAATTTCTCTGAAAACCATAAAGAATGTCCAATTCTTTAAAATGCATCATTACATGAGAAGCAAGGCTTTGGAAAGAAAATGTTTTTTCTGAACACAATGCTAATATTCACATTCTAAAGGGCACTTGTGCCTTCAGACTGAAAAAAAAGGACTATTTTATGCATTCAAAGTCCAAACAGAATAAAACCAGTACGTATTTCCTTTGCCTTGCAAATAACTATTCAACAGGAACAGGAACTGAAGGCAATGAATACAATTTACTACCAAGAGGCTATAGATTAAATAAGCAGCATGGAAGTAAATTCTGCATTCACAGCCACATGGCATGGTATACGCATGACTGAGGGTACACAAGACAGCATCTCAAACCTAGAGTCAATTCTCCTGCCATAGAGTCAATTCTCTTGCTGCTAGCTCGGGTTCCCTCTCCCATTTCTTCTTCTCCTTGTCCTGCCCTCGGGAGAGACCAAATCACCAAGCAGAGGTACCTGTGGCTAAATAAGGGCTGACATCCACAGGTGGGAATTACCTGGCAGCATATAAATCCGCAAACCACTTCTAAGACCCTTATGTTCATGCCAGTGGTGAGACTGTGGACAGGCTGAAGTTTGAATTGTGTCAGAAAGCTCTGAAACGAGCATGCCAGGAGGAGCTCTTGGTGCAGCAATTTGTGCCACAGGGCGATGGAGAATGGTGCCGGACCAACACTTAATGGATAAACGGAGCTGTTCCCACTCTGAAATCTAAAAATTCAATCCAGGAGAAAGCTTTTAGATGCTTTGCTTTTCTTTTTTAATGGCTTTTTGGTGACAGTGTCCATATTTTTTGCAGAGAGGGAGCAGGATTCAGACGATTTATTTTGAGAAATCCTTTGAAATGGAACTAAACCAGCCTTTAAGCAATATCACTGTGCCAGAAGATGTACTTTAATCCACTTGGTGTTTGCACAATGTATTTGTCCGAGGCACTTACATGCCTAAACTGATATTATTATCTCAAAACTTCACAGAGTTTAACACGTTTATACTCACAGCATCCACATATGGCAGAAACGGCTATTATTTTCACTTCCCAAAGGAGGAGCAGAAGCCTGCAGGCTGTGCCTGGTCTGTCCCTGAACAGAAACAGCACACTGTCCCATAACTGCCCACACTGACAGGGCTGATGGCATGCTCCCCTGAGCTGATTCACCCTGAGCCAGCCATCCTCCTGGCCAGTGCCTGCACAAAGCTCAGTGGACAGCACCAATACACACCTTTTGTATTTACTGGTAGAGATGGAGTCAAAAAGATCATTCATATCCACCCCTAGAGTGGGAATACGATGCCCGAGCACATCCAGACAATTTTCACAGCAGGGGTGGTGGGTCTGATTACACTTACATATCAAGTGTAATCTTATGCCCCCAACCACCCTCCTCCAAAGGCCCTTTCCTGTGTTTATTATTGAGGATGGTAAGTATTTCAAACATAGAGCTGCTAACTAGTTATCTTTCTTGTTATTGTAATGCATCCTGGGGCATCCATCACTTTGAGCTCACTCCTTTGCATGTACAAAGAGAGAGATGAGGACGAGACACAAGCATGACTTTCCTTCTGAGCTGGAGGACACCTGGGCACACTGGGGATTCCCAAATCTTGCCTCCACAGAGATCCAGTCACACCGCACAGGTGGAGCACGAGCAGAGGTGCTGGAGCCCCCCGTACCACGTGCTTTGGCACATTGCTCCTACATCCCCATATCTGCAATAACCACTTCCACCTCCCTGCAGCACAAAGAAATGGATATTAAAATTCAGGATGCCGCTGTTCAGTTTCTACCCAGCCTGGGTTTAAGCTGCTGCTTTATAGCTCTCTCTTACCAAGTTTTAACTGATGACTCTTTGTTCTCCTCCACTGATGGTATGATGCATTTGGCTGCCCCCACATCTATGCACAGTAGGTGAAATCCTGGCTTTAAGTAAGTGGATTTTTAACTCTGGATGTCATACAGATACCTACATCCTAAGGATAAATAAATCTATGCAATGATGATGGCTATCACTAGTCATGCTGTTACACTGAGTCACCAGACAGCCTGGGTTCTGTTTGCTGTAGGTTTCTGCACAGACATGGATGGGATGGAGGGATAAAGCCACTGCACAGCTACTGCAGAGCATGGGATTAAGGCATGCCTGAACATGCTTTTCAAAACAGTCAATAGGTCCTAGCAACCAAGTCCATTCACTTTTACACACATGGACCACAGTGCTCTTCAGTGAACAATGCCAGAGGCTGGACTCCAGTACTCTTATTTCTTCTAACAACTTACTCCATGGAGAGCAGCACTGATTCAAGAAAAAAAAAACCCAACAAACAAAAATCCAATTAATCTTACCTAGAATTAATTAGGAAGGTATTCTCTTTGCGTGAGCAGGGAAATTAAAAGACAAAGTGATCCAAGACCACAATGTAAATAAATGACAGACTAAGACGAGAACTCCAGATTTTCAGATCTGCGTGCTCTAACCACAAAAATATCCTCACAAGACTTCAAGAGTAGCAGCCACTGGTTCCTGTTACACATTGCTGGTAAATAAGGCTAGAATATTTTTCCATAGATAAAAAGACCTGTCCTTTACCCACTCTGCTACATTTTTCAGCTTAGAAAAGAATATTAGAATTCCTTTAGCAGGATAAACTCAGTTTTCCCAGCACATCAGAGACAGCCTAATGAGCACCTACCACTGAGATGCTGTGTCTGCTTCGACTTTCTCTTCCATATGGCTCAGCTTCTGCTTTTCCCTCCCCCTCTTCTGAGCCATGAGCTGTCTCCTCTGCCACTGTCCCTGGGGTTGCAGCAGGAGCCCCTGTCCCAGGGGCTGTGCCGGGAGCCACACACCAGAATTTAGAGCTGAACAATCCTTCCTGACTCATTACAGGCCCACAGGGGTTTGCAGTGGTCCTTCACGATGGCAGAGGCACACCTTTATGCCATCTGCCTTGCCAGAGGCTGTCACACACCAGGAAAAGTGACCAAGCAATAAAATACACCTGTGCCTGCCTCCCACCGGCACCCAAGGGGTTGTACGTACAGACTGGCTTTAGGTGACCTGGAGCAGAACATGAGACAAGCAACAAGTAAAGCCTCCAGTGTCTCTGGCACACAACGCTGCTGCAGTTTTGGGGAGCAGTGTTGTTCACCTGTGTGACCAGGGAAACCTGTAGCAAAGCACCTTGTGCAGGAAGAACCCCTTGGATGAAGACACATGCCAAGTGGAGCGGGCTGAGAGCAGGCATATGCTCAGGAAAGCTCAGCTACAGGTGAAAATCTATTACATGACTATCGCCTGGCCACATTTCACAGCATATTGCAAGGAAATTCAGGCCAGGGAGAAGCTCTAGACCTTCAGCCAAGAACAGACAGTGGCTCATCAGTTATTTTGTTATTTTTCCTTTCCTTCCCACCTTTTTTATCTGTGGTGTTGTGCAAACTGTTGTTTTTTTGCTCTAAACTTTTGAACATACACAGCCATAACTGTAGTAGCAAGTTTCTTTAGTTAATTCAGCTTCAGGTGGGACCAGGATTAAAGGAGAGACTGTTCAGAAGCACCTCTCTCCATCTTGGTGTGAATCACTTCCAGCAGCAACCCTGCCTTGCTCCTGTCTGTAGGCATGAGCATTACTGCACATGTCACGAGCACTCCTCACTTCCATTCCATTATAAAATAAATGCCCATAAAAATCAGAGGAATGGTCTTTCCCCAAAATGTTCCCACTTGCTGTTTCTAGGAGCTGCCATGGCTCTCCTGACAGTGGTCACATGTCAACAGCAAGGAAAGAGACTCCAGCTGCAACCATGTGGGGGAAGAGAGTGCAAAACAAAATGCCTTTCTTTAGGAAATTTGCCTTTTAAAATACATTTCATCTGGTGACACAGTCTTCAGCGACAGAGAGCTAACCTACATTTCCCTCACCACCCTTCAGACAAGGCAGGACAGCACCAATGGGAAGCGAAACCTCTCTACAGCAAATCCATCTGCAAAAGCATCTGAAAAGAGCAGATTTAAAAGTTTCAGTCAGGGGGTTTTCAGCCCCAAGAAGCAAAATGTCAGAAGCACTTTCTGCAAGTGGTCCTGCCCCACGCTTACAGGAAAACAAGCCTTAACGGATAGGAAAGACCCTGGGCTGCCGTGACATAAATATTCCTGCAGATAAGCCTGGTGAGCAATCAGAGCAAAGGAACTTCTTTCTTTGCTCAGCATTGCTTAATTATGGTTACACCTCTCCTGTCCCACGGCACTGGGTAACGTTTTGCAGTAGGGTGACCATGAACTTTAGGACTGAGTGTATCTGACATCACCATCATGACAAGGAGCACCATAGCCATGGCAGAATGGATGCTTAGCTCTGTTTTCTCCTAGAGGAATAACCCCTTTTCTGGAGCCGTAAGAGACTCACAGCAAAGTCTTCATGGTAAAAACCCTAAGGCAGAGAAAACTAGTTGCATGGATTTTAATTTTCTACCTGATTTTTAATATTAAGAATGCCAAGCCCAGGTTTTAGTAATGCTGCCTCTGTTTATGCTAATGTAGGTCTTAAAATCTCAGCTCTCTTTCAGTGGATTTCAAACTGTATTTCTGACTCTTTCTTTACAATGCATTTTGGAGAATGGTATCTTCTTTCCTCAGGGACATATAGACATTTAAAGGCTCCACTACGTCTCACTCAAGGATATCAGTGCTCCTTGGAGTATCATCAATTAGAGATGAAGAAAATAGAATTACAGAGTGGTTAAATGCTCCTTGCCAACAGAATAATCAAACAGAATAAACACCAAACTCCTCCAAACCATCTTTAGAACTAGTAGAGAAAGCCTTTTACAGCTAAGCCAGGATCGCACAGCCCCAAATGGGAATTTTCTCTTGGAGAAGGGAAAAGATGACATAAATATTTGGGTCTCTGAACACACTTTTCCTCCAATTTAAGAGAAAAAAATGGCCTTTACAGGCTAAGATATAACCATGTGGCATGAATCAGAATGAAATGAGCACATGTTCTATAAATGCATCAAAGAAAGGCCTCACCAGCAACAGTATTTTCTTTTTCTATAAAATGCTTAAAAAAGTAAAAGTTTGGCTACAGCAGACCTAACCACTGTTTCAGGAAAAAAAAAAAAAAACAAGAAAAAGAAAAACACAAAATCCTCCACATTCATTTTCCACTGAATAATTTTCCAGGGAGAATGTTTAAAGCAGAAACCTATGGCAAGTACTTCTGCAGTCCTATGAAAATAGTTTCTGTAAGAGGAGGTAACCACAGTACTTCAAAAGAAAGTCAAAACAAGGTTTCAAACAGCAACCTGTATTTCCACTAAAAATTCTGGGTTTTACACTCTCCTGTTTAAGGCCCTGACCCCCAGCCCAGCCACAGAAACCTATATGAATCAACTTGGCTTTTAAAATATACCCTATGTAGAGTTTTTGGGGCAAGACAGACAAAATGTATAGTGAGAGATCTTTTCTTTCAGTTTGAATATGAATGGATGATAATGCTCCATCATCACCTGCTTAGTGGGCTCTTCTAGAAGTTACACACAGAGACTCTGGATAATACAATACAAGTGTAGGTGCAAGTTAGCCCAGCACTGACTCTGGAGTCACTTACAGACTCTTGACCAGAGTCACCTACCTGACTGTACAAGCTAGAATAGAGGCTGGAGCTGAGACATGAGCATGCTTGGGAAATTGAGCCTATTTTTCTGCCACAAAATCACAGAATGTCTTCTGGAACACACTGACACGTAACACTCGTCAGCCTCCCACTGTCCCCTTCACCACAGCCTGCACAACCTTCCTCCAGAAGCAAACTTTTAATAAGGTTTTCCATGTAAAAGAACGGACTTGGGAACGCCCACGTTCATTTTGCATCTTGATTCAATGCTGTGTTATTTCACTTCAAAGCTTTCCAGGTTGTTATGGAAGGCCTTTACTGTTTAAATGAGTGTAACCATTTAATCAGAATGACTCCATGTCGTGCCTGAGAGAGATCCTACTGTATCATAATGAATTCTCACACTGTGGCATATATGGATTTAACATTTATTATATGCCTTGCTGCAAAGCCCCTTCTACCTGAATTAAACACCAGCTATTTAATTGACTTTGGTGCACCACAGAGTAAATTAACAGGAACTGAGAGAAGCAGAACTAAATCTAAAAGACTCATTCAGTGACTACGCGAACATCAAGTAACTAGCAATGAAACTTCTGGGCAAAGCATGAAAGGAAGGAGATGCTTATCCAAAGCCAACAAAATAGGAAGAAAATTGCTAGGGCTCTAAATAGCCACCTTCCTGCTGTTTGGAGAGAAAAGTCGCACTCCTGCTCTCAGGGAGGCGGTGATATTATACAGGATTTCTGGCAGATACGTATTGCTACCCCATCAATTGCCTGTTCCAGACCAAGCTATACAACACAGGCACATACACCCCCGTGCCCAGCTGCAAGAGAGCCCTAAATGGGGACTTGGTGAGGGAACTGCTGCTGGGATGAAGGAAGAAACTCAAGCTGATGCTGCCAAAACCTATTGCTATTAAAAAAAAAAGCCAGTCAAGGCACATACTGTTACCCTAAGGATTTGGTACCAGCTCTTGCTGGGGAGTGGACACTACATCAAATAACCCTCAGAAAGTACTTGTTTATTGTAATCACCAGCATAGGAAAACAAGTAGATTTATGAGACCTGCGAATCTTTCTGTAACTTTAAAGATTAATATATTAGAACAAGTTTTATTTTGAATTTTGGCCAAACCTCTTGTTTTCTTTATTGACAACAGCAACTTTGCAACAATAGATATCTCAAAAGAAAAAAATCCATTTTCACCTGAACTGTTCACATTTCTGTAGAAGCAAACAATGTTATAAAGCTGTCTTTCAGTGAAAATGAGAAAATTTTTCTCCATTACCTCGTTATTCTCAAGGCTACAGGGAAAAAAGATAATCACTCTACATCAGGAGTAGCACAGCACTTTGATTGGAAAAAAAAACCCCAAACCCTCAGTGTTGCCTTGCTGATGAGTCCTTACTGGGATGTTTTGACAAAGGTAACAATAACGGGTACAAGCTTTGGAACAAGGATGTTGACAATTGTCTACACCTGTTGAAGGTGACAGAATATTCTAAGTGCTTTTGGAAGTCATCATGAGGAAGTCTTTTGTAGTGTCCACAGTGAAGGAGATTCTCACCATTCCTTTGTTGCTGTAGGAAGGCTGGGCTGTTGCACAGAGACTTTAAAACGCCTGCTCCTAGCCACAGCTGAAGCACAAGGAAGCAACAGGATGCTGCTCAGGAAAAGGTGCTGCGTTTGGAGGAGACATGGGGACTGGGAGTTACTGAAAGTTCTGCCACAGCCAGAAAAAAACAAGAAGAAAAACCAAAACCACTCAGGGCAGCTAGGACTAGCCAATGAGCACATTCACACTTTCAGGATCACACAGCATCCACACAATTACAGGTGTTTAAAAGCCATTCTGGTGGTCAATCTGTGCTCTAGTGATCTATTACCAATAAATTTGCCCATGCCCTGATCTCTACCCTGACATTAATCTTTCCTAGTCCGCTCATAACCTCTCTGCCACTGGAAAAGGGGGGACTCTCCTTCGTATTTAATAACACTGACCAGTGTAACCCAACTGATGGAATAATCTTTTTTTCCACAAAGGAAAAGATGTTAAATTGATGCTGGATTAATAAATGCTACCAAGTTCCCAGGGGCATGAAGCCAAGGGCTAGTTTATGATGTGGTCAGCAGCTTGCAAAGCTGAAGTGGGAAAGTACTAAAGTACACTGAGATTAACTCCTTTAGCCTTTTAACAGCGTTGCCTGTGTTGTTTAGTCAATTTGCCTTTGGAAATTTTGATAAGGCATAATCGCTTTTTAGCTATCCTGACAGAACATGCTCTGACTTCTCTAAGCACAGAAGGAACATGCTGGAACCAAAACCTGTATTTCCCATGCCCAAATAATGCAGGCAATTTTAAATTCCAACATCCCAGCTCTGCAGTTTGGCCCATGTGTGCCATATGGTCATGCTGAAGGCTGTGATGGGCCCAGTTTTCATTTTTCTGAGCACTTGTCCCACAGTCGTGGTCTGACGCTCCCAATCATGTCACGCATGCTCAACCCTGTTGCTCCTGTCCCACGTTGCTTTCCCTGCTCACCAGCTGGATCCAACCCTGGAGAGCTGTGCCTTCTCTGCAGCACGGCCCCCTCAGTTCAAGAAGCTTCGTGTCCATAGAGGCAGCAAAAGACTTTTTTCCACACAGTGCGTAGTTATTGCCGTATCTTGTTCCACTGCAGACTCGCAAATGTTGCTTTGCCCAAATCACTGATGTTTCACTCCATAAGCTGTGTGGAAATGAAGCCTTGCCTAACTAGAGCCCCGGAGTCTCTGCTCAGCTGTGAAAAAGTCTGAGCAAAGCTCCCTTAGCACCTCACAGGCTCCTTCCTGGCTTGCCCCAGATGTGCATCAGCCTTGCTGGTACTGCAGTTCTTATGTAGCATTTGCTCAAAACTCCCACTAAAACCACGTGTAGAATTTATTCAATAACTTATTAATATAAATTTCGTGTATTGAATTGGAACAGGTCTTTCCCTGGCCCATCCATTAAGTGTCCTAGCCAATAAACCACAAGATCCATCCACCACATAGATCTACTTCCCATCTTATTCCTGTGCAGCACAAGGAGGTGAAGGAAGCATGGGATCCAAGCCTTTTGATCCACACCCAGTGTATTTTCAATGGATGTCAGGCACAATTTGGGCTGACTCCTTTGAGATAACTCGTCCATTCCAGAAGTATTGGAAATAAAGAAGAGCAGAGTCTGTGAGTGTGCAGCTGATGTCCCATCCCGTACCATGAAACAAACTGAATCCCTGGCACACAGTCATCAGCTCCAGTGTTCTTCATTCCTAGTGGTGTTCCTCCTGTCACCATTACTGCCATTACTACTACTAATAATAACAAACTCACCATCCTCAGAGAAAAGTGTCGCTGAGGGGCCTCTCTCAGATGTTTGGACACAAGTATTTTCTGCTCCTGAAGAATCTGATATGCTTTTATCATCCATTGGTAAGGCCCTGGAAAAGGCTGACTAGAGGAGCTGCAGATGTCTCATCCCTGGAAGTGTTTAAGGCCAGGTTGGATGGGGTTTTGAGCAACTTGGTCTAGTGTAAGGTGTCCCTGCCCAGAGCAGGGGGTTGGAACTGGATGATCTTTAAAGTCCTTTCCAATCAAAACCGTTCTATGGTTCTATGATAGAAGTTCCATTGTGAATCCAGAGAGATTTCCTTTTGTCTTTTGCATAAAGCTTACACAAAAACCCCCAAGTAGGGGAATAAGCCTCACCTAAGGAATGCAGCATGGCAGATCTGTGTTTTGCTTTAATTAGCATCCTGATGTGATACCAGCTTGGCGTGTGGATCGCTGTTTTGTAACACTCCGAGTCCTTGCTAGACTCCGTAAGGAACCTGGCAAACACAACACTTCCTTCCATTGTCTGTTGTTTTTCTTGGAGGCTGAATATTTTCATTGAAATGTCGCTTCCATACACAGTTCATGCTCGGCTGCTCTCAGAGTGCATTCAGGCATTGGGCTTTCAAAAAACAAAGTGAATTCAGCACTTAATCACAGCTTAGCACTCTGCTCACTTATTAGCAAAACATACAGTTGAAAGGCAAAATCTCGAGCAGAGTAGTTCTGGTAATAACAAAAACTTGTGCAGATTTTACCACTGGTGGGTACCTGCCTGTTTGAGCTGCCTCCCAAGGCATTGCAGGGTTACAAGGTGCTTGTGTCTGGCAGGGGAGAGCTGATAAACAGCAGGAACGGGGCACTGGGACTCTGAGCCTGCAAACTTGTGGGCAGGGCTTTCCTCGGTGCGTGACTTGCACCCGGCAGAAAGGAGCCTCCGTCATCTCAGCTTTTCTGTGACAGAAATCATCTGAATAATTCAGCAGAGTTAAGAGACCAAGCTGGAAAAACTTCAAGGTTGGGGGTTTAGGCTCAGCTTGGGCTAGGTTTTTTTGCAAAGGTAAGGAGAAGTACTTCAGGCTTGGGTCAAACAGGGCATTCACCCTAAAAACTTGTTCTCAGCAGAGATGACAAAGGCTCAAAAGACATCGCACAGGGAAAATACTCTGGTTTCTTTGGAGAACCAGAAACAGCAGCTGACAGGATCTAGGCAAAGCAGTCCTGCCAAGGGGATCAGATCACAGGTGCACCAAGGAGGTGGAACACTCTACCAGACAGGCACTAGGGTTTTCACTTTCTTTAACTAGCTCCTAGTATTAATAGGAATTCCTCTGGATTTTTGACTCTGCGAAAAATTGCAATGAAACTCAGAGGTGGGTTTCAGCTTTGATCATTACTTACCTAGCTACACACTACCCTGGGTTGCTCCATGTGTTTTGGAGGTGCCTTTTAGACCCATTTTTAGCCTGTTTTCCAAAGGCAGTGAGGCAATGACTCTCCATCTCAACTTGCCAGCCCTTAGTAATTCCTGACCCACTGGGAGAACTTCAACCAAATTTAACAGAAGAATAGAGATAGCAAAGATGTTAAGTTCCTACATATTTTAAGCAAAAATGGATGAATAAAGGAGAAAAAGGAAATTACTGTCCTAATTGATTTTTAACATGGCCTCATATTCTTCTGGAGAAGCAACAGCCCCAGCTCTTGTGGCTTTGACTGGTGTAGGTTACACAAAGATCTCGGGGAAACCAAACTCTGCTGCTTCACACTTCAGTGCAGGTGAACAATAGAGATGAAGTCAGAGTCGAGTCTTGGGAAACTGCTCTGATCTACCTAGGCAGCACAGTCAGAAACAGCGTTTGCAAATGGACCCGCAAAACTCAGGTAGAAAAGACATTTAGATTGCATTATTAGGAAAAATTTCTTCACTGAAAGGGTTGTCAAGCACAAGAACAGACTGCTTAGGGAAGTGGTGGAATCACCATCTCTGGAGGTACTTAGAAGATGTGTAGATGTGGCACTTGGGGACATGGTTTAGTGGTGGGATTGGCAGTGACAGGTTAATGGTTGGACTCGAAGACCTTTGAGGTCTTTTCCAGCCTAAATGATTCTAAGATTCCATGTGTTTATGTAAGTCCATTTTTATGCATGATTTTCCAGCATGCAGAAAATGAATCATCAATACCCAAAGAGGCTGATTATGCTAATGGAACATGAGTACTTGACATTACCAACCACAACAGATTATCATGACCTTTCCCTATATTGACAGGTGAAATAAGGGAGATCACTTAGAAGATACAGTAGGGTAATTTTTACCAAATGACACCAAGAGCAACCAAAAATCCTATAACTGCTCATTAACAGAGCTCACTATTACACCAAAATAGTTCAATAAAACTATTTCTGAAAGCAATTTATTTCCCCCTGTTTTCTACAATATCCTCTGAGGAAATCTCAAGCAGCATCCAGAAGGAATGAAACTTTCAGAGTTTCATTTTAGCTTTTGTCTTTGCTGCCTGTGTAGGTCTTAACAGTACTATAGGAAATCCAAGCTTGGGAAGGAGCAGATTTTTTCTTGGTTGGAAAGCACATAATCCTCATGGAAATATGACAAATGTTCTACAGTATTTTTCTATAGTGCCTGCAAAATTTTGGCAGAGTCATCACAGGAGAGGCAGCAATTATCCTACATTGGTATTCTGCTTTGCAGCTGCACCAGTAACCACCTCATACCAAAGCTGAGCTGTACTGCTGGGAGTGAAAGACAGCAAAGAGTTGTCCACAACCTTGCCGAACTTAGAGGCACTGAGTTGGAATATCTTGCATTTTGGGAAGATAAATAAAGAAAAAGTAGCCCAGCCCAACCCTTTCTAAGGGACAGTATAAACCCTTGAGACAGCACATGAAATTCTGAGTTGTCGAATCCAGGAATGTCTAGCCTGGACTTCTGGTCCACCTTGCACTAAGAGGATTGTGTCAGTTTGAACAGTTCTGTGATGGCTTGTATACAATATACGTGAGAACAAGGTGGTGAAACCAAAGCCAGAGATCTTATTTCCCCATGACATGCAGGGAAACACACAGGACAGATTCACCAACAGCTACGTAACCTTGGGAAGCGCTCCCGGGGGGACTGGCAGGAATAAATTAAGTGTCAAGTAGACATGGACAGCTGCCTCTTAACCTCCCTTCTTTCCAACTCCAGCACAGACACTGAGACCTTTACTTGCCCATATCTTTGACAGAATAAATGAGGTGTGATATTTATCCTTCAAGCTGGCCTGCTAACAATCACGGCTTTCATGTAAAAGTAGATGTACTCAAGGACAAACATAATCAGGAAGGCTTGGTCTGCCTTCAAAAACCTTCTCCCACAGAGGTGCTGTGAGATGTTCAGGGGCTGTAATGTGAATTTTCCACAACATAGCAAGGAGTGCTCAAAAGGTTGGTAATGAAAATGCTGTCCACACCACAAAATAATCCTTGGGAAGTATTAGCAAGAGACCACTTAGCCAGCAATGACCCAGGGAGAAGGGCATATGGATTTGAGATTTGTTGTGCTCATGATACTGATCTTTGAGTGGCCCTGATTTCACCCCCTCTTTTTTTCCAATCTAAATGTGGCTTTCTCAAAGCTGCTTGATCAGAACCCCTTCTGCTTCATATCAGAACCCAAGTTTTAAATGTAGGCAAAATTAGAAGAAATTGTTTAGGAGAAATACACAAAAATGAGAAGCTGAAAAACCCACAAGGAATCTAATAATAATCAGGGCAGAAATGTAAACAAATAGATAAGATACTTCATGCTGTGCAATGGTTCACAGCCATTGTATCAACAAGTTGGCGTTACCTTGGAAACAAGAGATTATCCATACATGCCTTCTCCCAAACTGGAATCCATTAAAGGAGGCATGCAGAATGGATTTTGAGCCTCCTGGACTTTGCAGTGTTGCCACCCAACTCTCGACACCAGTTGATCCCAAGGCCAACTATTGATGAAAATTCAGAAGCAGTGCAGAGGCTGTACCATCCTTCATGTAACATCCAAAGAGATGAGGGTGAATACCTGGCCTTCTTGTCCTCTCCACCCTGAGATAACACAGCCTTTTCCCAAAAAAGTGCAGAAAGATTATTCCCTACATTCAGTTTCGTGCTCTTGGTCTATCTAGTAACACAAGGCACAGCTCTTTGTTGGGGACTGCTTGGAGCTGCCACCCCAAGTGCTGCTGATGGGCTCTGGCTGCTGGCTTCAGCTGGGCATCTCACCCCAGTGGGCATCAGGGAACCTGTGTCCCCCTGGAACAGCTAAATGCTTGGCCTTTGGAAAATTAATTGGCTAGGTTTACAAGTACAGCTTTAACAGAAAGGGTAACTCCCTAGTAAGTGTTGAATAGTGAGCAAGTCGAAATTTATACCAAGATATACTCAGTGTCACCTCTGATTATAGGACTACATTTCAGATAACCTAAATATCTGGATGCAAGGATTTTATAAAAGTGATGGTTACACTACATTAAACAAGCTAATAATAAGTAGGAGTCATATCTATTTATTTTTTAAAAGAGATTAAACAAAACTAAGGATTTGTAAATCAACTTGTCACAAAGTTGGTACTTCCTACAATCCAGCTGGTTTGTTGGAATTTGTACAACACTAATGCTCCTGTGCAGGTCCTTTTGCAGCTCTCTGAACTGAAATGTAGGGCTATAAAAACACACTAAAAATTTACAGGACACTATTCTCCTCACAATGCCAGCACAACAACTTCTGAGGACATCACCATGCTTGGACCTTACCAATAGACAAGGGACCAGCATTTTCCCCAAGGGCTTCCCCTGAGGTATTTAACCCCAGAGCTGCCTCTATCAGATGCTCCAGGCTTCCCTATGGCACATCTGGCTCTTCTCAGCTGTAATTTACTCCTCTGCCCTGTCTGTCTGTTCTGCTCTTTTCTTGACGCGATCTCACAAAACCACTCTGGATTGATTTGGGTGAGACTAGTCACAAAACAATTTAATTCCCAATTTCACAACAACTCAGCACATCCTAACTGGAGAGTTGTTTTTGACCAGCCTCCTGCTGCAGTCTATAGCGCTCAAGACAAATACTTCTCACATATCCCATCTTTTGGGTTAAAGAACAAAATCAGAACAAGAAGAGTTGCCAAATTTGACATAAAAGCTTCATTAGGTTCAGTACTTACAACTGCATGACCAGATATAAATGGTTCGGGCTCTCATAGATGTCTTCCAGAGCAACTATATTTTCATGCTTGATCCTGAAAAAATACAAGATAAGATAGGATGAAATAGTGATTTTAATTTTTTTTTCACATGACTGCAAAACATAGAGCTATTTTTAGTCACATAATACTTGTCAATGTTGTATTTAACACCATAAACTTTTTGCAAGTACATGTAGTGACAGAACGAGGGATAATGGCTTTTAACTGAAAGAGGGTATGTTTGGATTAGATATTAGGAAAAAATTCTTTACTGTGAGGGTGGTGAGGCACTGACACAAGTTGCCCAGAAAAGTTGCAGATGCCTCATCCCTGGAAGTGTTCAAGGCTGGATTGGACGGCGCTTTGGGGAATCTGGTCTAGTGGCAGGTGTCCCTGCCCAAGGCAGGGGATTGGAACCAGATGATCTTTAGGGCCCTTTCAACAAAAGTAAACAGTCCAAAGTGTTTCACAGCCCAGCTATTATTCAGAGAAATTTCTTTCAATCATCTCTAAAGCCAAAATGTGTAAGGGTTAAGTATCTGAGGCATTAGAGGCTTACAGTTCCAGTGTCAGATGAACGAAGATGGTTGGTTGGAGGCTGAATTCTCAGGACAGCTCACCCAGCTTGCTGCAGGGTGCATGGGAGTGACAGAGGCAGGGTGCAGGCTGGCAGGGGAAAGCAGGGATCTGACCCCATGAAGAAGGTGTCACTGAATCAGCAGCCATATGACAGCCCCACGCTCCTTCCCACCAAATTCGTGCTGCTCTGGTGTTAAGCCTGGTCTTGATGCCCGAATTTCCCTCAGACTTATTAAGCACTGTGGGCAACAGCTCCAAGAGTCTTCACGTCTTTTCTACAACCTCACCATTCCCACCAAGCCTCTCGCCAAAATGTTAGGTTTAAAGAGAAAAATCATCTCTACAAGCACACATCTAATTAGCTACTTCAGCAATGCCTCTATGGGTTTGTTCCTTAAATGTTTACAAATAATTTCCAAAGGATTTATTTAACTTGTGCAAACCCCGAAGACCCTACCCCAGTATGAGCCCAGGGCAGAATATTAATTACACCAATTCCAGACAATATTTTAAGAGCAAGAGAAAGATGGAAAATTCTAAGAAGAGAACACTCATTAAGCAACAGATGGGTATGTTCAGAAGGAAAGTAAACATGCACTGTCAGCAAATGCAAAACTCTCTACATGTTTCTAGGTTCAAGTAGCTTAATTAAGATGCTTAATCATGTATCAGGACCTTATCCTCTATGGTCACAAGTGTCCTAACACCTGTGTGATGACATGGAGAGCAGAAGGTCCCTTGTGTCCAGCAGGATCTTTCCCGTAAGCATGCAGAATAATTCAATTTCCTCTGAATTCACTGGAAAGATTATGACTGACCTGAATTTATGCCCATAATCAGTCATCAAAAGCTATGTTCATGCAAGGACTTTCACACACAGGAAATTTAACATCAACAACAAGCAAACTCAAATATAATACACTGCAGGATGTTAGAGCAACAAACACATGACTTGGCTCTTCATTCTACCTAAATGGCTGGAAAATCCCACGATACTTTAGCAAAATTTCCAGGTAGACTGCATCACAAATTAAATTCTTAGTATTTGCAACAGGAAACCAATACACCACCCACTTGGCTTTACACAGCAAATGTTTGGAAGCATTTATTTTGTTGTGCAGGTCTAGCGCCTGGTGCCTTGAGGGTTAGTTAGGACAAGGGCAGGTTTGCCTTGTTAAGTTTAGTTGAAGGTATGTTAGAAACGACATTTCAAGCAATTAGTGATTTTTAATGAAAATTATTATATTTATTTACCCATTTTCCTTTATGCACCATGCACATACACACGATCTTTGTGTTCCTCCTACCATCAAGATGATGGCATTTCAACACAAACAATGCACCATAGTGTCTAAAGCCCCCAGTTCAGTCTGTGGTATGGTTTTCACTAATGCTTTGCATTTCTATTTTGGAGAACCTCAGAGGGTCCCCAAAGCAGCCTAACCCCCTCTGGGACAGCTGCAGCAACCCTCACCATCACACACATGGTCACCCACAGCGAACAGCCAGGGAGGCAGAGGCCAGGAAAGAGCTCATCAGAGATGCAACGCTGAGCACCGGGGCTGCCGCAAGATCCTCTCCCCTCCCTGATTTGCAAACCAAATGGACACCGCGCCCTGTTGCTCTCGGAGGGAGGGCGGATAAACCTGCTCAGTGCTGCAGAGCAGCAGGGAGAAAAGGTTTAGTCCCATCCCCGCGGGGTCCTCAGTATTGAGCCCACCTACCCCCCTCTGAAATCAGATGCAGGCCGTGAGCATGTGGGAAGACAGCAAATACGAAGTGTAATCTGGGAGAAGACAGCTGAAGAAGCTGAATCACCCCCAAAGGACACAAGGAGCAGTGCCTCATAGGGATGATGGCATTTGGAGCACGATGTCCCTCTGGGAGGTGATGTCTGCACATACCAGCCACCCCAGCTGCTGGTGGCTGCTGCACTCCAGGGGCATGATGAGAAGGGGAGGAGGCAGTTTTCTCCCCTTTCTCTCAGCCTCCCCAAGGCCAGCAAGGCCTCACTCGTGGCGTTATGCAGTGTTTAATACCCGTGGTGAAGTGCACATCGCACACCTGCAAATGAAGCAGCTTGTCCTGCGCAGCATTTCTCTACTCAGAGGAACTCTCAAGTGACAAGCTATTAAAAGGAAGACGGAATTCAAAGTTTAAAAATCAGCAACATGGAGATTACTTGGGGTGAAGTCAAGCTTAGACAAATTTGGAGCTTGTGTTGCTGGAGCAGGACCAGAGCAGCCGTGGGCTTCCCAGCAGAGGTCACTGCCCCCAGCAGCAGCTCCTCTGCCACTCACTCCAGAAATTCACACAGAAATTCGTGTGCTCCTTTCTTCCCTTTAAAGCGTGAGCAAGCAATCACTTACAGCCCTGATACACAATAATTAATCCTTCAAGGATGAACAATGTTTATTTCAATGACACGCTGGGGTTTGGGCAAGCGGGTGTGGCATCATCACAACGTTTTGTTGGTACCACAAAGTCCAATGGGGATGGAGCAAATTTGTCCCACTCCTCTGCAAGCACATCAGCAGTGCCAGACGTGAGTAACAGGCAGACACTCACTTCTGGTTTGCAGGGATGCTTGGGTACATCGAGAGCCAAGGAAAGCACTGTGAAGTGGCTGGTTGCGGATCAGGAGGGATTTGGGGATGGGTTAATTAACTCCACTTTTATCTTCCTCTAGGAGCACCAAGCGAGTCTCAAAGGTTCAGAGGATTCATTCTGCTAAGCCTCCAAATGCCTGCACGCAGCCCTGCAGAAATACTCACTGGACTGTCTGATCTACTCAAGACCTGGCAGGATTTATTATTTTAAAAGGTGCTGCTCTCACTTTGCAGAGGGGGAAGCATTGTGCAGAAAAAGTACAAGTTTTTCCGTAATCACAAGAGAGAATGCAGCAGAGAGGGCCAAGATTCCTCAATCCCAGAGTAATATCTTAATCAATGGGCCACATTATTTCAATTCCTTCTCGTTCCCATCTCAGTGAGAGAATCTTAACCCCACTTCTCTGCAGCCCTTTTCTTCCTTCTGTCCTCCCTCTCCAGACTCCTTCCTTCCCAACATGTGGCTCCCACACTGCAATAGATAAATCTGCCTGATTAACTCTGCACAAAGCAACTCATTGATGCTTCTGGGGTTCATGACGGCGCAATATTATGGCTGTAGCAGAGGGGACATGGACATGAACTGGGATGACAGCAGTTCCCATTACTTGTTCCCAAAGAAAGAAAAAAAAGCCCTGAAAGTGAACATCAAAGCATGGACTTGCTTAAAGCAAATTAGATTCGATTACACAAATTGATATGAACTAAGGAAAATTGCTCTTACCACCCTTTCAACCCCCCTTTCATCACATTTGCTATTTTTCCTGATGCTCCCCCTCCATCCTGGCAAGCCCCATGTGCTGCTTGCATCTCCCACATCCCAATGTGTCCCCAAAATTCTTCCATCTGTGGTACAAAGGGCAGCTGCCACCTCCAGCAACCACTGCTTTGTTCGATTTCAGGAATATTCTGAGGCCATTAGACAGAAAGATGCTGTCTAGAAATAAAAATACAAATAAAGTGAGGCTAATTCTTTTTTAGACTCAGGACTTTTCACCCTACAAGGCCCATGAGATGCTGCAATCCATGGGAAAAAGAATAGGAAAATAGGAGTGAGAATCATGGAAATTTAAGTGTACCAAAAAAAAAATAAAGAGGGCTTAACCTCAGTAAAATTTTTGAGGAGTTTTGTGTAAGAAAGGAACTATGAAACTATGAAAAGAAAGGATGGATTGCCCCATTCAGAGCAGCCCTGGGTTGGATGCTGTGCCTCAGGCAGACACAGACCTTGGGGCTCGATGTAACCACGCAAAATTATCAAGCTTCCTCTCCAGACTGTGTCTGTGATTCTGCCCTGTGCTCTTACAAAGGTGTCAACGATACAAATGAATGAAGGCAATGTTGCACTTGAGCAGTATTTTAACACATGGCCAGTCAAGATTTAAAGAAGGAAACTGAACTGGGCAACCAAGGACTTCAAGTGACTCTTCTGGGCATGGCAGCTGTGCAAACAAGGGCTGACAAAAAAGTGTTTTATCTGCAGCAGAGCCCCAAGTGCAGACTGGCCCCCTTTGCTTGCTGTGGAGTCATTGCATGAGAGCATTGATAGAGAAATTGTCATTTTCCCCTGACTGCTACTGCTGAAACACAGAAACATCCGCCTCCAAAGGGGCTGAAACACATCCCCGAAACAAGACCTGACGTGACCAGGAGTGGCACTTGGCCCTGCTCGGCAGTTCCCATCGTGCCAAACGGGCTGTGCTGCAGCGCTGGAGTGGTGATCAGTACCTGGCATGGCACCCCAGTGATGCTAAAATCCTCTCTTGCCACTGGCTGGCACAGAGACACCATGTCCTAATCACTGCCACCAGAAGTGCACAAGGCCCCATAGGTCCAGATCCAGCTCTCATGGACAATACTCACTTCAATGTTTGCCAAAAAAAATCTAAAAATCAATATATTCCATGGGCTTTGGCTAGAGATTGCTTTTAAGAAGCATGGGATTAAAATTTGGAAGCTGATGTACAATAAGGGAAGCTAAATCCTTTAATGACTGAGCTTTCTGTACATCTCTGCTGGCTCCAGACCATCCCAGAGGCCAAAGAGCTGGCATTAAACCTGCTGCATGTTGCTGTGGATCATTAATTAGAGGGGCTCCACTCTGCACAGATAAAAGCAGAGAACCCAGATTTTGCTGTTGCTTTGGCTGCTGATCTGCCAGGAGAGCACGTGAAACACCCCAGCTACAAACCACGATTGAATCACTTACATTAATATCTATCATATTTAACACAGAAAACCAGGATCAGTTAGAGGAATCCTGTACAAAAACCTTGGGCAAACACGAGAGCTGCCTAAGTAGGGCAGGTTCCCCCCAGAACAACTCTTTCCAAGCCAGTGTTACATTTGCAAGACGTGACATTTAATGCTGCACCTCCACGAGCAGCACGTGTCACGGGTAAAATGCCACAAGAAAGCATGAATAATTTTGCGAAAGCCAGAACTAACAAAGCCTGAGCCTGTAAGGATTCGTGGCTTTGAGTAACCAAATGTCTTTGAGAATCAATGTTCCATTATTCCCACACGTACCCTGGTGAGAGTTTTGCCAGCAGCATGAGGGTTGATGAATTCACCAGTTGGCCGGGGGAAGTGTTTAAATCATAGTTTCTGCTCTGGAGGACACTGCAAACTTACCTCTGCTCAGCTGTCTTATTTGTTTGAAATGAGTCAATAATTTCGACAGATAGTAGGATAGTCTCACACATGCTCACAGGGAGTGATCAGATCAGATTGCTTTCCACTTGAAAGAAAACTACCAAAAAATCTTCATGATGGCTCAGAATGATGTGAGGATTCATGGGAACAAGCCAGCCTGATCTCAAGGAGAAACCGTGGCAATTCTCTTAGAGGGGAATGGGGCAGAGTGAGATGGCAGGGGTTGGTGTGGGGAAGGAAACTGGTGGCTGTCCTGGAAATGGCTGGCTGGCTGCAGCAGAGCTCTGCCCGCCATTCCTGCTCCCAAAAAACCTTCCAATACTGATGCTGTGTGTGGGGCCTGCACTGCCTTACCTCAGTGCCATTCTTGTACGAGGGGCCCAAAACTGACACCAAGATTGGAGGTGCAGCCTCACCAGTGCAGAGTACAGAGGGACAGCCACTGCCCTGGTCCTGCTGGCCACACTACTGCTGATGTTTGAGACATGAAAGGGAGGGAGGAGAGTGTGGTGCCTCACATCAAACATGTCCGGTTGATTTTCAAGGGTCCAAATTGCAAGAGGCTACCAGATTGATGTCACCAAGTCAACTACCTTTCCCTGAGATGGGCACCTGTGAAGACAGCTTTAGAAGAAACGTGGAAGGTTTAATGACCCTGAGATTAATTTCTACTACTCCGTATCGCCCACAATGTCCTCCCACTGCAGCCAACAAGAACGTGGTCCAGCAGTGGTGACAGCTTCTGTGGCTGCAGAAAGGGCTTTGGTCCGCACCATCTCAGGCCAGCAGCCTCCCTCTCCCTCACTCACAAACACACATGCAAATAATGGGAAACTTGGAGAAACTTCGGCTCAGACACAGAGCAGAGGGGTGAACAAAACCAGGCAGATGTCAGTTGCTCAGCAAAGGTGGCTCTACAAAGTCTGAAAAGCCAAAACATCTGGTTTTTCTGTCCTACTACACTTAGATTGCTGGCGTTTTTTGAAGTTATATCCTTAATTTGTCTATTGCAAAGAGCTGGAGGAGGTTTACTGGATTCAGTACCGAATATTCCCTTGCTTAAAAATAAAAGAGAGCTCATTTTTATGAGCTGAAACATAGAAATGATGCCAGACGGTGTTTTTTGACCTCCTCTGATCTCCTACCACCGTGATACCTTTTGTTCCCACCCACATTACACATCTTGCCTTGCTTCATCTAACAACTGGGCAAGGGAGAGCTAATTCCAGCTCCAAGCCAGATGGTTCAGTGCCCATATGCTGACTGCCTGGCCAAATTAGTTAAATCTCTGTGGCTAGAAGGACAAGCAGTTGAACTTTGGGGTCATGTGGGGGTTGCAAAACACAAGACTGCTCACAACACAGGAAGGAAATTAACGTCTTCACTAATATTTTTAAGATCTCTCTGCTTCTGTCAGGTTAATTTGGTCTGCTTTGGAAAACCAGCTAGAAGAGAAAGACCCTGGATGCCCTAGAAGATGGCACACAAAGGTAAATATGGAGGGATGAGTCACTTCATAACCTTCCCTCAGTTCTGACTGAAGAGAAGACTGTGACAAGAAGCTCCAGTGTTGGTAGCAAGTAGAAAGTGGCTCAGAGCAGGTGTCTGAAGGAAGTAGGAACAGTCAAAATTCAGAGAGGGATGCCCACCAAAAGACCTACGTCTATTAGCCTTAGAAGATGGTGATGATCTTAAAATTAACATGGTTTCCAGTTTAGTTTTTTTACAGTTTAACACTTCAATTAGGCATGTAATTTTCTGTATGCAAAACAATGGGCCAGGATGGGATTTGTCCTGATCCAATGTCTTAGCAGGATGCTGAGTGATTCTGCTGTTAGTGCAGCTGCCACCTCTGGGGCCCACATGGAGGAGGAAGGACAGGGAGGTGTCAGGACAGCTTGTCTCATGATTAAACAACTCGACCTCTCTCCATTTAATTTTCCAGATCCTACCCATCACCTCTATAACCTCCTGTTACTCAGGAGTGAAGACCCAGAAATATTTCCATCCATTTCAATGGCCTTTCTTCCCTAGCACTGCATGTCTTCTATAGCAAATCCCAGCCTTATGTACCATGTGCATAAAATGTTCTCATGATATTTTGTGGTGATAAAGTCAAGCTGGAGACATTCCACAGGCGAAAACCTGAGCTGTGTAGTTAATCAGCTGTAGCACTAACAGGCTGTGACAAAACCTACCCACATACACCTTGAAACTTCTGATCCCTGCCCTACCTCATGTTATACTTCCTAGTGAGATCACAACAGAGCTCAGACAAAAGCTGAACATTTTCAGCACAGATTCATGGATTTTTCACCAGGCACTGGTGGGACTTTATAACCCCCCACGAACATAACAAATTAATTTAGGTACTTTGAGAATAACCATGAGCGATTCCTGGATCACACACCTGGAGTTAGGTGCTGACCTTGTGCTCACTTGTCAGCTTGAAAATGCTCAAGCATTTTCAGGTGAATGCTGCTCAGCAGCCGTTCAAGGGAAAGGAATTCCAACTCTGGGTCTTCTATTACTAAAACTTGCAACTCTAGTGGGAAGACTAGGTCCAAAGAACCTTCTGGAATGCCTATATCCCTGCAGCAGATCTGGCAGCCCATTCAAGAACAGGAATATCCCCATGTCAGTGCCATTTCAGGAATACCCCTGGCGTCCACAAGAAGCAGACCAAACCACGAGAATGACAGTTTCCAATTGGTGGATCCCAACTGGCAGTGATCAGAAAGGCTTGCAAAGCTTGAGCAGAAGCCTCCAGGCTGTTCAATGTGAAACACATCAAAACAAATATTAATGATGAATTAATCATTAAAGGTGAAAAAGATAAAAGCAGTGTCTGCAAGGATTTATCTCAGACAAAAACAGCGTACCATCCTTTAGTTCTTGGCAGCAGCCCTGTTTTTGCAGTGTGGAGGACTGTGGATGTACATGTGCAGCCAGTAATTAGAGCTGATTCCCACTCCCTTGCCTGGGAGACTGAGGAGCCACGTGCAGTTAAAGGTGGTGAGCAGCTCCTGGGCTGAGGTAGGTTGTTCTGGAGGTGTTTCACAAACATAAAAGCAGGCTCTGTTTGCAAAACCCCTGAAAAACAGGAAGACTGACACTCTTGGAAGGGTGATCTGGCCGCAGTCAGAGCAGCTATCCTTGTACACTGCCTCACAAAACGAGAAGATCTTATTAGTTTCCAGTGAATGAAGAGCTGAATAACTGGTGTAACACTTTGTGTGGCCTCCTGGCTCTCAGATAAGTGCAGTGTGTACACATATACTCAGTTCTATCTGAAACCTGGCAGCAGACATTCCATCCCTGAAAAGAAAGCCCTGCCATCCGTGAAATACCCATTTGACACAGACACAGGTCTGTTGTTGTCTACCATTATCTCCTTCACTGGTTTGAATACATACTAATGAAGGGTGAATGCTATAACACCCATGCACCTGCATAGGTAAGTTACACAGGAACATGGAAAAATGCCTATTTAGACAAGTACAGAGTTGAAAGTGTAACAAAATCAGCTATTTCATTCCACCATATGGAGAACAAATGTAGCTGTCACCCAGATGTGACAGAGCTGGAACTCCCAGCTGTGACTTTTACAGCATGTTTATCTATTGGGTTACCCTAAAAGCTTATGCATATGGGTGAGGTGGAGCTGAACTGCTGATGATAAGGACAAGCAATAGTAAAAAGGCAGAGAGGGTTTATGTACTCAGAAAACACTGATGTAACCAAAGAGACACTTTGGCTCACAGCAGGAGGCAGGGCTATGCTCTACAGTCACATCCAAAGAAGTTTACGCCTCAAAACCACATTTTCTCCACACGAGAAGCAGAAAAGAAAATGGGCAACCAAGCACAAATGACATCCTGAACATAAATTTCTTGTCCCCCAATGAAGCTGAGCCGTCCTCTGCATGCTCAGCTCTGCCGATTGTTGCTGGGCAGCCTAGAAAATCACAAGCTTTGATTGAGTCTCATCAGACTGGGTGCCCATGTGACAATTAAGGCAGATTACAGTTCCTCAGTGCCATGCCAGCAGCCAACAGTGTCACACTTGCCCAGCTGCAGGTGTCTCCTACAGTGAGGAACAGCCAGTGCCCTCCAAAATGGGTCGGAGACCCTGTGTGTGCAGGGGGTACAATAATAATCACTTTGCTTCTCCTGGCAGGTGTGGGTTTGAGTTTTGATCAGGTCTCGATGTATTTGTGTCACTGGGGCCACTGTGCATCGGCTGTGCTTGCCTGCACCCTGCCCACCTGGCTGGCCCAGGGCCACGTGTCCAGGGAGCAGGGAAGCCTGGCAGACTGGGATTCTGGAGCACAGCTCTCCTGGGCCTCCTGGGCAATCCTTAGCTGGCATCCAGGCAGTGGCTCTGACTCAAGTACTTGGTCTGCCGGGACAAGCCACATGACAAACTCATCAGCAGCAACCTGTCAGAAAACCCCCTCCTTCCCACCAGGCTACTGGGAAGCCAATTTATTCTATTTATTGAGACAGAAGGATAAGTGAGAGGCTAGGCAGGTTTCCACATTTCATCATCACTGTATGAGGACACTCCCACACAGAAGACTGCTCCCCCAGTTGCCTGTGGGAAGTGCCAATAGCCCTCGGGTGAGTCACAGACACCCTGTGCCATGAAAGAGTAAATGGGAAAGCTCTGCACAGCAGGGGGATTGATCTCGGAGGACAGACCGTGCCACTCCATGTTCATTATGAGTTACTGTCCTCCATCACAGAGCACAGAAAACCAAACTCAAAGGCAGATCCACTTCTCCTGACACTTGTGTGAAAGCAGTGGTACTCCTAGAAGTCCCGCAGCTGCTCCACTGCACAGCTGGCAAATGACAGAGGAGAACACGGCTCCAGCCCTCCATAACTGAACCTGCCGTTTCAAAGCCAAAGTGAAGGCTACTGCTGTTCAAGCCTGGTTTATTTTCACTCTTCCCAGATACTAGGGACAAAAATATGTCTTCTACTTCCACTGCTATTGGGTTTGCTTTGCATGTGGTCTTCAGGAAAGAAACAGAGGGAGAGAATAGGAAAAAACCTCCCAGCAACAGGAAGAATTAATCATGGAATAATTCAGCGGGGCCAAATCTTGGAATCTTTAATCAGGCAAGACTGCTGGGGTTCTCACTTGGCTGCATTCATGTCTTGGCAGCATCACTGTAGAGTCCAACGTAGACTTGAACTCAATACATCGAGTGGCAGAAAAGTCATTTAACCAGAAAAATATAATTAGCAGAAATCCTTGTTAATGAGGATGCATTTTGCTTGTGTATAACAGCTAATTGGTTTTTAACCAGGTGAGAATAAGTTTGAGAAGCTTAATCTCCCCAGTTTTACAATAGATATCACAAAGGGGGTCTAATTAGAAATTAAATAGTGAAGTTCATTTATTCCTGCTACATGTATCAGCGTGGAGCATAGGGACCCTAGGGTTTCTATTTTTAGGAGAGAGAAACCCGGATTCACAAATGTCCCCAGAGTACCTTTGGAGAGGTAACAGAGGAGCCTAGACCAGAAGCCAGCTCTATACTTGCAGCCACTTGCCCAGAAAAGAGGACTTTAAGTTGCAGTTCCCTCTTTTCTTATGGCATGGAAGTACAGTTTTTAAAAACACCCACTTAGTAGCCAAGGACCAGACTTCTAAAGATTATTAGGTACCATATGATGCAAGTAACTTCCTACAGTAGCTAAGCATCAAAGTGCTTTCCAACTTCCTCCTGGGTATCTTCAGACAGCTAAATATATTAAAAATATATATCTAAAAGATTTCTAAAGCTGATGTAGGCACTGAAGGGCTGGAAGACTGGAATCTTTCCATGGTTTTAAATCTCTAATAACCACTGCAGAAAGAATTTATGTTTTTTAAATGGGTCGCTGTGGCACTGTCCTGCAACAGAGCATGGAGGTTAACAACACAATATTTCAGACAGCAACAAGCACAATATTAATGTCATAAGCAGCAATTAGTGTTAAAAGACAGCAAATCCTTCATGTAAAATAAATGCATGTCTAGCTGTGGGAACACTAGGGCTAAAGAGCAATGTTGCAATGACATGTGGTTATTTTTCCATTATTCTAGCTAGGTTTTACCTCTACCCACTGACTTTTTGCAAGTCATGATGAAGCAGAAATGGGAATAAAAATACCTTGAAAGCAAGGGTTAATAAATGTACTTCAAAGGACAATGATAGCAAAATTTCTCTTTGTCAATTCCTTGTTTTCATTCATGCCATTTAGAATAAATAAGTACGAAAAAGTGGGTTTTTTCATGGCATTCAAGAAAATGTTTTCTAACCAACTGGCTTATAAACTACAGTTGTATAGATTTCTAATATTTTATGCAGCCAAGTCACACATACAAGTCACACGTGGTGACTCATTTTTTCCTAAGCAATACATCTAATTTATTCAAGGTATTCAGAATGAAAGGTAGCTATTAGATGAAGACTAAAATAAATGGTACTAAATGCAGCCTTAGTGATGATGGACACAGGGCATTCTGGTAACATCCCCTTTTTTTCTGTGCTAAAAGCTGTGTTGCTCCCCACGAATAAAGCTGAATTAATAAATGAAAGCTGTATCCTGCTTAAAGAGCATCTGCCAATAGAATTTGTCAGGATGATGCTGGAGGACCCCTAGGACACCAAATACGTCTTGTTTCTCAATTTTGAGCTGGGTGGAGCATGTGTGTGGGAAGAAGGTATTCTCCAGCTTAGCCTTTGAGGCGACTCAATGCCTGGCTTCTCCCAGAAAAAAAAGGCGTTATAAAGCAAGGGGTGTGATTTTATAGCATTCACTCCTGCCTATTGTCTGCTTAATTGGAGTGATGCATTCATTTGTGATACACTGTGAAACAGTCATCATCCCTTTCTCTTTTTTGTCATTACCTCAGCTTTATGTGGCATCAGTAAATCCAATGTCTTGTCACAAACTGCAAGTGTATCAGCGCTTGATAGATGCTGAGCACAACAAGTAGAAACTGCTGGGAAAGTAGCTGGTGATGTGATTAGCATCACAAACTGATGAGGTTACAAGTTCATGGCTAGATGAATGTACGCATTCTCACGGGTCTTATCATCTGCGATCTGGTGATCTCTCAAGAGCTGGATTTGGAATAAAATTTACAGAATGTCTCAATTCCGAATGCAACATGAATGCAGGCACAGATGTTCCTATACAATTTCTAATTTGTGCTTTAGCTTAAAACCTAGAATTGCACAGGTCCTTGTCAATTATATGTCTTCTCATATGTCACACTCTCCTGCACAGTGCCCCTTGAAGTTCAAATCCAAACTGCATCAGAGTACCAGCCTGACAAGCATCCTGTCCGAGTCCTTTTGCCCTGTTTTATTGCTCTATCCATCTAGTTATACTTCAACTTGTGAATTACTGCATTATCAGGTTACCCTGTGTTCTGGTGGGATTTTAAAATAACAACATATTTGATGGAAATAATTATTTCCGCCAGTCAGGAGGGCATTTGTGTACTCTCAACAGGACGGTAAGAGGGAGGAAGCTACCTGCTGAGTTAATGCTGTGGCTCTGAGTTTCCATTAACCTTCTAACTTCAGCCATTTTTCATTACGAAATCATGAACTTCAAACCAAGCACACAGAAAAATATACATTTCTCCCCACTCACATAACTCTGAAGTATGACTGGAAATGCTGTTTTCGCACTTAAAAAAAATCCACCTTTGACCTAGGACAGAAAACCAAAGTTTGCAAAGCCAGTGGAATTTGTTTAAGAAGTTTTGAGGATTTCCAAGGGGGCTGGAGTTAACTTGGAAACATGCTCAGGCTGGCACCAGCTACCAGCAAACACTGTGAAAAATACTTTGGAAATGTTTAGGGGAAAAAAAAAAGAATCCATATGCCCCAAATACATTTGGGCTTCCATGTGTGGCTTCATGCCAACTAATGGGCACATTGAGAGGCACAAACTTACTGCCAAGAAACCAGCCAGAAACCTCCAGAGACACCAGACACCAAGGAATGTCTCTCTGACACCTTATTTATCTTTCTGAAAGGTATAACCAAGTGGAACCAGTCAGTTGGAATGGGCAGGAAAGTGTCAGTTCTTACTCCAAGGACACACACTTGCAGATATTTAGAGGATAAGGTAACCAAACCTTGTGTCTTTATTCACACCTGAGCTGGTCCACACCATGCTGTCAGACCTCTGAGCTGGTTCTGGTGACACCATAATGAACGAGTCAAGCAGACTCCCCAAGGGGCAGACAGGTTTCAGTGGCCTGAAACCAGGCCTCTAATACCAGTGAAGTCACACTGTCAAAATCCAATGTACAAAATCTGCTGAGCAGTTAATATTGCATCAGCCATGCATGTGCTCAGTTCAGACACAATTCACTGTTATTTTGATTAACAGACTGTTGACCTATGCTTTGCAAACTCTGTACCAGATACAGGTGGGGCAGGTGAGCCTCTGTTTCTAACACGTCATTTTGCTTTTGACAGACATAAATACACTTCTGAGTAGATAACCAGAGTCGTCAAATCTCACAGTACTTAATCATGTAGTGTGAACAGTTAGAACACAATCTCACATTAATCTAATTGTTACTCAGTGTCTCCTGCTTTGTCTGCATTTCTGGTTTTGTTTCTATGTCTTATTTTCTCCTCTGCTTTCAGCTGCTTCCCCCCCATCCATTTTCTCTTTGTCAGATGCCCACCTGAAGGTGGAAAGCTCTTTTCTTCCCCATGGCAGCTGTCTCACATACACAAGTCCTCTCTGTGGCTGCTGCTTGCACCAGCCATGCCGTGTGGTGACAGCAGGTCACACTTTCCAAAGACTTGTGTTTCCATTTGTGCTGCCTGTGAGACCCTGCTCAGGGGAGCAATCAGGAATAAAATAAAGAGAAGGGAAGAGTCACAAACATGCAGTTTCAGTTACTGCAGTCTTTTCCTCTCTGGCCTTTTCCATGCACTCACACTGCTGCAAAGCACATTTCCTAGTCCATGTTTTTGACTGGGCACATCTATGCACTATTCATTGCCTATTCCCTGCACATGATACTTTCATTCGTGTTTTTAAGGACCTTCTTAGCCTATTCCCATCTTATCTATTGCTCTTCCTGACCCTTGAGTCCTGCACTCCTGGTGCTACTGTCACTAGGGAGGGGTGAAAACATCTAAAACCAGGAGGATCTGTATCCTGGTGGCAGGCAGCAAAGCCACCAAGTTAATGGGACTTGTGAGCTGCCAGGAGTCTCATAAAGAAGAGAGTGCACAACCACAAGCAGGAAGCCCTTCTCAGCTGGACACCCACCTCCAGCAAGGACAGCAGGGCTCCTGGATGAGCAGAGGCTGCTGATGTACTGTCCAGAGGTAGATCTCTGAGCTCCAGCACTGTCTTTGCCTATTTCTGTGCATATCTCCAACATTCTGACTTTCTGGTGGGCTGCTCTCAGGCTCCCAGCTCCCTCTGCAGATCATTTCCTCAGGCCTTGGAACACATGAAGGCAGTCTGCATCCTAACCTGGCTCTCAGGGTTTCCTTTTCCTTCCAAATAACAATTCTACAATTCGAAGGTGGGACTTGGCCAAAGAGCTCGACAGATAAACAACCTCCATCTCTTTTTTTTGCCAAAATAACTGTCCTCTTGGGAGGAAGAACACCGATGCCTAATGGCTCAAAGGAATTCAACTTTCAGTTGATTAAAGTAGAAGTGGTCCTTGAAAGTGGAAAAATTCACCCAGGGAGGGGACTTCAGCCTGAAAAGGAACTGAGACCTCTCTCAGCACCGAGAGGGATTTGCCAGCTAGGAACAGGGCCTAAGCAGAGCAACCTGAGGATGTGCTGACCCAGCAGACCAAGAGCACAACTCCTTTTGAAAACTTCCCCATCCTTGCAGAAACCCCGAGGAAGGAATCTGCCTTCTGAAAATAACTGTCAGCTGCCTCCCAGGATGAATCCACTCGCTGTGTAAGATCCTTCCTAGTTCTAGACTTCAGCCGGGTACATGTCTGCTGAGGCTGTCAGCTATGAAAAGCGTTTCTAAAGATGGTCAGAAAAAAGCTAGAACAGAACTCTCCATCAAATACTGCTAACCTCTTCCAAGAAAAAAAAACATCTCCTTGCTTGCCCAGGTTGCCCCCAAAAAATACTAATAAGAACTTTCAAACAGAGAAATCTAAAATTAGCTGCCAAACTTCAAGCAGGTACGTGTGTGACCTGTGTTTTATAACCCCCAAAGCAAAGTGTTTAACACCTCTGTTGGATTTGCCAGAAACTGGCAATTCCTCATCGAGTTGGTGCATTACTCAGACATTGTGGTGATGGTTTGCAGTATGAAACAAGACAGATATGTGCACACCCTCTCTGCTCACTGCAATCCCTTGACTGCATTAATCCTCCATTCTAAACAGGATTTACTTTTCATCATTTTATAAACAGGCTGAGTGGTGGTGAGGATGAAATGTCCATCCACAGCAGGGAGTGAGGCCAGCAGCTGAAATCAAGAGGCCATTTTACTCCCTGAGCTTCAAATCATGGTCCAGAATGGATGAAGAAGGGTCTATTTCCCTGTTCCTCAGCATGACCATCTGCTCCCATCTCAACAAATCTCACCCACAGCCTGACTTTTTTGGTCAAATACTCATGGATTTCAAATACAGAAACCTATGATGTCCAGGTGAATGCCCTTGAAATGGGGACTGTTACACATTTTACAATATCAATTCATTTTTAAGACTAAAGCATATTTGAAATAATTTCTAAGGATTCAGTATGATTAAGTACACTGTTAGATGTGTAGTGCCAATGGTGATACCACCTTTCATCCAATGAAAAATCAAGCAATATCCTTCTCTGTAGGGATCCGTGGCTCACATAAACCTGGTAAGATGGTACAACAGCTCTTTTAAGACATTTCTACAGAAAATATGCCTTTACTCCTCACAATCATAGGCTTCCAGATCTTCTGGCTGATCCACCTAAAAAACCTTCAGAATCCCACTGGCACTGTTTGCAAGCTGCTCAATCTAATTGCTGATTATATCCAGTTAGATTTTATTACAGAAACAACCTTGTTGAAGTAAAAAAAAATTAAACAAATGTAAAGCTACTGCAGCTAGGAAGAGATTTAGAGCCCGATTCTCCAAACAAAATATTCTATCAGATAATTTAAAAAGAAGGTGATACAGTACTTCCTTGTGGTAGCATTTATTATTTGTTTAACTAAAGGTCAGCAAAAATAATAAAAAGCTGTTGTCTCAGGGACTACAAAGGCAGATTTCAGGCCTGGGAATCTGCTCTATTTTAGAAGAAATAAATTCATGTCAACAACCAGCACACTTTGCCAAACACTTCTTTCACTTGTCCCACCTCTCTCTGGCTTGAAGGCTGTTGGCTAAACCCTCTTGCCCCAGAATTCCAGCGTGCAGATTCCTTGTTTTCCTGACACCTTCACACAAATGGTCTTCCACTTCTGGCACCTCTCAGCCTTTTTTTTTTTTTTTTCCTGTAGACACTGAATGTAGGAAGCACAACTCACTTCACAACAGGTCTGTCGCAAGCAAGAGAACCGGCCAAATCCTGGAGCCCACCCACCCTGAAAACCTTGCTCCCAGCACCTGCCTCCGATGGAGATTCCTTGACAGCACCATTCCCCAACTACCCTGTTCTCTCCCCAAAGCCAGGGTTATCAGATCTGTGCAGCCCCTTTGGTTCTCCTTTTAATTTTGAGAAAGATTTGCTAATCTACTGCGAGCTGAGGAAACGTGTATTTCTCCACTAAGAGAATCCCCCTCCACTCCCTGTTTATTCGAGGACATTTTCTCCCATAGTGCCTTATCTTTGCCATTGTTTCCTGGTCTAATTACTTCCCTTCTGAGAACTTAATTTAATTTATCTCCTTGGAGTCAGGCAGGATCATATCAAATATGTAAACTCAGCTGGGCATGATATTCATACAAACAACGGCTCCACCTGCACACAATTCCTGCCCTATCACAAGCAATCCCACTTAGGAAAGGGAACGAGCATTTGTGAAAGTCACCATTTACTGCCATTATTGCAGCAATCTTGTACAGTGCAAACTCAAGCTACTGCTAGCCAAAGCATGCTACGGTTTCCCCTGAGGAAACTAAAATATTTTCAGATGAAGAATAAATAATCAACTTGGAAGGGTCTGAACAAAGAAGCCTCTGACTGAATTCTAATGAAAGGAAATTGTTTAAACAAGTGTTTGTTTTCTGAAAAGTTAACAGTTTTCTGGTGGTGATCTGTACTGATCCATACAGTTCAGTACAGCTAAAAATGGCTTTTTTTCTCACCTTCTCTGCTCTTTATATTCCTATGCTCTTTGCTGAGTGTCTGTCTAGGTTGGTACCTCCAGTGTTGATACATTTGGCCCATTCCTGGATGTGTTGCCAGGATGTTGTAGCTGCAGTCAGTGGTAACATTCCACACGTTTTGTTAAAATATTGAAGAACAAATCAGATGACACGGACTTTAAATGAAATCTTTATTCTCTGTCTGCTACTCATATGGACTGTTGAGATCTTGCATGTTGGGTTGTTGTCTAATGCTTGCTTTTTCTAGGCACGTTATTTTCCTCTCAGAGTGTGAGGAAGAGGGGTTTACGTACACAAAATGTGTAACAGAAGTGACAGAAAAGGTCCATACAAATAGGAGGAAAACAACCTCAACCTAGATAACTAGAAGACAATTTCATTTAATTATGTAGCCAACTTTTGACTGAATAGTTTCAGATTTTTTTAAAAAATGAAAGCATAAAGAGCATTTGAGAAATTCTTAAGAGACAATAAATAATACAGAGTAATTATACAATATATAATTGCATAATCTCAAACATGCTGTATGGGAGATCTTCTAACTCTACTAGTCAACACATGGAATAAAAAAGTGAGCTCAAATTGAAGCTGCTGTTGTTATTGTCCCTCACAGAGGAGAGCAGGGAACACTGTTGCCCAGGGCCTGTAACTCGCTCAGCATCACTGCTGGTGGCATGGTAAAGGTAGGGGATGGCAGCTTCAGAAGAAGTGTTTAACAAATGCCAACTTGTCTAGTGGTGTGCCACTGAAACCAGATTGGCTTCATTTCCTTTTCACTCTGCAGAAATCAAAACAGCCTATTTGAAAATAAATATGTAATCTTTGAGACCAATTAAGTTTTGTAAGCTGTGACCAGGAGGAGAAGAGTGGATCAGAAGTTGGGCTTCATAATTAAAGCTGACTGCAATCTAAGTTACTAAGAGATTTTGGCTTGTCTTGATTGCGCATTCCTCAAGATAAAACTCTAATGACTGCCTGATCTGGATCTCCCTCTGTACCTCATGTGTGGTTGTCAGGAGCCTGTTACAATCCCTCCTGCAAAGATGGGCTCTTCCAATTTAGGCTGTAGTGTCTCCTGTCTTTACCTTGACAGGAGTCAAGGCTTCAGTCCCCAGCTGACATTACAAGCGCTCGCCTGCTAAAATATGCATGGGAAAAAGGAAATAATAAAAGCAAAAACCATAAAGCAGCGGCCAACTGATGAGTAAAACACCATCTTTGCAATTTGGACAGACACTGATCCCTGAGATAAGAATCTTTCCTAGGAAATATCACACCCAAGATCTTTCTAAATTCAGGGCAAGCACAGCAGTGTACCAAGTATAAAGACAAGTTGTTACAACTTCAAGACTATTTTTTCATGCCAGTGCCAGTTCGACATGTGTCCCACCCTATTAAATTATTTTCTATTGCTTCTTCCTATGTGATACTACCTTTAAAACAGTAATTAGAGAACGTGTTTGTTTAGAGGAACGCAAATTACTGCTTTGCTTCAAGGCCTGCTTAACATGTCAAGTTATCCTGGAACCAGAATAAAATCATCAGTGAAAAATAAATATTCTGTGTACAGTATCATACAGCATGTAACACCTCCCTCTAAGGTGCTCATGCATCATTTAGTGCTTAACACATTCCCAGGAAGCAGGAAATAACTCAGACAAGCATCAGCACTTAACCATTCGAGGGCAGGCATTCTACTGCAGTGATGTCTTGAGCAAGGCTGGACCACTTCCAGTTCCCAGAAAGGAAACAAAAAGACTTGGTCCCCACCTTAACTCCAGGTGAGCATATTTGCCTTGCCCGTCTGAGCAAAGAGTTCACAAGAAACTGGGCTCAGTGCCTGGTTTCATTCTCACTGTGGGTCGATCAAATGTTTATGTGCTGCATCTCACCACAGCATTTCAGCCTGTGCTGGTCCCCTGCTCTCTAGGGCATCCAAGAACAGGTTCTAGTACTAATCTAAGGAACTCATACACTAAGTTAAGTTTATCCTGTCCCAGGGAGCATCTGCCTTTCTATCAGACTCAGTTATTTTAGCAATGGCAGTCAGACACAAAAGGTTTGACAGGTCCAAGGAGAAGGGACAAAGGGTATCTCAATGACTGACCCAGCGCTTTGGAAGAGCTTCCTGGAGGTGAGCAGGAGGACACACAGAATGTGTTTGGGCAAAGTAATGGGGTTTTTTCTACAGGAATTACTACTAAAGGATATTAATCCAGAGCGGGCCCTCAGTCACCCCCACAATCCAAAGGATTTCTAGCAATACCTGTGTCCTTGCCACCATCAGATTTGCTGAAAGACATGTTTCTTCATCAGTGCTCTTCTCACAGACATTAGTAAAACTCTTCCACCTCTTCACAGGCAGAGAAGCATTTTTTTGTACTTCATTGTCTGCAGTGTTGCAAACACAGTGCCAAGATACCATGGTGAGAGATAGCTATGAACTATGATGCTTAAAGATATTCCTTTGAGGCTGGGAAATGCAGACACAAATGGGTTTATAACATGGTCCATACCACAGTGCACATCATGTCACAGAACCACAGAATCACTACGGAAAAGACCTCTAGGATCACCAAATCCAACCATCAGCCATGTTCACCACTAAACCATGTCCTCAAGTGCCATATTTTTATGGTTTTCAAACACTTCCAGGGACGGTGATCAATGACAGCTTGCATGTGGCTTTCTCGTTTATAGCAGACATATCAGCTGTGTGAGGAACACCATTAACTCCAACAAAGACATGCAAAAATACTGGAGTTCTTCATGGGACAACTATGCTCCACACACCCAATCCCACTGAAATAATTTTGGTTAGAGCAGAATTGCCAGCCAGAGACTGGAAAAGAAGGTGTTAAGGTATTGGGTGGGCAGAGACAGCTATGAAATGGCTTAGGAAATTTCCTAAGTCAGAAATATCACACGCAGATTACAGAAATCACAGTGTTGTCTCCTCGGTGGAGGATGTCTCCTCAGGGCTTTCTTTCCAAGCAGACCGAACCACGGTAAAGGTCAGCATCGTTTACAGACAAATCTATTTTGTAATACATGGAGCACACTGTGCCTCACACACAAAAATTGCTGCCTCGGATCGACACAAATCCTCATGGGCATCTCCCTGCAGAGCAGGGAGGATGGGAGGAGCTCAGTCAAGCAGCAGATTTGCCATCTCTGCATCCTGCACACGTGGCAAAACAGACCTGGTTAGCTGGTGGTGCGAACACCTGAGCCCACATTGTTCTGCAGCCCTGAGGGCTCACTGATCCCTGTTTGACTTTGTTTTGACTCAGGCAATAAACACCAGGGAGGTTCTAGCCCTTGTGCAAATCCTTCTCCAGCCATGACCACAGCCATACATCCGGCCACGAGTCTCAAACATATGGATGCACCTCTGACAACATTTGGAAATGGTGTCCTTGAGCGCAAGGATGATCTGGCACATACCTTCACTCGGCTGTTTATAGCTTTTAGAGCTTACCTGCAAAACTCCTCTGTCTATGAAATACTGAAAGTGAATTTGAACAAGCTGTAAGTCTGCAAGGGGATTCACAGTTCCAATTCAAATTCTTGGCATTTGTGATCACTTTCAGACTTTTTTTTCTATTTTAAGTGAGAAGTGCAAAAATATGCAGCAGGAATTAACTGTTTGGGAATCTCTTCAGCATCCAAGTTGTAGAAAGCTTTTCTTGAATCTTCTCATCTCGCTTCATTCCTTCTCCATTCCCCCCTTCTCCTGGATTACTCAATCTCAAAAGCATCCATGCAGCCATGTGTCATGCTTAAATATATTTTTATTTAGAGTGATGTGTGTTGTGTTATGCCTCCAAGGGATGGGGTGATTACTACAACTGTAGTGATCGCAAGCAAGGAGCATTTTTGGTCTGTTATAGGACAATAACTCCTATTGGCAGAGCTATGGAAAAGCTTCTGGTCCCACCACAGCAGACTCAATGCAGCTTCTTTGATCAGCAGCACAGTTCCTCACCATTATCAAAAGTAAAGAGGAGAAAATGTGAGGAAAATTGTTTACAAAACAGCAAGACCAACTGCTCACGATGTTCCACTTTATTTTTAATACACAGAGAAGCACAGTGCTGCAAAACAGTTTTTGATTAACTGTTTTCTCCCAGCAATACTTTTGTCTTTGCACAACACTGCCAAGTGTAGATATTTATATAACTCAGTAATGGTTATGATTTTGCTTCAAAAATGTTATTTCAGTGTGGCTGTGCCATCACCCAAAGAACCCTGATGCACATGTGGCTTCAGGAGGAGTCTTGGAGAAGAGATGGTCTTTTAGGACTCTCAAATGACAAGTTTAGTCTGGAATAGGCTCATTAAAACCCGTAATTTGCTGTTCTTCTTCCTCCACTTTGGAGAAGGGAAACCATGGCCAGGACCAAGCACAAAACCACAGACACCAACACTCTCAGTGACACCAAATCCCTTCACACCATCTTCTCTCTTGTAGAGAGGCCACAGCACAGGAATGAGCAAGGACTGGCTGAGACTCCTGCGAGGCCAATTAAAAGTGAGGTGAGCTCAAGTACTTTCTTGGAAAGAAAAGTTAATAGATAAGGATTTCCTGAAAAATGTATCCAATACTAACTCCTTCACAACTGTATTGCTACTGGAGGTGCTTTAACCTGCCACAGTTAGCTTCTGCTTTCTCCTTTTATTTTCTTTGGAGGTTTTTTTTTCATTCCTGCACGCTTCAGCGTGGTGGTTTCCACCCAGGAGAGTGCAGACCTTTGGGAATCTGTGGGCTTCACAGAGTCTGTAAAGGATAACTAAAAAAGTAAATCCATCATTCAGAAGTTTCAAATTAAATTGCTGTGGAGAAGCTGGCTCTGCTACTGGAAAAAAAAAAAAAAGTACCTGCCTGTTCAAATGGCTGAAAACCATTATTATAAAGCCATTTCCAGAATAAGCTCTTGGGCTTATGCTCTTTCATTTTCCTAAAAACAAGACACAAATCACCCACAGCAGTCAGAGCACTGATTCCCCCACCAAAACCCCTCCTTTTGCCCCATTTCCATACATTTCATGTCCTTGGCTATGTGTCCCTGCTGTCTCTCACCCACACAACATCGACGTGCTCCTAAAATCTACCACTCAGTTAACCAAAACTTGCAAGGGGAATAAATGGATTTAATAAATGAAGATAAAATCTGGATTATCACCAGGAATTATTGCCAAATCAAGCCCTCTTTTTGGGATTATCCCATTCTAAAAATGCTTTTTTCTCTCCTGCCAGGCTCCTTGTAGATCACTGCATGCCATAGGAACACTTCTAGTTACAGAGTATGTATGAGGAATGTCCAAAATATTCTCCAAGTACCCAAGGGTGTCAATAAAGAAGAACCTTGCACTCAATTCTGCATAGTAAAAACAGATTCCACAAGACAAGGACCTGTATAGGCAGAATATTAAAGAAACAGAAGATCTTTTAATATATTGAGAAATTCATCACAAGTAAATAGAAGTGAAACCCTGACAAGTTCCCAGACAAATGAGAATAATAGAGTATTTTTATGGAAGGAGTATACAGGATGCTTTTGCGGTTCTAGTGCAGAAGCAGGAGACTCCCACCAAGCCTGGCTACCTTTCTAACCACGAGTCAAATCCAGTTATCAAGATCTACTTAGCATAAACAGATGAAATAAGGCAGCCCACTTGCTGCAGTGGGTCAGATCAGGTGAGTGGTTTTCTCCTTCCAGAATCAAACACGGTTTAAAGCTGCTGAAACACAAAGCGTAGTACAAAATGAGCCTGAACTTCTGGGCAGTTTGGGTACTGTTTTTTTCTTGAAAAAGGTCTGTTGCTTTTTCACAAGACAATCTCAAAGAGGTTTCCAAGATGGTTCAAGGCCCAGACCAGCACTGAGCTGAGTGCTCCCTCTCAGGACTGACATTTCTTGGTTTGTTGTTCAGGACTGGGAGGACTGTGATGGACTACCTACGACCAGCCCCCAAGAGCAGAGAACAGTCATCCCCAGCATGGACGCTGCAGGCATAAGCATGACACAAGAATTTATACAGCTGACTAATAAAATCCATGAGGTCTTCTAATGCCCTCTGGATAGGAGATTTCAGTGAGATCCAGATCACTGCCCTGTGCAGATACTTTTAAGAATGCCACTCAAGTGTGCTTGAGATACAGATGTGACAGTGTCGACACAGAACCACATCTCTAAAGCTTATAAGATTTCACTGTGTGTAAATTGATGCAAAGCACAACCCTCTATACTCGTTGGCATCCTCTTTCTGTTATTTACTAAACCCTCCCCAAACCATCCCACTAATAAGTTTACCTATATCGGCTACTCTAGGAGTATATACAGCACTAAAATAAAACAAATCAAATTATGTTAAAATACAATGGTGTAGGTGTTCCAGCTTGAATAGTCATTTAATACTCAACTATGGGGAAAGAAATATAGTGAAAGATTGCCAGAAATACTGACATCAATCTTCCATTTCAAGAGCAATTCAGAGTGACTCCAAATATAGCTGGTCCTATTAAGAAAACAGCTCTTGGGTAAGAGTGCGAACTACGTCATCATAAGAAAGAAAATCAGAAACATATGCTTCTAATGGTAGGAGGAATTTTAAACAAAGTCAGCAGTTCAGCATCCTAATAGTAAATCAGAGAAAAGAGGGGAGAAGATCTCTATGTGCCAACCCCATCCTTTCAGGGTGAAGTTTTGCGATGAACTCTTGTCTGGTCTTTCAGTTTCTAGAAGAAAAAAACAACTTAATGACACCAGCAGGAGCAAGCCCCACTAGATAAAACACAGACCATGTTCCTCACCCTCTCACAGAAGCAGCTGTCTGGATTCCCTTGTTCCAGTTCTGTGGCTATGTGGAGGGAGGAGAGGGGACATGGCCAGTCCCTGGCAGATTCTCTCTCTGCAGGCTGAAGTTTGGCCACAGCCACAGCAGCTGAAATCAGCGGCAAGACCACAGAACACCCACTGTTCCCACTCATAATCCAGAGATGGCACAGAGCTCTCTCTGTGGGAAAGCCAGGATCCTGTGTGGGCTCAGCTGAGCCTGAGTTAGGAGGACATGAAGAAGGAGCAACTACCTTTGGAACAGTAAATCCCCATATGGGCTACGGCCCTTTTCTTAGATAGATCAGTCCAGGAGGCACTGAGGAAGAGGAAAGGAGGCTGTGCAGCTGTTTGTAAAGCCCTGAGTCCACACTGCACAACCACACGAGACAAAGCCCTGAAATCCACATGGGTGACCTCAGCTCGGGCTTTCTTTCCCCTTTTGCTTTGCGCCAAGATTCTCAAGGGAGCCTCGAGGAGTCATGTAACCAAGTTCAACGACTTTGAATTTTCCTATTGACCAGAATAGCATTAGATCATATTACCCATGTCTATTTGTTAATGACGAGTGCTCATTTACCCATGCTGGTGCTACATGGCTTGGACGTGTGTGTTGGACACCATAAATGGCAAGGACAATGCCTTCGAGACATAAACACTGTGGGACACAGCAGTTTCACTCAACAGCAATTTTCTCAGGACACACAAAAAACACAGAAGGAAAAGTTTCCAACTTCACGAAAATTTTCAGCTTCCCTCCCACCAACTCACTTGTGGTAAATATAAATCAGACAGCCACTGCTATCACTGTAACATAGAAAGGGGAGAACTGGCATTTCTATATAAATGCCAACAAAAGCTACATCTTTTTGGATCATGTCGTATCCACATATTTGTTGTGGCTTGCATAAGAAAGAACATAGAAAACAATGAAAAAGTCCTTTCCTCTTTGCTTTCAGTTAGAAATCCCCCATTATTCCCTTTAAGAGCAAAGCCGTGAACAGCCACTGTTTTCTCTTCTAATTATCAAGTTTAGAGCAGACATGGGAGTGACCAGATTGCTTCGGTCTGGAGAGATGCTTCTTGACAAAATGGATTATGCCAAATGCTGCTGCTGCTGCATGGGAATTCTTCTGCTTTTGGTGGAGGGGAAAAAAAATTAAACAGCTCAGAAACAACCCCACACCAATGTGGACTTTTCAAACCAGTATTTCAGCATGAGCTAACTATTGCACTCAGAGCCCAGTCCACCAAGGCCTGAATCCATTCCAGGGGCCTGCAGGGAATGGCTGCTTAGCTGAGGCTGTAAAGATATGTATGTGTAAGTCCAAAAAGGTCACGGTTTAATCCCTGGTGCGTCAGCCAAGACAGGAGATATCACAAAGGTATGAAGATATCTGAAGCAGGTTGTTATTTTATTTGGTGGGAACCAAACAGATTATATATAGAAATTTGGACTAATCTCAGAAGGAGACACTGCTGGCGTGGAGAAATGTATCTGGCACAGTTCACTGCTACACATTTGTCAGTTGGTTTTGGTTCAGTACAGAGCTGTAATATATATTAGATTGTTTGCAAAAGCTTCCTACCAATATCCCTTCTCAAAGTTACTGAACAAACTTTCAAGAAAAAGAAATAAATTCTGCTATTTATATTTTTAAGTGCCTTCAAAGAAGAACCTATTAACCCTAAGAAGGCTTGAATTCATCTGTGTCTACTTTCCTGGACAAAAAAATTAAGGGGTAAGTCAAGGAGGCAAAAGCATTCCTGTTTAATGTAATGCTCCATAATTTTCATTTGATAAAATAGCTGGCAGAGTAAAAGCTGACTGTCACCTATCCTTAGGGAAATGATTTCATAGTCCACTTAATGATATAAATTGTCAGTATTAAAACTGACCCACAGGTTTCTGCACTTAGAGAGATTTAAGACCTGGGCAATACAGCCAGATGCCTCTGAGAGCCAGAGACATAGAAACACAGATGCAAGCAAGAAAAATGTTAGGCTTTATTTTGAAAACTGGTTTGATTAATAGGCTTGAAGTCCTATAGTTGCAGAAGCACAACCCCTTACTATGGCCACTCTTAATTCAGCATAAAGAATATCTATTCTGATTAAGCCAGCATCTTATGAACATAAGACACAATTTAAAAAAATTAGAATTTCTGATTTTAAAAAGATAATCAATATTTAATTTGGAACAAAATTATCATCAGCAGTTCCTTGGCCAAACTGATCACCATGGCATCCCCCAGACTAAATGAGTGTTTTGTATGTCTGCCTTTGTTAAAAGATAAATTCTGTACCTACAGATTTTTTTTTACTTTTTTTCCCCTTCAAAACTCTTACTGAACACAAACAAAGTGTTGTATGAGTAAGCATTATAAGAAAAAAATCAATATGTATCACAGTTGACAGCTGCAGACTTAGTTGGTCAAATAACAATTAATTTATGCAGCTGTCAGTTCAGGATATTTTGGATATGTTCTAAACACAGAGGTTGCTGTCAAGTTTAACCTGATGCAGCAGAAAGTGGTATAGAGTACAAATATTTCCGCATTTTATTATGGTCAGAACCAGCCCCCTTTTGCCAAACTCTGGTTTAAGACACCTAGAATTGTTACCTTAATGAGACACCAAATCTAATAGTGATTCATCTTCTATAAATGAAAACAGGAGGTGTAAGTTGCCAATGGAGTTGTTTTAAATTCACGCTAGAGTCTCAGAAAAACCTGCCCACTGATAACATTACTGTCTAATTTCACATAACGAAGGCCAAAAATACAGCAACTTGTGTTTACAAAGCATTTTAATATGCAACTAAGAGCAAAAAACTGCTTTGGACAAGGAGTACTCATGAAAACTGTCATTTCTGATAAGATTTCTGTTTCTACCTTCTTGAACTGACACTTCTGGAATACTTGTTTATCCTCCCTGTACATTCTGATCCACTTAGAAATGCATATTTGATGATTTCCGCAGCAAGTGAGATTTGAGCTCAGATGCAGCTGTGTACCTGGAGGATGCTTCCAGCCGGCCAGATGATTCGTACCTTGCATTTACTTGTTCTCTTTATGCAGTACTTCACAAATTACAGCTCTACTTCACCACTCCAATAGTCCAGTGTTTTATGAATTACTGACGTGGATTTTAATAGCATGAAAGTAAGATAAAGAATTATCCATTGAGTTGCTCGGACTGTGCATCTAAAAACTTACCCATCACCAAAATACGGTCACCTCGAGGTTAGAAACTAACCTTGGTTCCCAACAGCACATCACAACAGCTTATTACAAAACAGTGAATTCTTCCAGTCCACATTTCAAGACAAAAGTAGAGAATAAATGCAAAATGCAATAGGGGGATAATATTTAAACAAAGACATCTTCACTTCCCTAATGCCATGAGATGTTTAAACAGCTTTTGTACTTCTTCTAAATGAAGAAATTACTTTGATGGAAAAAAAACCAAAACCCACATTTTTGGACAAAACATTCCAGATTACCTATGAAGAATCTTGGGAGAAAAAACAGAAGAAGAAATACTTTGCCTAATGAAGCCACCTAGGAGTACATCGAGTACATCCTTAGCTGCTTTTAGGCACCAAGACATCCTTAAAGTTTTGAACTGCAAGCACTGGAGAAAATGCTGTCTCTACTACCAAAGGCATGTGCTTTCAAATTAGGTAACTCTTAGGTTTAAACATGTGGGTGTAACAAAGACAGACCTTATTAATCCAGATTTAAAGCTGAGTCATTTCTCAAACTTTTAGATATTATTAAAAAGGCTTTATGCATCTTAACAAGTCTTTCCTTTTAGGTAACAGACAATGGCAATATAATCAGATACTTGTACCACTGAAACACAATCATAACCATCTTCCTGAGTATTACATACTGGAAAATAGGGCACATATTCTCATTCTTCAGCTAGGAGCTCTGAAAGGGCTCTGGCTTTGTTATTGCGCCTGTGCACAGAACAGGCTCCCCAGTGAAATGGTCACAGCACCAAGCCTGCCAGAGTTCAAGATGCATTTAGACAATGCTCTCAAGCACATGGTGTGACTCTTGGGGTGTCCTGTACAGAACCAGGAGTTGGACTCAATGATCCTTGTGGTTCCCTTCCAAGTCAGGATATTCTGTGATTCTGTGTGGCACAGAAGCAGACACCACCTAAGGCTGACATTCTAAACTAAAACTCATTCTGCTAATTTGGACTCTTCTTAGAACTCTTTCAGAAATCAGCTATTACTTCCTTGAATTAATTTAAAAGTTGAGTGCATTGAGTGACAATGTGCTTCCATGCCCTCCTTCTAACATGGATGTGCCATTTTTTGAGATGAGTCAGGGTATAGGGTGACCTTGGAGGACAATAGTTATGCCAGGGAGATCTGGTAAACCACCACCACCACCCAGGAGCGAGGACAGCTGCGTCACCACCCAGCAATCACAGTGAAATGACTTATCACACTGTAACCTCCTTGAAGGAACGCAGCTGTCTGGGTGTGCAGGGTGTGAAGTCAGGCTGAGACACAGAAATGCCACACACCATCTCTGAAGCCTGACCCAGCACACTGCACGTGACTGGAACGGTGCAAGACCAGAGAAGATACAAAGGATTCTGTGATTACTACTTCAGAGGGGATTTTTCTCTCTCATTTGATGTATTTTAAGGATTCTTTAAGATGCCTTGATCTGTTTCCCTACATCTGCTTGCATCTAATCTAGCATGAAATGCAATCCAGGCAGTCCTGGCTGCAAGTCTTCCCCTGCAAAGTTTCCAGCATCTTAGTGATGAAGAATGGTGTCAGCTTTGTTTCAGGTTTCACATTTTTTTCACTGGGATGAATTCTTTGCAGCAAAACTATTTGCTTAACACCGAGCCAACTGCGAGTGCCAAGGCAGAGCTGCTCTGTGCCATATCCACATATAGAGGGTCAGGTTCCCTTTCTCCTGAAACCCGAGAAGGGCAATTCATCCAGTCTGCATCTCCTTGATCCAGGAGATGATCTCATGGTTTAGGCTGATGTCAGCCTCCAGGCATGCCCAACTGTCCCCCTAGCCTGAGTTTTGTAGATCCTGGCTCCTTTCCAGGCCTGCTGCCTCCCTAGCAGGGATTTCTGCAGAAGTGCACAGCTGTAAGGGAGGCTCCACGGGCAGGCACCGAGGTCCCCCCAGGCATCCAGATCAGCCCAAAAGATATATGGGGGCAGTGATGAAGCAAATCCACACATGGTGCCAACAAATATATTCTTGGAAGGGCCCTACCCTGACACCACTGACATCAACATCATTAATGGTACCACTGGGTATCACCCCCTAACTGGTGGCTGTGTGTCTGAGCACCCTGAGCCAACTTTGGGGATGAAGGGCCCTGCTGAGGAGCAGGTTTTTGGGATGCCCTGGATTTGCAGTTGGCAGGGCTTGGAGCATGGCAGCACAGGGAGAGCAGAGTCAGCCTTCTGTCACCCCAGTGCAACTGCAGTGGCATGAGCAAGCCAGGTTTTAACAAGTAAATCTACATAAAAGCTTTCTCTGAGAGTGATTACTTAATATAACAACCAGCTGTCTCTTCAATTCTTGCTGAGGCAGCCGATCTTCTCACCATTATTCACAGAGGAGAAAAAACAGGGAAAAAAATAAAAAAAGCAGCAAGCCTGTTTTGTCTGTAGAGTAAGCAAAGCACCAGAGAAATTATGATACCTGACAGACAGAGATGTCAAGTGGTTTTTTTGTTTTTTCATTTCCTAACCATCTATCCATTTCTTGACAGAAAAAAAGAGCTCTTACTGCTGGGGTGCAAAGAGGTAATTTGTCATTAACCCCTTAAGAGTCAATCCCACAGATTTTTGTACATCACCTACACAATCTAATTACCATCACTTTTATGTTAGCACTTAACAACACAGGATCTGAATGTCTCCTCTTTAGTTCAGCTGGCCCTGTACTCTGCTGTGTAACCTCGGACAGAAAAACAGTTACCATAGGAGAACATCGGTGGGCACCAGCAGAGCCTCCAGACTGGGAAACTGGAGTATGGGACCACCCAGGCCTGCAAGGGCTGTATTTTTTGACCCAAAGACAACTGTGGCTTGAATAGATGGGTCTGTCCCACAAAGTCATTCAGAAACATTCATCTGAATTAATTAAATGCCTGAATTTATGTTAGGGCACATTAAACTTCTGCATGGCCGGTTTTATTCAGAATTAATGTAGCCTTTGATTCCGAGTTAAATTGCACAGAAGAGTTTAATAAGAGGTAACTAATGGGTTTCAAAACTAAATTTGGATTCGTCTTCCTGGAGGCTATTGGGTCAGCTCCAGAGGGATGGGGCATAACAGAGGTAAGAATCTTCGACAGAGAGGTTTTGCAGGGAGTTTGTCAGTGGGCTGCTGAAAAGGAGCAAAGAGGTACAATCTTTTAATTACCCCTGCAGCCTTCATGTAAACCTTGAGAAGGGGTGATTCTTCCACATTTGTTGTCTTTAACATGAGGAACAGCACTGCCTTCTGGCATGGAGCAGGGGGCCCCTTTGACCATCGTCTGATTTATGGGAGAGCAGGAGCTCCCACACTTCCACCCACATTAGGAAAACTTTTCATTGCTGTTTTTTGTTTAGTTTCACGTTGGGTATAGCCCTGACCTCCCAGGCTTTGCAGGAGGACACCTCCCCTCCTTTCTCCCTGCTCTTTATCCCAGCAGCAGCTCCTGGCTGTAGGTGCAGGCATATAAGGAGTGAGGCAGTGCCTGGGCATGAATCACTGCCTGAACACCCCGTCTCCTGAGGAAATGGGGATGGAAAGCACTGGCAGGAGTTTACCTGACCTGCTGGGAACAGTTCACTTTGTTTAACAGGAAAAATAGCCTCAGACCTCAGTGGATTTGATGGATTTGATTTGTAATAAGGAATTTAATGGTGCCTCTTCCAGAGGATCTAGGATAGTAAAGAGGAGGGGGAGAAGGTAAGAGATACCTATATAGTTTAGAAATTATTTTTTAAATCCCTGTTCAGCAGAAACTAGCTAAAGCAGAGTATTATTTGCTAGCTAGACAGTATTGCTTAACAAGACATATGTGCACATTACTGTCATTAAGCAATCAATAAACCTGGGTGCAGTGCTACACACAGTTTATTGTTTTGCTCTGACTCAGCACTGAGTCTGTACAACTGGGCAGGTATTACCCAGGCAGCAGAGAGTTTCTTGTGATAAATAGTGGTGTAGCCAGGGAAAAAAAACCCCAAAACCAACTCCACAAGCAAATCAGGCATGTTTTTCTCCATCTGACTTACAAGCATATTTTTTTTTCTCTTTAACTAGAATCCCAGACTGCTGCTTCTCTGCAGTCCAACTCTTCACACTATGTCCTGCCTTCAGCAACCTGTCTAGGAGACGATTCCTCTTTCAGCGTGTTCACACCTGCACAATTACCATAAGTGGAAGAAATTTCTTCTATTCTACAGCAAACAATGGAAAGGATTGCATTTCTCTTTCTGCTCAGAACCAGAACACAGTTGCTTTCAGAGCAGGTTATGAAACTCCCCACACGTCAGGTCAGAAAAAGTCTGTGTCACGCAACGGTGACTGCGGTCCCCACTGCCAATTAGTGGAGCTGTGACAGTCCAGTTCTGGAGATCCCATTTTCCTCCTCAAACAGATTCTAACCCATTCTAAGCATGTTTTCCACATGTCTTAATGTGTTAACTAAAGACATTAAGAAAACTCTCCTCTTGATACGGTACCAAACACAGGTGCCCAGTGGGACCCTCACCCTGCTCTGAAGTATCCAAGGAAGGGGAGCTCAGAGCCTCCTCACCAATTTCACTGGAACTAATTACTGTCTGAAATTAGGCACATGCTTAAATGCTTTGTCAGGCCCAGGCTCCTGGATTAACTGCAGATTGAGTCTCTCCCAGTGCATCACTCGACAGTGAGCTCCTTCCCACTCTGTCCCCACCCATCCGAGTCTTCAGGGAATGTTGCCATGGATTTCCACGGGACACAAGAGTCCATATTGGAAGAACCCTGTTAAGGTTGCTAGGCGTAAATATTGACTTAACGGCTCTTCCGCCTTTTTTCTTTTTTAAGAACAGATTTGTTGGCCATGGCTGGAAAAATAGAATTATGGAGTATGCATGATTCACTCTGGCACACACACAAACATGCAGATCAGTTGGCTGGCAGCTCGGCTTCTCTGTTCGCAGAACATCGCTCCTAAAATGTGTCATTTTGTTTTGGCAGCAAGAGCATCCAAGCCCACAGACAGAGAGATAAAATCTCCTACCTTCCATGTACTTCACATGGGAGTCACTGACCTAACTCTGCACAGAATATTGGATTAATACTCCCAATAGCTTTTTAGTTCAGGCACACAGAAGGACTGATGGAAGTTTTGGGTTTATAATAATAGCCCGGCCCAGAAACCTCCCCTCTCACACCACTCTCCTGGGTCTGCTGACACAAGAGAGAACAGGAAAGTAACTGCAGGTAAAACTGTTTATTTGAAAGTCTTTTCAATAGGGGCTGTTTCACAGCTAATAAATATTGAGACAGACAGTAACTCTTGTGACAGAAGGAAAGTAGCAGAGGTGAGAGGGGACCCAAAGCTTTCGGTCACTGGATTCATCTTTTCATCACCAATATTCCATGCTCAGACTTTTAATCCTAAATGCAAAAAAAAATGCTCCTTGAAACATTACTTCAACACACAGCATCATTCAAAGTCTCTCCCATATGGATTCTGCCAGATCTGGATGATTTGGCAGGACAGGCAGGGAGATGAATCTTCACCAGAGATGACTGAGGGTACAAAGTATATGGGACACTGTGGGCATTGATCCTGGACATGCCAGCACAATCTCTGACTGTTCCTAAAAACCTCCTCACCACACACAGGGGCATGAGCAGCTCACCTGAGAGCTGGCAGGGACTGCAGGGAGTATATTCAGGATTTCCTACCAGACCTCAATTTGACATACAACTGAGGAAACTCAAGAAGAGTTGCTGCATTTCACAACACTCGGCAGAGGTCTGCCGGAAAGCACAGATCTTGTCAGGAGGAAAACAAAATTCTAATGATTGAAGATAGGAGGAGAAAGTCCAGTGTAAGACAAGAGATCATTCTCTGAAAGATCTCAAGGAGTTTGCCTGCATTTTAGCTAGGCAGGGTGCCTTTGGGACTTTCATCCCATCAGAGTTTAAGCACTCTCAAAAGACATAATGCAAAACAGACAGGGAGACTAGGATCAACACACGTGCATATTTATATTTGCTTTGCATCCACATGTGCATATTTTTATTTGCTTTGCATCCATCCTCTGTGTCTCTACACCTTCCCCTCGGAGAACAGGGACCAACTGCTCCTGCCAGGCATCCTCAGTGCACATCCTCCAGTGCATGGTACATTAAGGCTGTGGCACACCTCACAGCTCTGCAGGGAAGCCCAGGGCTCTGGTGTCCCACCCATTCATTAGACAACACAAGAACTAGCCATTCCCACTCAGTGTTAAGCTACAAGAAACAAAAGCAAGGCCACTTAGATGGAGCTTAGCAATAGCTGCTCAGGATCCATTCAACCACTCTCAAATCTATTGCTACTGACAGCTTTTGAAACAGAGAATTCATTGAACAGAGAAACAGGTTGATATCCCTTCTCCTCAACTGTAGGCAGAATCTAGTTTGTTATTTTCTAATTGTTTCCTTGGTGGCACATACAAATTCAATAGTGCATCTGCAAGCAAGGATATCTATTTTCAGAATAAAGACAACGGCAGGCAAAGTTTGTATTAGCAACAGCTAAGTAGAAGACACCAGGAAATAAAAAAGGGACATCCTCTTTTAAGGTCCTAACATGCATAGGACAAGAGATTGAGTAGATCTAAGAGCATGAAATTAAGGAATTTTCCGCCCACTCACTCTCCTGCCCTTGCAGCTGGAATAGCACAGCCTGGGTGCTGCCTTCTGGTTTCTCAGGAAATTGTTTGCAGGGAGCAGAAACGTTTCACAATGCAGAAGCGAGAAATAATCTAAATGATTTCTCTGCTCTACCAGCTCAGGGTCAAGGCTGATGCAAGGCAATTCTTACTGCACGTGGATATTGCCACTCTTACACTCCACACGAGTACCAGGGGACAAACCCATCAACATAAAGACTTTCAAGCTGTGGTTATTAGCCATTATTGCCTGGTTACAGAGATGGCAATGGTTGAGTTCTATGATAGGTTCTCAGTAACACTACAGAGCGAGACAACATGCTGCATTCGTCACTTTTTTGTTTAAAAGAAGTTTAAAACACACTGCATGAACCAATCCTAAAGTAACCAATCTCTTTCCATCTCCCAGAACAAAAGTCAAGGGTGGTAAGTTTAGATCCAAATGTCTCAAGTCAAGTGAGATGAATCCCACATTCAGGGCATAAGGTGGGGAAGAGGTAAGGATCAAGCCTCTGATAACTACAATAAATTCATAGAAATTGTGAAATGCCTTTTTCTTATCTGTGCATTCCAGCCAAAGTAAGGAAGAAACACATCCCCCTTCCAGAAGTACAGAGGTACCACTCACCTGCATGGCACAGGTTAACACCAACTCCTATGACAGTCCATAGCATGTCATCATTTTAGAACAATTAGTAAACAGACTGTTTTAAGCATTTAAAAATTATAACCCTGCTCCTGCTCTCCTCAAAGCCTGTGACACAGTTGCTGACAATTCTTAGTGGATAAGGTCTTTTTATGGCATCATAGACTTTCTCCAGCCTAACTCTCCTTCTTTCCCACTTTGCAGTTATCTGGTTGCATTAATATGAAAGAAAAGAAGAGCATTTCTCAAAACATTTTCAGCACCATTTAAATTTGCGTGATCTTATCTCCCTGTGATGGGCTGAACAACTTTGCAGTCACTTTTGTCAATCACTGTTCCTTAAATGCAAGAGCCTAACTGAAGCAAAGAGGCAGAAATGAAGGTCTGGTACTCACTTTCTCAGCACTGCGATTTCATTCTCTATGCTGCTTTCCTTTCCCTTCAGTGCCTTCTTGGGAATGCATTTGACTGCAAAGAGTTTCCCACTTGCTCTCTCTTCAGCCAGAACAACTTCGGAGAATGCACCCCTGAAAGAAGAGAAGAAAAACCCTGGTTTAAAGTGGTGCTTTTTCGTTGAAAGCTGTTAATTGAAACATATATAAAATATAGTTCTTCTGGTGTCCTTTGGAAGCTGCTCTTGTTAAACACAGAAGTGACATTACAAACATCTTTCTTTGCCTTCACAAACATACGGAAACATTCACACTCATGCAAAACATTAAAGGCTTACCAAACACAACAATTTTAATAAAGACCCATAGTCCAGCAGAGATATGAGCAAAGCTTGAAAATGAGAAAGTACGGGGGCATGGACCCTAGTCTGGCTGCTGACTTGGTGGATGATGTACTTTTCCCCTTTCTGAGAGTTTTGGAGGTTTAATTCACAAAGCAGCGCAAAGTCCCCAGGACTAAGTGACACACTAGTGCCAGGAGTGATCCCAGTTCCTCAATCACCACAAGAGGTCAGGGCCCCCACTCTGGTCCTCCCTGAGCTGCCCAGAGCTTCTCCTCACTGTTAGATCAACCCTGACTCAGACTGCATCAGAATTTCTCTATGTATACAGTTATTCCACAACACAAACTGAAGTGCGTAACCACTAAAGCCAAAGAATTGGATTAAATCACGAGTCTAAATGTTGGCCTTAGTAGTAGCCTCCCTATGGTTACCCCGGAGAGGGTTACACAAATAAAGAAACATCATCACAGCAGCCAGACACTAATTGCCAAGAGTGGGCAGTGCCTCTCCTTCATTAGGTTATTTCATAACAGTGTCTTCAATACAATACACAGACAGTATTCCTTGCACTGTCAGTGCTTCCCCCGAGCCTCTGGACCTGACTGAGAAGAGGCCAGGAAAACGTTACAGTCAGTGCTATACACACATTTTTTCGGTTCCCAGATTTTTTTTTGAGCATTTGAGCATCATGCAGACACTGCTACTCTGGACAGACTTTGCTGTGGTACATTAGGACCATCCTTATATTCTGGAACTTGTCACTGACTTAGCAGCAACGTACAGGGCAAGAGAGAGCACTGACTTGATGAGGAACAGCAACTCACTGTTCCTATTCACCAAAGCCTCCTCCTGAAGCACCCACTTTGTCCAAGACAGATCAGACCCAAGGACTTGTCTAACCCAATGACAACTGAAGGATCAGGTTGAGCAACCTGGTCTAGTGGAAGGTGTCCCTTGCCCATGGCAGGGGATTAGAACTATATGATCTTTAAAGTTCCTGCCAACCCAAACCATTCTTTGATTCTATGATCCACCAGCTGAAGGTTTGTGTTTTATGTATAAGAAATAAAAATAGTCCTTATTATTTCCCCTCATCAGCAGATTATTCTGCTCTCCCATACTCACTCTGATAAATGCTCAGGAGGGTGCTGAGCAAACCCAACTACCCTCCAGGCCGCTCTTGAAAGGTTAATGTTTGGTCACACCCTCATTTGGCTACCACCAACTTTCTCTGGCTTTCATTCCTCACAGCTGCTGCTTATCTAGATGTTTGTGCATAAACACAGAATTTCCTTTCCTGGGCAGGGTCCTCCCTTTTAAGTCATGCACTTGGATGACACAACCAGGTGGCTGTGACCTCACCAACAGCTCCCGAGTTGCAAAACAGCCACATGAATCATTAAGTGGATAAGCAAAAGGAAGAGGCTGCTGCTCTGGAAACGAAGTACATGTTTACCCAGAAATGCTTTTGTAGCCAGCAGATAGGGAAATAGTGATAGGAAGTTTAGGAACGGATGAAAAAAGACTTTTGATGATGTTATATATTAGCAGATGTTTGACAACTTATCTACATGGGGCAGTGATCCTCTGAACCAAGAATGTTTTGCCTCATTTTTACTAAAAAGGACAGACTATGGCTACATTTATGCCACTTGGAGTAGCAGAATGATTCACTATTTTCTGCTTTGTGTATAATCCACCACAGCATGTCAGAGCATCACAGGCTCCAGTTTAGGGTCCACACAACTGATCCAAATGACTAGCACAAATAAGCCACCCAGAGTGTTTTTAATTGTGTTCTTTGCTTTCCTGTTATTGACAGCCCTTGCCATTCGATTTACCAAATAAGGTTTTCATCCTGACCCTCATGCTTGGGACAGCCAGACCAGAACTGCAATAAAACCCTTTTGCTGGAAAGCCTTAAGACCTCTCAGTGCTTACCAGCTTTGGTTGCAGACCAGAGCGCTCAGAAACTCACAGGGCTGCTCCCAGCTACATTTCATGAACCCCTTAAGTCCCATCTGCTTAAGCTTTCAGTGCTGCAGTTTGCTCCAGCTGTGTCTTGAACAAGCTCCTTGCCTCCAGTTAAATGCTGTTAGAAGCTGCAATATTCGCACCAGTCGTTCACTGATCACACAGCTCTCCCAGTGTTTAGGATATTATAAAAATACAGGGAGCTCCCATCCCAATCTGCATTTCATTGCTGATCTCAGACAACAAAATAGTGGAAATCCCTTTACTTGCCCTCTACACAATATAGCCAGCTTTGTGAAGCACCTCTATTTCAGCTGGCTCCATCATTTCACTGGATTTCTTCCTCCACTTACCAGGACAGACATGATTTCACTGGTTGGAAAGAGCCTCTGTGAATTTAAATGAAATTTTTTGGGGAAGCTCCGCAATACTCGTGAAACCCAATTCCCTATCTCCTTAACAACCTTTCTCATTATAGCATGAAATAGCCTGAGGCTCAGCTAAAGTGTTTGGTCACATGTTTACCCTGGGCACGGACAGGATGCTTTTTTACATTGATTTTTATATGAGGTCATGGCATGAAATTGCTAATGCTGGGAAGAGTTCCCGGGCAATGGGAGGGGGAGAGCTGGGGTGAATCTGCTGGGAAGGCAGGAGGGAAATGTGAGGAGGCAGAAGTGAGGCAGTCTGCACTATCCTGTGCACTATATACGCTCCTGTGCTCACAGAGCAAGGCAGGAGGGCAAAGCAACAAGACAATGCACACAAGGAGGAGAAGCGAAGTGCTGGCAGGAAAGAGAAGGAAGGGAACAGATGCAGATAGGGATCAGAGTGTTAAACAGAGAATTGGCAATATAGGGCAAGAAGAAAGAAATGGTGGGAGGGAGCACCAGCAAGGGAGAGGCAGCAAAGATACTCCTGGAGTCTGCTGGAGTAAGGGAAGAGCCAAAAATAATACTGAATAGATGGGCAAGCAATTATCATAATTTCAAACATGCGGCTGAATTCATCTACCCTTAATGACACAGTCCAGCCTCCACTAAACCCCTTGTGACTCAGGCATGAATAGGTAAATACTAGACAGCAAGTCAGAAAGACAAGGCTGCTCATTGTCTTGCTAACAGCAATATATCCTACAGCAAATCCCCACTTCCTCCAAAGAGTTCCCCAGAATTACCAGCTCAGCAGGCTTGCTAAAGGCTTTTTTTCCCAAAAAGGAATTAATATTGCCTTTAAAATCATTCTATTAATTAAGAAAGCAATTTATCTCTAAGAATTAATTACAGTTCTTTATTGAGGTTTAAAATTTAATTGTGTGCAAAGTTCTATAAAGAACTTTGGGGTTGGAAAACATTGCATCTTACACCATCAACATGACAGGACTTTTGTGAAAAGGCCATGGCTTCCATTAAGCATCATCTAGCAGTGTTGCATGATAAAAAGGAAAAAAAAACCACAATTGTCACATCGTGATATATATTTTTTTTTAAATTGGAAAAAGAGGTTAACGAGTTAAAAGTCATGATTGCAAATGTGTCTGCAAGGGTTGGGATGCACCATTCCCTTCAGCTTGGAAGGAGGTGATTGCAAACTTTCCAACATGCCCAGTGACAAAATTTTCACCTCTCTGAAGAGGAGCTTCAAAATCCTTCAGGAATTTTCCCTGTCCTGCCTGCAGATCATAGCAAACAAGTAAAAAAGCACCATGGCTTTGAGGAAGTAGGACAGTGGTGGAAATGGGTAAGCAAGAAACTTCTGCAAAATGAAACCACTTTTAACTGCCAAAATCCGTGTGCGGCAACAACCTATTTTTGAAAGTTTTGACCATATTACCATTTACCCTGGAGGAACTGCTCTTTTCAAACTTCTAATTAAAGCATGGAATATTTTTATCATTTAGATCATTTCCATATGAATTAGGAACAACATAAGAAAAAAAAGAGGTTGATGAGTGACACTGGGATAATGGCAAATTCTAGAGGGTGCTTGAGATATTTTGACTCTTCACCCCTTTGCATACACCTGGACTATGCAGTATCCTACGAGATGCCAATCTTTTGGAGTTTTAATTAATTTAAATAATTTCTCATGCATTATTTTTCTTTTATCTAGATTTAGAGATTAGAATTTCAAGATTAACATTGGAATTTGAACATTATTCATACCCAAACAGACTAGATTTTCTATGAGAAAGCAGTGGCTGCAAGGTTAGGCTATCCTGGAGATCAAAGCAAAATAAAGAACAAGTAAGTTTTTCCTTTTTCTGTTGGAACTATAATTTAATATGAACACTTAATTTCTGAAATACGATGAACAGCATATACTGTGACAGCAAATCTGTTCTCATTCAACAAAAATTTTGCTGTGACAAAAATACTAACAAAATGAAGACAAAGAGCTGATGGAGGGATAAAACTTCATTTTTTCCATTCAACCTCCATGCTGAGCAGTTTTCCACTGCATTAGCAGGTGCTCTGTCACACTAAGTCAACAGACATAGCCAGGAAACAGATTTCACATCTTCAGGCTTCATATAGCTAATGTTCTTAATTATGATACAATTGGCTTTCCATGTGTACTTTGCCCTGGCCAAACCACGGGAACAAAAAAATAGTGAACACTCAACATCTGAAAAATATACCATGTCCATCCACCCTGAGACAGGAGACTGACTGAATCAAAGGGAGAACAAACAAACTGAAGGTCATTTTCGTAGTGTGGCTTTGGCAACCACACTCAAATTCTGCTCCTTGACTCCCCAAAGAAAGGTGACTTTGGACTGCACCACAAACAGAGGGGAAAAAGTCTTCATAAGCATTTTCACAGCTTCTTCCAAGGGCCTCAAGGAGTTAACTGCGGGATGAGCTCAGGCTCTGTGCAACCAGCACACACCAGGGAGATTTTGGTCCTGCAGACCACTTTCCTACTAAGCCATTTTTCTGCACAACTCGTGTTCTCTCTTTTGTTGTTTTTTTTAAATTTTCTACTCCATTGTTTTTGTAAACACCTCCTTACTCTCCTCACACATGATCCAGGTGCATCCCAACACAAACCCAAACTAAAGCTGGAAATAAAGATTTTCATTCCAAAGTTATGTCCATCAGTGTTCTGACAGCTGCATGAAAATGGATTTACAATTTAATAGCTTGGTGATGTCTGAATGCAAAGTTAACAACACTGAATTGTGGAGGGGGTTTTTAGCCAGCCAAGAGGAAAGGAGAAGGACTTTGGGACTGTGCTACACATGGTACAGAAACCAAATTCCCTCCATATTCCCAAGAACCGAATATAAATTAATGGGAAAAGCTGGCTAATCTAGTTGTAGCCATCTATTCTTTAGAGCACAAATACTTTTTCTAGCTATTTTCATTCATCAAACACACAGTCCCAACCCTGCAGCCCCTTCTATGGCAATGCTTCCTCTGCCTGGGCAAGAGCACAACAACAGGGATCACTGTATTAACACCGGTATTTTTAGCCTCCCTAATTTAACTTCCACTAAGCCTCCCAGCCACAACTGAAAATGCTGTTTCCTACCTTGGGGCCCCATGAGTGCCTGCTCTAACACCAGACACGGCCCTGCCCTGGGCTGTGTCTGACCCTGGGTCCCCTCTCCAGGGCTGATCCCGATCCCTGCCTGCAGTGACGATCCCATGGAGGTGCCTGATGCCGCAGGCTGGGGCTGCTATTAACCCAGTACAGATGATGAGCAGCACTTCCCACTGTGCCGAAACACTGTTGCTGTATCCTGATGGACACTCCAACAATGGCAAGCGGCACAGATGCTCTTTGCTGGGCGTTCTTGTAGCAAGAAGCTTCTTTCTGGAGCACTGACTCCTTTCTCTGTGCCCTGAGCCATTGCCCCGTGCCCATTCCTTCAGCACTTTGTCCAAGTTAGGAGGTATCTTAAAACCACTGTGGGCTTGCAATGAGCAGCCACAGCATGAGAGGACCCTCGGAGTCACCACGCCCAGGGATGGGCAGCACATCCCCGACTCCAGATTTATCTTTCCAGTCATTCTGCTGCTTCCCCTTTAACAAAATTTTTGGGAGGAAGTAACCCTATCAATACCTAGATCTCTGCTGGGACTTACAGCCATGACCACAACAGAGACACCCAACAATATCACACTCCAGGTAGAGCTTCTTCTTTCCCTTCCCTCTAAACCAGTTTGGTTTCCACTCTCCATTTCACTCTGTGACAGCATAAAGCCTTGATCTTGTGTAATCACCAAAAGTTTTTCTACTTGTTTGGATTTAACTTCTGTTTTTTGGGGGTACTATTATCTACAGTTAGAACAGCTTACTATTTTGACTGTTTTTGTCACCGAGTCAGCTGCAAGAATTTTAATGCCCATTTGAGGCTTATAATTTCTTCTAGTTTAGCTGCTCAATATTTAATAATCTCGGGGGGAAAAAAAAAGAGCCCACCCACTAAAAGAACTAGGATTAAGATTGGAAATCCATGTCAGCTACTTATAGGAAAGCTACTTAGAGGAAAGAGACTTCTGTGAAGCCTGAAAACACCGATTTAAAGTTGCACATCATAAAGCATGAATTTATGACAGTATAGTCAAGGTGGTTTCCTTCACAACCCTGGACCACCTTCACCAGAAGGCAACAACCCCCTTAGAGGGCAACAATCATTTTCACCCAAGGAAAACATCCCCGGAAACGATGTGAACCATTCTGTAGCTGGAATTAGTTCTTTACTCCAGCATGAGTTCCAAGGTCGCAGCAGGGCATGGCACATACCACCAGCATCTCTTGTCACTCCAGCTCACACACCAGCAGGGTGAAGGCACCAAAACACATAATCAAGGAGACTTCCAGGCAAAAAAAAGCCATCTGGTGCAGAACAGAACGAGGCATGCAGGCTTCAGGGCCATAAAACCTGGGTTCCAAGATGAATGAACCACACAAAGCACAGAAATTAAGCCAAAAAGGGAAGTTTCTGAAGAACCTCGTCCTTTTCTGAGATGAACTAATTTGTTTGAGCTGTCTGGTGTATGCTAATTTAATAGGATGCTATGCAGTCTGTTCTGAGACAGTGATGCATGGATGCTAAAAAGGGAAACTGGCCCAGCTCAGATCCCCAGTCATGTTTGTTATCACAGTCATCTTCTTTCCTGAACTGTTTGCTCCTTTCTGATTAATCCTGACCCCTATTAGAAAGGGAAGTATTGTCTTTAAAGGCTTATTACATTTACATTACATCCTCTGTGGCAGTCACAGTAAAGCTATCAAGAAAAACATACAGTTTTCTGTGCTGAGATCTCCCTTCCATTATATGCTTCACAAATGAGGTGTTAAGCAGGTTTTTCTCCCCACTGATGATCACTTTCTTTCCAAAGTGAATATTTAAGTACCTTTTTTCCACTTGCATCTTATGAGTCAAAAGGAGCTCATTGTCTCCCAGGATTTATCTGATGGCAGCATTCTTACAAGAAAATGACCTTTTTTCTTCTAATAATGACCTCAAACCTTTCTAGAGGCATAAGTGATCTCCATTTTTTTTTTTTTTCAAAGCACTTCCCTATTCCAACACTGACATATGCAGAGTCTATTATTTCTGGAGATCCTATCTGGCCATATAAAGTAGATTACACCAATCTGAAAAAGCTTGGTTCTTCTTCTTTCTCCACATGGAAACTCAAGAAAAGATCTGGCCCACTGTGGCATTCTCCAAGAGGCTGAATCAATGGAACAAGTAGATGATATTGCACCTAGCAAAGCAAAGCAAGGCAGACACTGTAGTTTTGCTTCCAGCAATTCCTGCGTTCCTTCTACAGAGGTCTGCAGTGAAGGTGGAAATAGCCACTGCCTAAAGATCAAACAACTTTGCAGTTGTGATTAATCCATGGGAAACTCCCATTTAGCCAGGAGTTTCACCTAAAGGTGTCTGGAACTTCACAAATCCAAGATGCAAATGTCTGCACAGCACCTCATTCATTCAAGTGGCATTTCTATCTCTACAAAATAAAGCCACAGTGTCAGTTCTGGTAGCCTTCCCCGGTGATCACATGCAAAGGATTGTATTACTTAAGCTGTGATTTTCTAACACCAACTCTGCCATTTCAAGAACTGCACTGCCCATTCCACAGATGAAGGACTTGAGGAACAGGAACTCCATAGACTGATGTGGCACCTGGGGATATGGTTTAGTGGTGAAGATGGCAGTGTTAACTTAACACTGAGTTGGACTCAGTGGTCTTGGAGGTCTTTTCCAGCTTTAACAACTCTGTGATTCTTCTTATTTAATTTAATTACTTAAAAGCTGGGAGCTTTGCATCATCTGAAAGTGCACATTCCTGTTGTGCTTTGAAAAGCATCTCCAACGGATGCTTACATCCTACCCAAAATTAATGACAGCACACTCTGTATCTGTAGGATCCTTAAACCCTGTCAGCCAAAAACCCCCTGTTCCACTTGCTGCAAGACTTTGGTCGCAGAGATCGCCTGAGATGCCCAGACAGTAGTGCAGATGATCACAGCATGCCTCCTGCCTATTCTAAGGGCAAATTTAGATTAGATAACTGCACCACGAAACCAGTGCACATCTCCTAGGATCTCTAGGATCTGCCTTTTCCACTTTAATCCTTCAGATCCAATGTAGAGTCCCAGTCAGGAAGCACCTCTATGAATGTGATGAGCAGCCACCGAAAGAGGAGGCCACAGGGTTCAGAGCTGTCACAAGCACAGCTGAACAACTCCCATTGTCTAAGAGCCCTTCTGCGCCTCTGTGAAACTCTAATTGGCTTGTTCTCATCCTGTTGTCTCAGCTAGTCCTGCATATCCATTTTAAATATCTGGACTAAAAATGATGTGCATTTTGTATCCTTGCCCACTCAAAGTTGCAGATTAGAATTAAAAAAAAAAAAAAAAGAAAAAAGAGAGAGAGAGACACACAATTCAGAACGATGGAAAATAAATGAATTGTTTTACATCTCAGAACTTAGCGCTGGTAGGAAAAGGCACTGCAGGATATTCAGAGCTCCATCTGCAGCTTTACTCCCAATGGCCACCTCTCAAAACACTAGGAAGAGTGTTTGCTTTTCTACTCCCCAGCCTCTTCACTCATGTATCCACATGCGGCTTCATGTCTGAGCTGAGGTACATTAAGAAACTCAGCGAACTGGTTTGCCTAGCAACTGGCAAGCTTGAAAATAAACACTCTGGCAAAGATTATTTTAGTCTAACTGTACACAAAGTTACCAGGGACTTTGCAACTCACAGATACTTCTGCAAAAAGAATTGCCACACACTTTCCACGTGTGCCACCCTTGGTCATTCTCATGAAAACTCAGTGCAAAAAGCGGTTTTCTTTCAGCGTCTGCTAACGAGGAATTTCTTCATGGCTCCAGTTTTATGGTGCTGTGTTGAGACTACTGAGGTTACTTGCCAACTGGATTCAGCACCAGCACCCCTTTCCTCCCATAAAGTCATTCTCATGAGCCTCCACACTGTTCTAAATGCACATCTTTTGATGTCATGGAGTTATACAGGGATTGGCAAAAATGGAACTGCCCAGGGAGATGCGAGGAACCAGAAGCTGCACCAGCTTCCATCCAAATCCTGCCCAGCCTAAGCATGGATCCAGATGAAGCAGGGAGCCAACGAGGCCTGGCAACAGTGATCCTCTCAGCTCATCCCATGCTTTTAACTGCAGAGAAGGCCAGTGACCCCTGCAGCAATCCTGTCCCCTGAGAATGGGAGTTCTCCTTGCCTTCTGCTGCCTTGCCCATGTGATGTTAGAAGACAAGGAATGAAGGAATGAGCCCTTTCAGCACGGCAGAGCTGCATGAGAGCAGCTCAGCATGTTAGAGAATCACAACAGAGAAAATGTGCTAGTGTTTCCTGCATTTCATCTGAAAGGAGGACAGACCTCCTCGCCCAAAGAGTTCAGTCTGGTCCATGGAAGCAACATGTTGTTGAGATGGTCCATGGAAGACATCAGCAGTGAGACAGACACTGATATCTCTGCCACACTGTTCATAAAGTCTTCAGATTCCTGCTTTAATAGCAACTGGTTTAGTCTTCATAGAAAACAATCTTAATGTATTTGCCAGCTTTGCCATTAAGGAGAAGAAGACTGAAGTCCTACAGATTTCCCAAGGCAAGCTGCTGCTCCTGAGCTTCACCTGACTCACCAGAGCCACGACAGACTGGGACTGCCCACAGCTCCAGCACACAGCAAAACCCATGCAGAGCCAGGCTACTCGTGCCTCAGCCTTCCCCTCCCACCCTCCAGTGAACGACAGTACAAGGAGAACCATCTCAGTGCCTCAACCAGCTCACAAACACCAGCCAAAGCCAACTGCTGCATAGGGATGTCCTTCTGTGTTGGAAAACTTCAGCAGAAACAATCTGACAGCAATGCTGATTCCCTTTATCTGAAATGTAATCACAGCACATTATAGTCTCATAATACAATGACGAGTTTCCTAGGAGATGACTGCCACGCGCCCTGACTATTTTTAAAAATGAAGTTTCTCAGAACTCATTTCCATCTCAGGTTGACATGCTACACACACACACTGACAATGCCACCATTGTGTTTCCCATCCTTCATGTGGGTCCAGGTAACCCAGCCCAGCCCCTGGACAGCAGGGATGAGAGGCAGAGTGAAACGGCCCAAGAGCTGATGAGGGTCGGAAGAGGAGAACACAGCTCTTCAAACCTGACAGCAATGATTTCTGTGTTTCTTTGGAAGCTGTTGCATAATTTCATGGACAAAAAGGAAGCAGCATATTATCCTCCCAGGCGACCTGCACTCCAGAAGCTTAAAGAACCCCGAAAGGATTGCAGGAGAACACTGGCAGAGTGACAAGGAACAAGCAGGACTGCAGGAATATCTCTCCTGATGCACTGTAAAGGTTACCTGAAAGCCAATTCCCAAAAATACTGCAAACCAGACCACTGGCAGCAGGCTGAGGAGCCAAGCTCTTTGTGGTCCAGCTGACAAAAGCTGCCGCAGGTTGTGTGGGGTACAAATGTGCTCTGGTTGGTACACCAGCCCACTGAAGAGATGGGCTGCAGAGTATTCAAAACAGGTTAAAAGTTGATTAAAGAAAAAAATCTGAAAAAATTCCAGAAATCTGGCTTCCTGGGGAGTTTCTGTTTATTGTCATTGAAAGGGCTTGAAGGGGAGGATGGGTTGGACATTCGATGCTGACAGCAAGGGCACAAGTTGATCCCTGAAATTTAGGAATAAATAAAAATGAGACAGCATCTCTGCCCACCACGATCACATGGGGAGGTTCACCACGAAGAAATAACCTCGGAGTCCATTAAAACACGACCTGTCAAAAGGATGTAAGTGAAATTGTTGGAATAGCAGAAAAAACATGGTACTTCCTTGGGAAAAACTTTTTTTTGCTTTCCTCCAGGGGTAGGAGTTTAATTTTAACAAAGAGTGTAAGAAATGGAGCTCATGTAGCACAAGACTTCCTCCCACCCCATTAATCCCCCAGCCTCCAGCAGTCAGAGATCCAGGAAAGGGATCTCTGTTCAGGTGACAGTGGCACTGACCCATCATGTCTCAGCTACCTGTCCTGTACTAATCTCTGTAACTCATTTTCTCCAACCCATTTACACTCTGAATTTCAGTTTCCTGCAGAATTAAGCACAATGAAGTACAAACTATATGAGAAAGCGTTCTTCTTCTTCTTTGTCCGTTCTAAATTTGAAGCTCGATATTTTCTTTCCATAACTCTCTAGTGAAAGACATTTTAAATACATTAAGTAACCAACTGCTTCCCCATGTCACATAATGGGTTTTAATCACAAATATACTGAATGGTTTTTAAACTTCAACTAGAGGTTAGTGCTAGAAACAATCAGCAAAAGGAGTCTGCAAGAACTGGATTCCCTCTCACTCTCCATGGCAAAAAACTCTCACCGTGTAGTAGGAGACATGAGACAAACCCAGAATTCTTAGGAAAGAAAGTATTACTTTCCACACTGTGTTAAATCTTCAGTGTTGTGTGTAATTTTAAAAGAATACCTGTAAAAATGAGTAAAGTTGTTAAAACAAGAACTGAGAAGGTCCTGGGAGACAGAACCAGGAGAGTTAAAACTTGCAGGAAGCATAAGCACTGTTTGAAAATATTGATGCTGGAAACACAGACCAAATATATACCCCAGGTAAAGAAATTCTAGACACAGAGAAGTCTGGCAGGCTAAACAGCCAGGCAAGAGAAAGTGTGAGAAGTAAGACAACATCCTCAAACCTAGAAATTGTGTGTCCAAATGAGGAAGCAAAAATGGATTTCAAGTTCCAGTGGCTAAAATATAAGACCTTCAAAAGGTGGGGGAAACCACCTAAAGAACAGTTGCACCAGGCAGGGAACTCAAAAAATACCTATTCTGCACATATGAGAAGCCAGATATGTGCCAGATAACTGATGGACCAGGAAGAAAACAAGTATAGAAGCAGCAAGAATAAACCGACATGGCCATCACAAAAAAGTTAGGTTTTTTTGTCATATGGGATCATTGCAGGGAGGTTTGGGAAGGTTCTTATGCTGGAAACCTTCTTCTCAAGGTTGGTAGAAGAGGTTATAGACTGGACTGACCCAACCATTCTAGGGGAACGTGGGCATGAAACAAAGAAGCCTTTATGGGTGCCCAGAATTTAGAAGGCATCTAACAGGATGTAACTTTAGAAAAGGGATGCAAAGGAATAATTCGGGAGTTACAGAGTAGTCCAGATTAGCAAAACTGACATCAGCAGGTCAGTAAAAACTGTACTGAAGCATATCCCTCTCACCAAAGATACAATTATTGAACACTTTGAACAATCTGATAAATTGAGGCTTTTGAGAAGGAAATCCAGGCTTCATAAATGCACTGGAATACTCTGGAAGGGTCAACAACTACACAGCTGAGAAAATGCTGTTGATTTATGGTTTATTTAGATTTCAATGGGGTGCCTCAATGCAGGATATCTGAGCAGATGAGCTGTCAGGGGATAGAAATTTCTTGCAAGAACAAAGAATTGGTTAAAAGACAGAAAACAGCAAGGAATAAATGGTAAATCCATTTACTATTCAGTGTTAGGAGTCACTGAGAAAGCAGTTTGCCACAGCCTGAAGGCTTTGTGTTGTTGAGATCCTTCTCCTCGGCTCAGGATATGGCACCAGGTAGGTTGACAATGATGATCAAAATTATGAAACAGTCCCATTACGAGGAATTGCTGAATCAACTGCAACTTTGCAGCCTGGAAAGGAAAATTGAGGGAGGCAGAATAAAGCTCTGAGTGGAGCTGGGAAGGTGGTCACTGTCCCTTCTAAGGCAAGGATAAGGTGACAGCACATGAAGGTAGCAAGGATCCACTTCAAAACGCTTCTTTCCATAGGACACAGTGGCCGTTAACAAGGACTCAGGAAACAACTAGATAAATACTGGCTATAAAATTCATCCCAGACCACTAAAGGCACCATTTGGGTGTCAGAAAATGCCTGCACACATCTCACTGAATGCTAGTGGAGCACCCACGGTATTATAATTATATTTTTGCTGAATGCTGACCTATACATTCCTCCCCAGACATTGTCTGCAGGGAGGGGGCACTGCATGAGCTGCATTTTTGGTCTGATCCAGAACAGCTCTTCTTAGGGTCGATCAATGCAGCAGAGCAGCAGCAAACAGCAAAATGCAAAGGCAAAAATGCAAAATGCATCAATAGTGAAGCAATCACTGAGGCAGACAGGAACTTTCTTAGGGTTAAGTCATGGCAAAAAACAAGGAGAAGTGCACGTAAAATACTGTCTAATTCCAACAACTGCATTTTCACCTAAGCAACCCAGTCATCTAGTAGTACATCAGACATGTAGTAATAAAGACAACCTCTGACTTCAGAGGAATTAAATTAGCAGAGAATTACCACAAGATGTCCAAGGAAAACACAGTTTTGAAAGCGGCATCAAAAATACGTGGAGGAAACAGTCTCTGTGATCTTCTTGGACTGATCTCTGCGGAATAAACAGAGCCCCTGTCTTCCTTTATCTTTGCTGTAAGTGATGGGCCTTTTATTACCACTGCATATCACAGTCATCTCTTCCTTGTGGGATCAGAACAGCTAGTTAAACTAAAGTTCACATCCCAAGGTTTAAATGCCATACATCAATTTGCCTTTGCATCCCTGCAGCTAGAACAGCCAAACTCTCACAATTTCTCATGTATTTATCCTTACAGCACCCTCATGGGATTAGGCAGTGTTGTCACACATATGAAGTATGTGGGAACTAGGGCAAGGAAGGTCATAAAGCAGATTAACCCCAGGTCTCCCCGGTCCATCACCCATTACTGAACTGGGAGACTATCTTCACATGCTGCCAGATCACACACAGCCTCTGCTCCCTACACCTTTTGCTTCAGCCCTCCTGTATCACAGGCTGCTGTCCCCACACTTTTATCATCTGTGACAGGACTAGAGCTCAGCTCTTCCCCAGAAAAGAGATTCACTAGAAGGCTGGCATCATTTCCCCCCATCTTGCCATGAAAATTTAAAATTGCAGATTGTTTCCTGCTTTCTACATCACACGCTGCTAAAGCTGCAGTAAACAAGCAGAATCATCAACCCCGTGAGTCGAGCAGCAAACTTGTTTATTGCACCCCCATGTCTGGCATTGAACTTATCTTCCTAACTTTAGCAGGGTAAATACACTTTGGTTGAGTCGCCATCAGAGTCTTTATAAAGAAGCAAACCTTTTCTCTTTGTTGACAAAAGCCTCGGAGTGGCACACACGAATGTTAGCAGGTGTTCATATTTAGCTTGTCTTTGTGGGTTTTTTAAGCCTGAGATGCATATAGTGATTGAGAATTACTGTTTATTCATTTCTCTGTAATAGGAGAAGCAGCATTTCATCTGTCTCATCCATATTTAATAGCTCCAGGCACAACAACCATGAAAGGTCTGTTTTTCTCCCACTAGGGAAAATATTATTATTATTACTACTACCATGACTACATCTATATTCTGAAATTATTCATCCCTGGCTTTCTATATTATTTCCATGTTATCCGTGGGCCAGGTCCTTTCCCTGCACTTATCTGAGTTACTGTGCTGATGAAGCTATACTGATTTATGCTACGCTGAGTCACATCAGCAAAGGATAGAGCCAATTCAAAGCTTTTCAAAGCCTCTTGGCAACATAAACCAGACTGAATTTTGCTGCCCTAAGGATGGGAAGGAACCTTTACGAAGCTACCCATTTGCTGCTCCTGCTTGTAGCAGGAATGTTGTTTAGGGAGGTCCACTCCCCCAGGATGAGCTCTACCATGTCCATTTTCACACTTACCCATCTTGGCACACACACAGGGTGAAAAGTGGGGCTAGGGATGGTCTCTGCAGCTTTTACATATGTCACCCATGCCTAGAGAACACCCTTGCTCCCAAAATGGCCATTAAATATGAAGGATGGCACCTAATTTCCCCCCAGCACAGCAGGGCAGCTCAAGGTCTGTTCTGACAGCTCCAGCACAGCCCAGGCCATGCACTGCCCTGTTAATCCCAACTCCAATCCAGGATGCAACTCCAATAAACTAGAGGCATCCCTCCAAGCATCATCCAATAAATCACAACAGCCTGGACTAATAAATGGTCCAGAATGCCATTTATCCAGTTAAGCGGAAACAGAGGAGGTATAATCATGCAAGCAGTTTTTTCCCTCCCCAGTGATAAAAGATGACCTCAGTGAGCTCCAAGGAAACCTCTTCTTCCTCACCTGACCCTGGACAGCCTCCAGCACACCTAGCAACCATGCAGTGCCAATTCCAACCACAGAAGCAGTTAAGACATGGGTTTTTCTGGGTATTTGTTCCTGGGAGAAATGTTCCCTGATAGCGTGCCATCAAAATGTTAATCATAAAGCTGCTGAGGGCCCCATCTCCAGGAGGTCACTCGTCCAAACACAGACAGTGTCAGCAGTCCCTGGCACGCTACCACAAGTTGTTTACCCAGCAAGAAACAAATTTCACAGATTCAACCCAGGCACATGCTGAAACTCACAAGCAGGAACTGAGATAGGTCCCTCACAAACAGCAGCTCTGCCAGGGAGCTGCAAGCACATGGGCAGCTTCACACAGGAGTCCTTCCCAGGGCAGGACTGATAGAGTGCTGGTAGCACAAGGGTGACACTGGAGCAGGCATCAGCAGGATGCTTGATGCACCCAGAGTTGCCTGTTTAGTCTTAACTCCAATTCAGGAAAGGAAAAAACTCATCCAACTCATCCCCCATAATTTTTTTTCAGCCTTAAATGACTAAAGAAGCTAAAAAATCCCATGTTAAACACATTCAAGGGCTGAAAGTTACGATGAAAGCAACAGCACTGCAGAGGAGATTATATATATATATATCATACATATATATACATAAAAAGAGACACATCTTTTTTTTCTATTACTTGTAATTTGGAGATAGAGTAAGATTGGGGGTGGAACACTCATTATCCCCTTTCCTCTGCATGTGTAGTTCTCATTAGGGCCAATTAGGATGATAATCACATCTGAAAGGAGGCTACAAGCCAACCCATGTGATCAAAGCAGAAGTAAATACAACTCCAGAGAGCTTAGGGAGCATATGGTTTCCCTTGCCAAGTTCTCCAAGCTCGTATCTGGCTTGGTTCTACCTGAAAGCTCAATCCTGTGCAACATAATTTGTGAGAGCATCCCACCTGGGAGGAGATGAGGTGGTACCATGGGTCTTCAGGGACCCACGAGCCTGTAACAGGTCTCAGCAGGCAGGAGGAGGGAAATTAATTGCTTCTTTCAGTGTTTTTTCCATACCTAGCATAAGGCATTACAATTTCTACATTAGGAATCAATATGTTGCTCGGGGTGAAGTTAAAGAGAAAATCCATCTGAGTTCAGTGAAAGCAGACCCTGCACTCAGCTCTCAAATGCCTTTTCCACCTTCTCTCCCCAGGGTTAAGTGGTGAGTACAATTTTAATGAGATTGTCTGGGCGAGTTTTCTGCACATTGGTGCTGCCTCTGTCACCCCCATCTCTAATATCTGCAATGCCTTCCCCATCCCAGGTGACTCCATGCAATTACATTCCTAATTGTGCCACAGTGGTGCTCTCTGGGATCTTACACCGCTGTTTAATTTATAAATGTCAATTTGGAAGCACAATACAATGAGAAATTACCCGCATCAGACACAGAGCAGTTCCCACTTATGAATAGGTAAGAAGGCAACAAAAATAATTAAGTGCTTAACAAAGAGAGAAGATGAGGGAATGCAGGCATCCCTTTAGTGCAACCCTTCCGAATTTTACGCATGCTCAATTTTGAGCTGTTTAAATGGAAGGGCAGAGGTAGCCAAGTGCCAGGTTTAATACTGGACATGACATTGCACAGTCTGTGCGTGTTTGGGAACCTATTTCACATTTAAATCTCAATTAAACAGTAGGACTGCCTTGACATTTAAAAATCCAAACAAAACACTTCAAGCGCAGCTCCACAAAAAGCATCTGTAAAAGCATCTTCTTATTCCACTGACTTGCTCATTCTTTGCATTCTGAATAACATCTTCAGGATGAGAAAAATAAAAAAAAAATAAATAAACTGGGATGTGTTGATTTTTAGCACCATTCTCTTTGAACAGTCAGTCCAACTAAGCAAGAGTGCATTTGGTCCCTCTTGTATATCATCAGCAGAGTACCTACAGAGATATCTGAGCTAGTTCTGAACTAGGAAAAAAAAAAAATTGTTGTGCAGGAGGAAAAATCACCTCATACCAAGCTCTGAATCACCAATGATCATGCTTTCAGACTATCTTGTCCTTTTATACAGCTGATCCTAAGTGACATAAAACACTGAGAAGAAGGCAGATGCCAGGAGCAGCAGCTGGGGAAATGGGAAAGGAGGAGCTGCATGGAGCATCCTTGGTTCAGGCCATGGACACAAATAAACAAGATTTGCCCATCAGCCACCCCAGTCTGCCACATGCAAAGTCACAGCACCGGCTGCAGCCGGAGCTGGGTCAGGGAGCCACCTTTTCCTGGGCTGACACTGCTCCTCCTGCATCAGCCCTGAGGCAACGTGGGGAAGAACATGAAGAGCACCAGGGAAAAGCGCCAGGCATGAGGCAGATTGCTTTAGGTCCCAACATTTTCTCTGACTCCAGGATTATGGCTATTACTGCACCATGGACAATCTTCCACTCCCCCCTCGGCTGGGCTGGCGCACCCCACGCTGCCTGCACGGACCCAGCGTGTTCCAGCAGGGGCTCCAAGGGAGCATTAACAAACAACCCCACATTTAAACTTTCCTACTGTGTGCTTCTCAGTGGCATCACATCAAATATGCTGGTGGCTGCCAGCCCAGCTCGAGGCTCCCAACGCCACGGCCAGGCTTGGAAACAGCCCCTTGAGATGCTGTTGCTTGTCAGCCACAAAAATCTCAGCCTGGGTTTCTCATCATTTAACTGCACAAGCACAACCATAAAGAAACTCGTACTCTGCAGGTTTCCAGCCCTTCTTTTTTTCATGTTTACCTCTAAATTCTACATGCAGTGAGCAACTCTGCAAAGGGTTTGTCCTCTTGCCTGAATGCAGATCACCTCAACATGCACTTGCCCTGCAAGGGGAGCACTGTGCTGCTTACACACACACAGCCACAGAAGTTAAACTGAACAAGAGAGGTAAAGTGGGTTCAGTGCTTTCTCTTTTGTCGGCCTACTGTGGAAATTACAGACCCCTCAACCCTAGAAGAGAAGACCCACCACACTGGGTCAGACCAAAGGGCAGTTCTAGCAAAATGCCTCCCATCTCTTGTAACAAATGCCTGCATGAAAAGCATAAAAAAAAAAAGAAAATATGGAGATATTATTCCCCTGATTCACTCTCCTGATCTCTCAGGATCAGCAATTCAGAGGCTTCCTGGGTGCAAGGGTGCACTGGGACCATTGTGTGCCCACCCAAGCAATGGCCCCTTGCACACAGATGAGACATTGTCTCATACACACAACACGGCAGGGGTTTCCATGTCCTGCCAGCTCTCAGACAGGCAACACGCTGCAGCTCTGCAGGGAAAAGCCAAAGAAGTGCCTCAGCTGGTGCCAGCTGCGTGCCATTGATGCTAATGGACTTGTTCTGCTTTATACCAGCTGATGATCTCCCTCTTTTCCCTTTCTGCCTTCTCAACAGATTTTCTGGTGCTCAATATATAAAATATCCATCAAAAAGTTGGATCTAGTCCAGCAAGTGCTACAACAGGGGTTTATGTCTGTTAGAGGAAGATGTAAGAGCACTGCCATAGGGCTGTAACAGAGTACACCAGCCCTGGGAAAGCTTTGTGCTAACCCTCATTACTTAAATATTGGCTTGTTCCTTCAAGATGGGGCTTTCTATCCTTTGAAATCCCTTGGGTTGTTCTCATCCCTGCCAATGCAATGCCTGACATTATGCCAGGGGAAATAGGGTGGGACACTCTACAGCCCTTCATCCCCCTGAGCACATTGTCAATCCTGCTATGGACACTGCTTCTCCATCCTGCTTTAAAGCAAGCACCTGCAATTATTCCCAGAAAAAGCCAAGTTCATTTAAAATCACTGATAATGTCAGCAAGCTCTATTCCAGCCATGCTTTCTAACAGATCAGTGACCTCAGTGAAAGATGAAGGGAAGATCTGAACTCATTTGGAGACGTGACTCCAAACTTCTGCTTCATCAGTTCATTACTCAAGATGACTTTAAGCCCCCTGTGCCTCCTGCCCGCATTTCCAAGTCCTGGAGTCATCAATGGGTGCAAACCACGCGAGGCTCTTCCCCAAACCAAAGTGCTGATGACATCCCTAACTGGCAGGAGGATTTCAGCAGCGCCGCCACCCCACGGCGAGCCATCGCCTTGGCTGAGCCCATCCTTTCAAGTCCTTCCAGGTTCTGTTTGCGTGCAAGCTGTGCTAACGTGCTCAGTGGAGAGCGTGTCCTCCGCTGCAGAGTGAGCCACAGAAACACCGTCTGTTACAGAAAAGCAGTTTTCTCATTTCCTTATGACCAGGGAAGCCAGCTCCAGCCCCCAGCTCTGATGCAAAACATCAGCAGGAGAGCTATTAAGTATTTCGGGTGGGAAGCACCAGCATCAACCAAAAATACTTCCATGTTGGCAGGACTTATGGGATCAGCCAGTATCTGACAGCCCTATAAACCTTCCCCAGAGTGGGACACAACACAAAACTAAAGGGTTTTCCCTGAATCAAAGATTCAGAGCAAAGTTCCTACTTTTGTCAGCTGGTGGATACGAGTTCCCACATGATCCATGCTTGGCAAGAGGAGAGAAGGGGCTTCTTATTTTTTTCATCCTCTTTCTGTGTGTGATTAGAGATGGGCCCAGGAGACACAGATTTGCTGGTGAAGACCTCCCCTCTGAGCAGTTTAGTGAATTCTGAGAATCTGCAGTTAAAACCTCTAAGTCCAGTACATCCCAATTAGACATAATCCTAAAATATAAGGTTTGCACGAAGATGTGAGCTTTTTCTGGTGCCTGGAAGGGAAAAAGGGGGAGTTTCTTGTTTTAGTACCAATGCTTATCCTGTCATATTTCATACCAACAACTGAGGTCACATGCTGTTTGCCCTTCCCTTATTTTATGAAGAAGAAAGTAGAAGGGACACATTTAGAACAGAAAAGAAGCCCAAGTAGAACACGGGTCAAATGAAATTTGGTGCCTATTTTTCCCACAGGAAAATTTGCCAAAGAAAAATTAAAGTAAATCCAAGAGGCAGATACAACACTCTACACGATGAAATCTTTTTCCAGCCACTTTCAAGGCATAATTTCATCATGCAAAATGACAAAGAGAGATAATATGTCTCTCTTTGCTCCGTAAGTCTGTCGCTAAAGAAATTTTCAGCTAGTTTATTCCTTTTCAGGCTCTCTGCCCTGATCTTTCTTTCTCCCTTTCATCACCTATGTTGAGGCTGCAACGCCACTCACTCACTGCCGAGCTGCAAAGTTGACTCACTACAGCTCCTTTTTTATTTCTCACTGATCTCATTGAATTATTGAAAAGGGTACTGTCAAGTTGAAAAGAATATATCTTCAAAAATAAAATAAATTTTCTTTCCTGAGTTCCAAATGGCACCTTAAACCATATATTTAAGGACCAAAAAAAAAGTAAGAATTTGCAAGAGACTCATTTTCTTAACATTAATAATGCCCTTGGTTTTCTTTTTGCACATTTCAGTCCAGACAACCTAAGTTCACCATCAATTTCTAGACAACTTCATTCTCTGCTTCTCCTATGCTTGCAGTCATGAAATTGCCAAGTGTGTTAAGTTTGTCCTCAGCCTTTGGGTACTTCTGGGCTTTTTTTGTAAAGTCTGAGTTTGTAAAGACGTGACTAATGCTGCGGCTCAGCTCTCACTTTTACTTTGTTTTATTCTGGTATCTGTTAGCCTTCAGGGTTACAGGGAACAGTTTGGCTGCGTGGCTCAAGTACACCCTAAAGGCTCGAAACCAAGAACCCAACCGAAATTTTTATATAATCTCATTATTTTTAGAGAGATTTTTACGATTCCAGGAAGACTGGATGATTTCTTGGTTTTTAACTCTGAGACTTGGCTTCTCTACAGTTTTAGATCTAGCATCTGAATTTCTTTTATGCTGCAGGTCCTTATAATCAACATGTAAGTACAGAATGTCCAGAGTTCAAGACCTGTTTCTTTTTCCTTCCCTTTTCACTTGGGGGCCCAATATCTCCCTGGCTGATGGGAAACCAGAGCTCTGCAGATGATGCTGATGAGACCCCTCTACTCTTCTATCCCTACTGACCACAACCTTAGTCCAAGTGTGCCCATTACAAGAGCCAGGCACTTTCTAGAAACACTATTCTATTAGAGAAAAAAATAGGCAAAATCCACATTGTTTGTATGGCCATAATTTCTAAGTAATCAGACTGGTATAAAATGAGCAAAACCACAGTGCTGGTACTCAATCCATAATCAATATTTGAAGAGTGTGCTGAAATTCTGGGTTTATAGAATAAAGGTGGGAGTTCGTCACAAACATTGAACACACTGGTGACAATGGCTGGAAAGATGCTGGGCATTAGCAAAAAGACATTTGTAAAAGCTAACATGAATTGGTCAGGAATCTTTATACAAACCTCTTACAAGAAACTGTGCAGGTAAAATACAGAACCTAAGCTGAATTGAAACTGAAAAAAAAACCCAACACACCCCCCCACCCCCCAGTCCACACTTAATTCTTTGTTAGAAGTTCTTTTGGAACCTCGTTATAAAATCCAGCAGTGCATCATCTCTCCAACAAAGACTTTTCTCACAAGACTCCAGGAATAAAAAAAAAAATACAGTTCAATCAACCTACCTCTAGGGCATATTTACACAAAGGTTTTTATTGCCTTTCAACTTGATATATTGTTTTCAATACCTAACTGAAAGGTAAAGGTATTAAAATATACATTGAAGTGCAGTTTATTCCAGAAGAGCTCCACAGTGCATCCTCAGCAATGCCCATGAAGACATCCAATTTCTTCTTGTGCCAAACCTGACCCCAGCTGTGTAACCAGGGCTAAAATTTCAGACATGCAGGACAGGATTAATTTCTTCACTTTTACTGCAAACCTGATGCAGGAGACAACACTTGAAAAATCGTTTACTTTACTCTGATTTGAGAAACTTCGGGCCACGCTCTTTAAATCACTTATGTGAGTTGTGGGTATGTGATAGGTATGAAGGTGATGGCAGACAGAAAAGAAATAAGCTGCACTGTTTTCAAAAATATTAGTTTCAAATTTTGATAAAAAATCAAGTGAGAACTGACTGAATGAATCAGTGGGAACTTGAGGCCAGCTTTACCATGTTCACCTCCACAAGCAGAGACACAGGTCCACCAAGGCTGTCCCACAAAACTCGACACAGGTTCTGCCACGGCAACACACCTTCAGTGGGCATTGGTCATACTTGGAGGGCTCACCCAAAACCAGAGCTCAAGCACCTCAGGCCTCCTACAAACACACAGTATCTCCATGTGATGCTTAAAATCTCAACAGTACGACAAAAAGGGTGAAGATACACAGTGAGGTTATTTCTCCCAGGAGGTGGTTCACAGAGCAGACTCCAGAGGTGACTGTCACTGAATTAAGACAATTAATCCCTGGCATGAATGTGATGCGATTGGTGGGTGTGGGAGATGCCTGCCTCTGAATCAGGAGGTAGCAGCCTTCCAGAAAGGCCCCAGAAAATGCATCTATCCTCTTGGGTGTACAGACTAGACTGGCATGAACAGAATCATCTTCCCCTCAAGAACAGTGAAGGCTGCACAGAAGTCATGGTGAAAACATCAACTGAATTTGATTTTTCACCCAGTTGTTATATCTTGTTAATATATGTGTTAATATGCACTTGGTCCACTTGATACCATCACTGACTGAAATTAGATTTTCCTAATCCAGACTTCAGCATAACACAAATTGTACCATTTATTAAAAAATGCCCTCTCAAGAATGAATGTACATCTCTCCTTGTGCTGTCTCCCTTCATAACCCTCCACAGCCTGTTGCCAGCTCTTATTATGTCTGGTCCTCTCATTTTAATTGCACCCACTGTACAATAAGGACCTTCCAATCTGGTTTTTCTGTAGAACAGAACGTGAAATCACTCACAAAGGACAGACAAAAACATGCAAACATTAAACATTTTTAAAATGGGTAGGTATCCAAAATAAAATGATTCTTTAGAGAATGACTGGCTACCAACTGGATAAATCCTGTCACTGTTCAAGTCAATAAAACAAATTTCTTGAGAGGTGTTAGGTAATTTTTAGCAAAGTTACAAGGGTGTCACTATAGCTAATTTTATTAAAAGCTTTGATTAGTTATAAGAACAGCCTCACAGGTCTAAATCAAAGCTGCTCACTGAAGCTGGTGAGATAATCGATGTTCACAATCAAAAAAACAGTCTTTAACTCCAAGAAAACTCTACATAAGGAAGAGGACACATACACTATAAAGTGAGGTAATATACATGACTTTTTACATGCTTTCTGGTCCATCTTAAGGTACGACCCCATCTGAGCAGAGACCTTTGGTGTATGCTCAGGCTGCAAAGAGGTGGCGGGATTGCTGCTCACCCAGGTGACAGCAGCTGGTGTGAGCACGCAGACCTGCCTCATTGCACTTGGGGCATAAATCACATCTGCTTTAATGCATTTACTCTGGACGAGGAGCTGTGTTTTCTGGGTGCTGTGGCAGCAGAAATAACACAGCACATAATGACAGAAAACAATAACAATAAAGAAATACATATGAAATAGGCACCTCCTGAACCACCGGCAGCGCAGAGGACACTGCGCAGCATTTAGATGAGGCTGATTCTCGCTGCTGTATTTATGAGTGAACATTATTTCTTTCTTTTCACACATTTGCATTTCACCCCTTGTAGAATCTCCCTGAAACACAGAAACACAGTCTCGTTCCCCACCCATCCTAGGAACAGCCCCTGCTGTGAGCCTGCACAGTGGCTAAAAACTCAAACCAGCTACGGGGCATGCCCTGGCCCAAGGCTGGTGCTCAAAGGCATTATCCTTGTTCAGCTGCTGGCCCATCCTTCCCTGCCACACAGCCTGCACTTCGGAGCAAAGAAAGCGAACCCATAAGGAGGAAGGAGTTATGCTGGCTTGTATTCTTGTATTCTCAGCAATGTGAGTCCTCCTGTGGAGCTGACAATCCCTCAAAGACCCATTTCCCAGAGCGCAGCCACTGTGACCCTCCTATGGGGAGAGCTGCAAGACAGGACTCCATTTGAGTCCGGAAAAGGGCAGCAGAGCTGGGCAAGTGTCTGGAGCACAGGTCCTGCAAGGAGAAGCTGAGGGAGCTGGGTTGCTTATCCTGGAGAAAAGGATGCTCAAGGGTGACTTTACTGCTCCCTAAAACTCCCTAACAGGAGGGTGTAGCCAGGTGGGGGTCAGGCTGTGCTCCCAGGCAACCAGTGACAGGATGAGAGGACATGGCCTCAAGCTGTGCCAGGGAAGGTTTAGGCTGGATATGAGGAAGAATTTGTTCACTGAAAGGGTAATTAGACCTTGGAATGGGCTTCCCAGGGAGGTGGTGGAGTGACCATCCCTGGAGGTGTTTAAGGAAAGCCTGGGTGTGGCACTCAGTGCCATGGTTTGGTTGACAGGGTGGTGGGTCAGTCTTAAGCTGGACTTGATGGTCTCAGAGGTCTTTTCCAACCTAACTGATTCTGTCGTTCTGTGATCTAAAGCTCACTGGAAGGTGCAACCCACGTGCTGGATCGGTTAGCCATACAGCCATACAACAGCTGAGGGATGAATTTGGCTTGAGTTAATTTTGTAAGCCATTTTTAGAGTAAATAAGTTTCATTAAACCTCAAGCAAAAAGCATTCAACCAAAGGCAAATTCACAGCAGCGTACTTGCTTATCCTTACATTATTCCCTTATGTCTGTAAAGATGCACTGCTCTCAAATAGAGAGGGATAAATATGATGCTGTAATAATAATCTGTGGTGAGTGATATACTTAGTTACTTCTCAGTAAATGTGAAAAGATTAGGAAAATCACATTGGTTTGTTCAGCTGGCAGGTGGAAACTACTGCTTCCTTTTACATCTCTGAAAAATTACAGCGGGTAGCACAGCTTCCTAAACCCATTTGCCTTGATTCAAATAGACAGATTAAATAATTAACCAGAATTAGAAATAACATCTAATATGAGCAGAGTAAGGAACTACAGGTGTTCACTGCAGGCTATGTCTGCTCTGATTTTAAGATGCCCATGATATCCAAAATCTAAATTCATATGTGAGGGTGCACACAGTGTATCTTGGGGAAATTTTCTGAGAGACGTATCTGACAGACCAAGGAATCCTCTGTTATTCCTTGCGTACCTCTGAAAAATGCTCAGCAAGCCCTCCAGGTCTAGTTTTTGTTTAGACAAATAAAGAGCTCAATTAACTTCTAAAGCAAATTTCTGAATTCTTTTTGGAATCATTCTTAGTAGACTCAGGTATGTATTGTATGCCAGAGCCTCCAAACAGGGCACAAGGTACAGGTAATATCATCCTCCTGCTCCTATTCTTACTTTTTCCTGCCTTCATTTTAGCAAGGTCTCAGGACCAGACCAAGTGCTCAGACAAGGTTTACAAGCCCCTCACAGCACTGGTGAGAGGCAGCAACACCTTTCTGCTGTGAGTCTCAGACCTCTTTTGGAAGCTGTAAAAATCAGTTTTCTCTGCTGGTTTAATCCTTTGTCCCCTTGTAGAGGCCTCCTACAGAGATGGCAACGTGTCCTCCTGATGATGGTAGCTTTGCCCTGTGGGCATTCCCATCCTGAAATAAATTCAGTGAACAACTGTGATACGCTGATGAATTCTCCAGTCACACAAAGCTAAATGTAAATTGATATCCTACAACAAGAATGCCAAGGAGACCAGTAATTTAGAAGAATTCAAAGTCATATACCAAAGGCAAAGGGAAAACAATGTATTTAAGTACTTGGTCAAGCTGACATCCAGTTTATGCAGTCTGTCTTCATCTCCAGTATTACACAACCTTAAAATTGAAAAAAAAAAAGCTGCTAGGAGCAGCCACATTTGGAATAAAATTGATTCTGTTGTTCTTCCATCCAGTGAACGGAATCAGTGCAATCAAACAATCAACTGGAAGTCCAGAAAAAATTTAAAGCCATCAGTATAATAAGATGATTTCAGCAGATCACTCAAACAATAGCTCGTCAAAACAGCAGAATAGAGAAATATTTGTACAGGACATTTACTCTCAAAAACCTCTTTTTTTTTAAGGATAGTAAGAGCAATAATCCTAGTAAAAAAGATTTCTCGTGTCACATTTCATGGAAGTCTAATTTCAGAAGCCACCCTTCCCTTAATGTAACTTGAAATGCCCAAAATTGATGCTGTTCCTTGGCCACAAGAGCAGAAAGGCATTTTCCAAGTTCATTATTTATAATGTGTGTGTGTACACATCTATATTGATATGATATATATGAGTCTATAGCAGCAGGGCTAGTGCTTGCAAAATGCAGTCATATTCACATCTCCTCCACTTGATTACAATGAAAAATTTATTGCATCTTACTTCACAGAGGAGTTGTAACTGCCTGGATTTGTCAAAACTATGTGTACTTTAATAACTGAAACTCAATCACATCCAAATCACAAACGGGTAAATGTAAAAGATAAACGTAAGCATCACCAAATAGAATCTCTTGTTGCCCATTTGACAATATGCTCGATGCCAACAGGTGGTGAAGGATGGTAGAATGATTCATATCTTGGCACCTCCTCTCTTCCAAACCCTAGAAAAGAGCCCAAGTGATGCTTACCCTATGCAGACACCAGCACTGATGCAGAGGAAAACAACTTTTTTCACCTCTGCCTCAGTTCTTCCATTTGTAAAATGGGACACCCACCAAAGACTGTCTTGTCTGGAGTCAAGTAGAAAATGGAGACTTGTACTGGTTTTGGTTGGGACAGAGCTAATTTTCTTCAGAGTGTTGTACACGGGGCTGTGTTTTGGATTAGTGCTGGAAGCAGCATTGATGACACAGGGATTCCATTATTACTGGGCTGAGCTTACACATGGTCAAGGCCTTTTCTGCTCCTCACCTCAAACCACCCTGCCGAGGAGTCTTGGGGTGCACACGGCGTTGGGAGGGGACACGGCCAGGACAGCTGACCCCAACTGACCCAAAGGATATCCCAGACCATACAGAGTTATGTTCAGTCCATAAAGCTGGGGAAAGAAAGAAGAAAGAGGGGACATTTGGAGTGATGGTGCTTGCCTTCCCAAGTCAGTGTTCCACTTGATGGAGCCCTGTTCTCTCGGGGATGGCTGAACACCTGCCCATGGGAAGCAGTGAGTGAATTCCTTGTTTTGCTTTGCTTGTGCGTGCAGCTTTGGCTTTACCCATTGAACTGTCTTTATCTCGACTTGAGAGTTTTCTCACTATTTCTCTTCTATTTCCCCCCCCCATTCCACTGAGGGAAGATGAGCTGCATTGGAGCTGGGTTGTCAGTGGAGTTAAACCATGACAGCCCTTTCTCATGCCCAACATGGGGCTCAAAGAGCTCAAGGTAACAACAGATTTGATTGAAACATGCTAGATCGAATTTATAGCTGTTACTGCTGATTAGCCATTAATTGGCAGACTCCTGTGCTTGCCATGGGGCTTGCTTCCCTCACTGTATGTTCGAGTCTAGCGCTCGTTAGTGCCTGCTTTTTGCTTTCACTGCGTGCTGTCCTGCTGTGTGGCTTATCATCTTACTCTGCTGTGCCTGGGAACATTCTGATAACAGCAACAGTGATGCAGCCAGGCTGGCACACGGCCAGGGCATCGCTGCTGCTTCTGTGCTGCTCTACTGGACAGGCTGGGACCCCAGTGTGAACTCCAGTCAACGTGACTGTGGGTGTGCCCACACGGGAGCAGGACACCCTGAAGTGTCCGTGACTATGAACGTGTCCACACCAGAGCAGGAACATCCCAGGTATGTCAGTGCCATGGTTGTGGCCCATGGGGAACAGGTGCACCTCAAGCTGACTGTGGCTGTGGGTAGGTCTGCACCACAGCAGGTACACCCCTGGGAGAGGCTGTGGCTCATAGATAAGGTTCCACGTGGAGCAGATACACCCTCAGGGACATCAGTGTGTGGATAAGGGCAAGCCAGAGCAGGAGCAAAGGGGAGAGTTCATTACAATGTCAAACCCTGGCCCAAAGGCACCAGGGTTGGAGGTTGTAATGGAAATACCTTTAAATTGTTGCAAGCCATGATTTGAGTTGTTAAAGGGATTACTATAGCCTTGGAGAAGCCTTAAAAGAATCAACCTGACCTGAGCTGGCTTTGGTGCCCAGAAGTTCCACACAACACACCATCTCTCCTGTCCCAAGTGAACACCACGACAGACGGAGCCCAAAGTCACGAACTAAATGAACTCAACATTTGATGGACATTCGTGCACATTTTATGGGAATTCTATGGACATTCTACAGCGGTGGTCCAGTGACTAGAGAAATGATACCTGTGTTTTACATGAAAAGATAGGAAGGGGGTGGTGGTTAAAGAGATTGTATTGGATAGGGTGGTACCTGAGCATGATGTAAATGGTATGGAATAAGGGATGAAGAATCTGCTGTTCCTCCCCTGGAAAGTGATGAATGAATTCCTTGTTTGGCTTTGCTCACATGCTCAGCTTTTTTTTTTCCTATGGAACTGTCTTTAGCTCAATCCACAAATTTTCCCACTTCTACTCTTTCAAATTGCCTCCCCCATCCTGTTGCAGGGCGCGAGAGAATGGCTGTGTGGGGATTAGCTGCCAGGAGGATTAAACCACAACAAAACTATTATTACTCTTCACTCACTTCAAGTACTTTCTCCTTGTCGTCATTCATCTTTATCATTTACCGGGTTTTGGACTGAGTGCTTTTGTTAAAGGGCTGATTATAGGATAATTTGAAACAAGTATATTAATCTCACATTATGCCTAATTGCATTAGCTTCAGATGTGTCCTCTAAGTATGATTTACATTTTGAAAGATGTCTAAGACTCTTTTCTATCATCTCTTATAATGAGATCCAATCTCTGAGGCCTTTTTCCTTTTCTGACTTCTTCATTCTCTGTGAATGTTCTTTCTCTTGGAGATACTGAATTTCCACGAAGCCTCCCTGAGAATCTTTGATGCTAACAGTAAGATGGCACTAAATCAATAAAACACTAAATAAAATAACCATAATTAATAGTACTTTCATTTCCTATCATTTTTTCCCTTAAATCTCAAAGTGTTTTACAAAAGAAGGCAAATATTATTACATTTGAGTGATGGAAAAAACAGAGGCAGAGACAGACCAAACATCCCATATTAAATCCCAAATATCCTAGAGACAGTGAGTCCCACTAGGAGAGAAGACAGGTTCCTGCCTGAGGTGATGGGGCTGCACAATAAAAATAGTAATAGACACCAACTTCATCTTTTTAGCCTCTAACTTTCTCAGCACATTATTTCTTTACGCCCTGTTAATAGGTGACAGACTCATCAAACCATTGAAATTATGTAACTTCCAAACTTGTCAGATTGAAGCATTGTTCTTCCCACAACCCCATTACTTTTAGTAACTACTTCCAAACCAGCTGCCTATGTGGGAGCAATCGAGGAGTCACTTCAGTCAAACAACTCTTCCAACACACTCCTTCAGAAGTATTAAGTCAGCAAGACCTATTGGATGACCATTTTTTGATTTGTGAGATCCTGGTTGGATTTATCACATTGTTCAGAGAAATGCAAAGATAATATTCAGAACGTATCAGGCCTCAAACATTTCCAGCAAAAGGCCAAAAGGAGAAAACATTCACATTATGGCACAGAAATTCCAAATCTCAGCGTCACTGAGTACGCTGAGATTCCTCCACACCCTGTGTAGATGGTATGAATGACAAAGTGGGATTAATAACTGGGAATGCCACTGGCATCCACAAAAGGCAACACGACACCGAACAAGCACGAGGGAGACGCTGACAGCTCCAAAAGGAACAGCTCTGTTTCACAACCCTTATCTCACTGTAATTAATTCTGAAGCAAGCTATCTTCCCCTGTGACACTTCCGCACAACTCCCAGCTCAGAGAATGCGACCCCGGGAGCCTACCAAAGAAAGATGTCAAATAAGCTGTCCTGGGTCAAATTCCTCATGACATGTGGTTTGATTACATGGGAAAGATGCCCTGGTCTGCCTGCCTCAAGTTGTTTTAGCTGTTCAACAATTTTTGTTTCTGGGTAGATGCTGCCAAATCAACAAAAACCCAAATGTGATCATTTTACTGAAAATTTGTAAACAAACTAATAGCAGAGCAAACCATACTCACGGAGCTTCCTCTAACCCTGCCATAACACCAATTTCCACATAGATTTCTGCACCAATCTGCTTTTGAAATTAGTTTCGGTTAGCTTGTATAATGCTGAAAAATCTGGAAGGAAAATCCAAAGTCTCTCTGCAAGCCTTAGTTCACCATGTTACTAACACTATTTTTTCCAATTTACAATAACTTTCTGTAGAGCTGAGTGGCTATGTCAGACTCTCCAGGGCCATGACTCCCATGAATCACCTGTTGAGCATGAAAATGAGCATTTACCTATTATTTATGTATGCAAAATTACATTTCCTGCCTGTCTCCATGAGGCAGGAAATGTAATTTTGACCCCTGGCAGCAATCAGTCTTTTTCAGGAGCTCCAAAATGTCTCAAGCGCAATAAAGATCACATTTTATTCATATTTTTTTCTCTTTCTTTAGATTATGTAAGAACAACTATTTCAAAGCGTGCAATACTGAAAGTTGGCAGAGGGAAGATAAAAACAGGAAGGGAGATAACAGCACAACTCGGAACCCTCACATGCTACATGAGATATGCACAAAGCCCTGTGCCACCACAGCCCATCCTCCAAACCAAGGCCCTTTTAAAGATCTGGGAGCCCAAAACTGGACTCACCCCATGCTACCAATTTCCTCAGAAAATTCAGGTGGTCAGTCTAATCCTGGTCTTCCTTTCACACTCATGGACAGACAGAAGCACAGATCAGGAGAATCAATCAGTGAATATTCATGGCTGAACAAAACACCAACATTTCTCTGTCACCAATGATACAAACATGATGCAAACATTAAGAATGTCTGCAGAAGCTGAGACAAAGGTGTCTCCTTTTCCTTCCTTTCCTACCAAGCAGTAGCTTGTCTGGGACTGAACAGGTTTACTGGCAGAAAAGCACCAATCTAAATACTGAGAAAAAGTGAAGATCAGTTTCAAGAGCAGCATCTGCTGATACACAGTCGATGTGTGAGCTTCTCTTGGCCACAGAGAAGCAAGAAAATCCAGTGTCAACCCGGCAGCTGATGACCCTTTTTATCTTCCACAATCCTACAGAACACAGAAGCGCAAGAATGAACATTCAGCTTCCTCGACTCGTTATCCTGGACAGGCTGTGCTGTGTCAGAACCAGCAAAGCACTCAGGGCTGCACGCAGCCAAGCCCTCAGATACACCAGGCAAATGAGATACAAGGGACATAAGGGGCAATGCCTTCTTTTCTGCAGATTAATGAGTACAGAGGGGGAAAACAGGGTAATTTACATCCTCTTTCTCCTATTCCCTTTGAAGAACCATGGACCAGAGAAGAGAATTCATATTTACATACTGTAAATAAATGAGAAGCCAATGTGCTCTTAGGCAATCTGCAGTATGAAATTGCTTTCCTGGACAACGTTCAGGCCTTATCAGTTTGGCAGAACTGTTTGATACACTTGGGACATGTGTTCTGGCTGAAGTGTGCCATGGGACGCTGATAATTCACTCTTGTCCCAGTGTGTAAAACATTCTCCCTACCTCTGACACTCCACCAATGACATCCCCTCGATGACAGATATTTGTCCAGTTGCCCTGGTTTAAAAAAAGTCCCATCTTTCAAAACACATCTTTGGTAAATGCATTTGGAAAACTGAATTATCAACATCAACAGTGTTAACTCAGGAAAAAAAAAAATCCCACCAAAAATAACCATGTAAACTTCTGTTATGTAACAATAATTTCAGAAAAAGTCATAGTAAGAGATCGGCCAGGAGGTTTAAGATCACAACCTGGTTCTCATTCACTCTTGTTCTGCTGAGTGATTTTGGACCTTCTGGGTATTTCCCCACCTGAAGTCTATAAATAAATAAAGGTACTTTCATGGATCCCTTGGAGATCATGGTAGGCAAAGAGCTGGATAAGAGCTACGCTATTACTTTCTTGCACTGAACTTTCCTGTTTTGCTCGATCTGAATTATCTTTCATTCACAAGTCATTATGTGGTGTGACTTGGAGGAGGGCACTGAGACTGTCTGCAGGATATCGCCCAAAGGCACACTATCAGAGATCAGCCTGTAAAAGAAAAAAAGCAGATTCTAAGGGGATAGAAGTACAACAGAGCTGTACTTCATTACCAAAAAAACTTTGACTTGTAGCTGAGAAAATCTGCTGGAAATTATCACAGTATTACCAGGAAAGTTATATTCAGTGTGTACTGTTTCCTCCCCCCGCTTAAAAAATGAATGAGATTGCACAACCATCTCTTCTTACTGGAAACTGGAGGATGCCCAACACTTATGAAAAACTGGCCTGAAGTTTTAAACCACCATGTTTGGAAGGGAAAGATGGTCTTGTGGTTAGAAGACTGAACTCAAGAGACCTGGCTCCAAATCCCATTGGGTTACAGGTCTACCCTTGGTCTGGCACTGAAAGTTCTTTGGGACACAGATTCTCCTTTCACATTTATCTGCAGCAACGGGCTTTAGTTTCATGTGGCTCTCCGTGCACAACTTTAATTTGAGTTAAATTTGCAAGCAGTACACAGAAATCTATGTGAGCACTAACATTTTCGAAGAAAATTTCAATCTTCTATGTTTCCATCATGTACATCAAAATGCCAAGCACAAATTTCTCTATTTCCGACATCCTTGGAAAGATGAAGAGTAATAGTAAGATATTGAATAATATGATTCATATTCCTGTTATTAAAAATAATTAAATACAGAGCTCCCCAAGAAGGGAAATGAGTGTAACTATGAAATTAATCAGTGAAGCTTCTGAAGTAAATGGGTAGGTTATTACAGAACAGCACTGAAGCAGGCTTAAGAGTTCTTTCCACAAACCTTTATATGAAAAAAAAATGCATAGTTCTTGATAAAACTGCATCTTCTCTACATTTTTACTATCTATAAAGAAAAAGAAGAAAAAAAGCTAGACTTTCAATAAACATTTCTGAGAAAAATTCATAGCAGTTTTCATTTTCAATTAAAACCCACCCAAAAAATGAGGCCTATAAAATATCCACTGTTCCTACTACTAAGCAGGGAAAAGAGTTTTCCATCCTAAAGGGCTTATGCCATGGCGACAAAATTATCCTTCACATAAGCCCAATGAAATCAATAGATTTACAGATAATGTAAATCTATTTGTCTTCAACTTCCTAGAAAGTTTCTGCTTGCCAAAGAAGGCTGATTTCCCTAAATGCTGTTGAACAGCTTCTCCCCTGGCACGGCACTATTTTTGCTCAACACAGTGACAGATGCCCATTTCTCCCCCTCTGCCTGACACTCCTGCCCCTCACGTGGTCCAGCATGTTCCCAGCAGCCTCTCCACATTATTTTCCACCCAGGATGCTACACCCAGGCTGATGAGAAACCAAACTCTGCAGAAACACATCACAGCTAAATTCTCTCCCTTGCACAGTCCCAGGCAAGTAGATTTCCCATTGGGAACCCTGCTGGGGCACAGGCATGGGCTCCTCTCCTTGACCCCACAGTGGTGGCTGCTGTAAGAGCAGCTCATCGAGTCCCACCAGTGCCTCATGGCACACAGAATGAGTGCCCACTTTACAGTACGTGTCCGTGCAGGTTTGCTATGGTTCTTACTCATCAGCCTCCTGCTCTTTGCAGAAAATGCCACTTCGGTGACAGCCACCCCCACAGAAGTGTCAGTTCACAGGTGAACGAAATCTCCAAGCAGAGAAATGCCAGAGCTCTGGGCTCACAAGCACAGAGCTGCTCCTTATTAGCATCCAGCCAAGCTGCAGCAATTCCAGACATCCCCAGGCTTCCTACATCTCTGCAAAGGAGATTTGCTAGTAAAAGCACAGGTCTCTGAGACCACTGCCAGCCATTCTTCTTGTGGCTACAACAGACCAGGGCTCTGCTTCCTTCTTGGTAGCCACATCTCAGTGCTCACGGTCCCCATCCCATTCAGGGCTCTCTCATCTGCCTGCCGGGGCAAAGTGCTGGCTGTGGTTTTAGTGGTCTTTTTATTCCCATTGGTCTTCCCCTTTAAAGGCATCACTTCCCATCACTGCGACATCTCAGTCCTGAAGCCAAAATTACATCAACCCTCATACAATGGCCCATGGCTGGGCTGGTTCCTTCAATCTTCCTCCTGAGGAAGGAAGTTCAGCCGGGGCCAAAAGCACTGTCCCAAGAAAAACCCTCACACGCCACCAAGCCCCGCAGTGAAAACACACAGGGCCAACTCCAGAGCTGCATCCAGCAAGGGATGTGGTGGTCAAAAGGGAGGTTCTCCACACAAGACAGCCATTCAGACTGTATGCAGACAGTCAGGTAAGACAAGGGGAACCTGAGTCTTGCCTTGAGGTGATTGCTGCACAAAGAGACACATCTGCAGTCCAGCAGCTGGGTAGATACAGCCTGTGTGAAGAGCTGCAGGCAGGCTCGGTGACCAGCCCTGTGTCTTACCTACAGCACAATGGGGCCAAGCTAGTCACTCTAAAGACATTTCAGGAGCACCTGAACCAGCCCTGATCCCACTGCTGTGGCTGCAGGGTAGCCTGGAAGCTTGCAATGGCTCTGATGATGAGTATCTGGCAGTCAGGTACTGTAAATCCATCCCTGCTCCTGACTGCTCCTTCCAGAAAGCACAAGCTTGTCCCCAAAGATATTGGGAGCAATCGGACTCAAAATGTGCCGGTAGTTGAACCAAGGGAAACTCCACTGCACTCCATTAGCCAAATGCCGACTTTATAGGGAAGTTTATGTCTGAAGTCAAATATTTTTTCAGGTCCCAACTGCTGGCGGTTGATCCAACACTTCAAAACTTATCTGGAAAAATGGGAGTTGCGAAGAGCAGCCCAAATCAGGAATCAGAGCACAGAGCTCTCCTAGGTCTGGTCAGGTCTCAGCTGCCTCAGCCAGGAACAGCCTCACTCCCAGAGCCCAGGCACCCTTTATTGCAAGGCAAGTGGAATAAAACACACACGGCAAGAAAGGGAAATAAACTGCTGTGACAGTACATTCCAACAGCTGACATTGTCTTATGTTTTCCAGTATCAACTTATATACATACAGACTGTATAAATATATATGGATTTACAGACTTGTATAATACATATTGTATTTCAGAATACTCATTATCAGCAAAGCAATTATGTAAAATACATATATGGAAGAAAAATTAAGTCATTTCAAAAGAATACAGAACCGCCTAGATATATAAAGCTCATGACTTCTGCCCTTGTGGATGGGCTCATCTGGGACAGGTAGATGGCAAGAGATCTTCATCAGAGGTGAACCTGGTCCTCCGTGCAGTACAAAAACCTCCAGCAATCACTCACCTCTCAGCCCTGGTACCTTGGGTGCTTTGTTGTGTGGGGCTTTTTGGCTACTCCAGACTCGTTTCCTACACAGTCAGTTCCAAAGCTCACTTCTAACAGAATATGTGGGGGTTTGAAAGTGGTTCCTTGAACAATCCCAGCCCAAGGAGCACCTCTCCTTTACTCTCTCTGACCCTGAAGAAGGGAAAGCTGGCACTCTACACCCAGACAAGATCTGGCACAGCAATAAATCTCTGCAGCCACAGAGCTTTCTCTGGGTGACCAGATCTGAATGTCACCACGGGAGCAAGTCAGTCTCAAGGATAACACCCGTAGGCTCCCACATCATTCCTGAATTATAATATCTTGCTGCGAGAGACAGAAGGAACAGATGGATAGATGCAAGTGGACAGTTTAAAACTGCTAATACTCAGGAGTAGGGTCTGCTCCCTGCAGCAGCTGCAAAGGAGGGTATGAGGGTACCTCATCATTACGAAATAGCAGGACTGGGGCTTAGCCTCTCTTAAGGCTCAAGAGAGATGTTTTTTTTCCACACCATCCTGCTGGGCTGCTGGTTCAGGACAGAAAGAAAGCAAGCAGAAATTCTCAATTACTCAAGTGAATGTGGAAGAAGCTTTGAAGTCCTAAGCCTTAAAAGCTCAAAAGTCAACCAGCGAACAGAGAGAATCCGAACAGTATTTATTTGCCCAAACTCTTGATTTTAAATTTTCTGGTGAGTTCTCCAGAACTAAAATTCATTATTTCTTTTCTTTTTTTTTACTTTCTATACAGAGAATCCCTAAAGGGGGAAGGGAGAGCTTCGAAGTTTGCAGTCATTGACACTTCGCAGTGAAGCTGCACACACAGAATACACACGAGAACAGACATTTAGAGGTGATTCTTACCCAGCATTCAAATCTCTCTTTAAAAGAACACAAAAAGACCCTTTTCTGGGACACTTTACCTGGAAAAGATTTTACTTTTCTGGCATCAGCATGAAAAAATGCAAATTCTCAAAGCAGTCCATGCTGTAGCTCTCTGTAGGGTTGGCATGTACAAACCCACTCTGAAATTCTGCACTTAAAAATCGCTGTTCACCCCAAAATACTCCCTGTACTGTAGCACTTGCTGCTTAAAGTGCAACACAAACAAAACAGTGATGACTAAGTGGCAGAGATCCCAAAAACTCGGTCTAACCTCTTTTACCAACTGGAATGTCATCTTAATCTACATTTCCTGGAAAAAACTTTGTCACCTTGGTTCAGCCACTGGCATGCCTAGAAGAGCCAACAGCAAAACCAAGTCCCCTGACCTGTGCATATAAACGTGTGATTCACATAAGAGGTGGCCTCAGATAAGTCTCATGAGGGGATGCAGACAACTGGAAATACATTCAGTACAGGTTCAGATGAAGAGGCTGCCCAGTGCCCACACAGACAGTGCTATACAGTAGCAGAACTCTTCATCCCTCTTCCCAAAACTCCATTTTGGAGACGGAGCCCACTTAGCAACCTGGGAGGAGGAATTGATGCTGGTCACGGTCTCTGATCTGCAGATCAACTTTTTCTGTTTGATTTTTGAACCCCGTGACTGTCTCGTGCAAAATACATAACCACGTTTGCTACTGCTGCATTATACTTGGCTCATTATTTATGGGTGGACTTTGCCTTTCCTCACATCAATAACCACTCACATCATGAGTAGCTATTGGTTAAATCAATGTCACTCACATCAGCAGCTCCCTCGAAGGTGGATTCAGCTGACAGTCAGCCAAGCAGGACTGGGAGCCTGTCTCTGCTCAGGTGTGTCATGAACTACCACAAGCACTACAGAAAGAAATTGATAATTACAAAATGTGGCAGCTCCTGGGACGCGGGGTGGTGGAAAAGAGGCTGGAAAATCCACATTTTCATTTGCTTTTCCTATTCAATTACTTTGTGACTTCGTATTTGTTTTTACATGTCCTGTCTATTTAGATCACCAACTCTGCAGGGTGAGGACTGTCTCTTACTATGAAGCTGAAGAAAGAAATAAGTGTAAATAAAGTAGGATTCTAGGATGAAAAACAAAAACAAAGCAGATGACACCCTCAGCAAGGCTCTGCTCAGCTGCTGATGACTGACAGCATCACAAGATGAGCTGGCAAGTTAAGAACCTGGTTTTTACTCTTTAAAGTCCCGCATTTCTGTGTCAACAGTATTTTCTAAACAACTGACACTACTGATTCCCCACAGAAACGTAACAACTGCGAGATGAAAATAATCTGCCCATGCAAATGCTATGGATCTTTTATTCTTCTTTCCCTCCTCCTTCTCTGTTCAAATATTTGTTTATCAGACTTCAGTACCAAAAGCTGGAAGCATGCCATTCTGCCCTTCTAATATTTTATAGATTACTGCATTTCTTTGCAATTATATTCTCCCAATAAAATATATGCTGCTTCAAAAAGTCTTCCTCTAGTCAAATCTTACGTATTCTGGCTAGTTGTTTACTGCAGAATTTTGGTAATAAATTATTCTCAGTTGCAGCCTGACCTTTGCGATATTCATAAGACAACAACAACAAAAAGTATATTCCTTATGCAGATGTCCATTCAAAATCTGCTCATCTTCCCTTTCCTCTGTACTTTGCAGCAAACAGATGTCAGTGGGGACAGCTGCTATACAAGCTCCTCAGTACACTGATCTGGCATCCTGAATGATGACACCTGAGCCTCGGATCCCAGGGAAATCTTTTCTACTTCTTTACAGAAAACACACTTTTTTTTTGGACTGAACACCAACAAGATACCTACACTGCAAGCCTTGATCTAAAGGTGTCTCCTGATGTACCATTAGTTCCCTATTAAAGATTCAGGCTCACTAAAAAGTGTAAATCACAGAATATTAAAGATTCTTTTTATAGCCTACCAGTCACTGAGGCCCTGTGTACCACTCCACTCACCATCCAAACTGGGAAATACAAAGCAATCGTATCATTTCCAGATAGAAATGGGAAGAGAAGGGGAGAGGAGGGAAGGACGGAGAGCTGGGAGCTATAGCAGTAAAGATATTTGCATTTCACATTTTGCAGAGTGGTGACTGCAACATTTCCATACTTTCTCTAATTTCCTTACTTCCAAGTTTCCCTTATTTCTGTCTCAAATTTAAATAATAACCAACTTTTAAAAGTACACATTTCTAGTACTACTTATATTTTCCACTTTCAGAGTCCAATTCTTCTTCTTGGACCTTCATACACGGGAGCTGTTTCTGCCCCTAGAAAAATGCATTTCTAATTGACTCTCTTTGTCCCTAAAATCTTGCCTTGGCATTAAGAAAAGCCAGATCTAAGCTACGAAAACCAACCAGGGTAAAATATATTGCTTAGCTGTATGGACTCTGTAGGAAATGTGTTTCCTGCCCAAGAACAGACAAAAGGCTCAATCATAACTCAGATCAGGCTACTGACATAAATGTTCTCATCTGGGCTCTCCTAGAGCACTTTCCTATGGATCAGAAAGCATTTTGTGACAAAAAGACGAGTTTTAGATTCTCAGAAAATTCGAATCACTCAATGGAGGACATTTAAGATCAATTCTGAGAAGAGAATTCAGGGTTTACTAATGCTGCCTTAGGTCACACTGCCTTCCAAAAAGCACAGTGACCCTTCAAAACCAAATTAATAAGCTTCATCATTACTTTGTTCCATGTTCGTTATTTCTGGTAAAGGAAAGGGCATTTTTCAGGGAAATCTTGGGGTTAATTTGTTACATGCATCTTCTATGTCATGTTTTTTTTGGCAAACCATCAGTGAGCTCATTAATTTCTATATCTAACTTAGTTTCCGTTTCAAAGTACTATAAAACAGAAACAACCAGACACTCATGCCAAAAAGTAAACATTAAAGAGGATGAGAATATAAATGGTCCCTTTTAAAATTGATTCGGGTACAACATAAAGCAAAAGGCCATCTTAAAACCAAATGCTCTTAAAATAAACAATGAAGATCTCCTTGCCCCCTGCTTCGAGTAAGTATTTAAGCTAATGAGAGCTAGAAAATCAATGACTGGATATTGAATTGCTATCCAGCCAGGCTTCAGACAGATTCTGGTAAACAAACACAAATCTAAAAATAAAAGTGATGGGGAAATCTTTTTTTCAGGAAATTGCACATTTATAAGCAGAGAGGGGGGGAGTGGGTGGAAAGAGATACTGTAAAAGACAAGTCATGAGGAAGAGATCACACTTGAGATTTTTCCATCTATTGGAAAAGATGCTTAGATCAGTATCCAGTTTAGTAATGGAGACACATCACCTTCCATGCTGAATCTATGGTCTTATATGCCTTTGGCTCACATCTGCACACTCATCTACAGGTGGTATTTAGGACTCCAGAGAGGGGAACACAACTCTCAAGAAGAGCCAATTTGGATGCAACTTCCTGCAAGAGAAAAGTTCTAAATATCACTAATGCTTCTTGGTCTGCGACCTGCTTCGAACTTCCTTTTGCTTTATTTTGTATAACTGGCTTTGTTGTTTTAGAGAGCAGCATGCATATATGGTATTACAGGGGAAAATCTAGATTTTGTAACAACACCTACTATCACTACTCTCAGTGCTGCAAAATTTTTCACTAAGCTGAGAGTTTAGACACCCCAGAGTCGTGCCACACATTCATAACTTCATTTGTGCCAAAATAATGTGCTGTTCCCCTGGGTTTGTGGCCATATTTCTCCAACAGAGCAAAATGGTCACGGCTGGAGTTTCTATATATTGTCATATGCAATACTGATCTGTGCACTTTTGGTACTTCCAAAGACGCAGGACAGATGATCCCACTGGAAAGCTGCAGTCACCTTCTTCCCCTCCAAACTGCCCATACCAAAAGGGTATGGAGGAGGTTTCCTGCTCCCAGCCCTGCTTCTTTGCCCGGCTTTGTACAGACCTCAGTGGCAGCACAACGACATCGAAAAGAGCCCAGCCACAGCATGAAGTTTAAATTTAGTTTGGAAAGAGATGAGATCTGATAAACTGCAGCAATGATTCCCATGCCTTTTATTCACATCCTGGGAAAATCCTATATGCAATGGTCCATCTCCAGTAACGATTTTTTGCGGTGGACTCAGGGCATGGATGGGATGATGCATTCAATGTGGAGCCAGTGCAGAGAGCAAGAGCAGAGGCAAAATGTTCACAGGCTCACATTGCTAAGTAGGAAACCTGCCAGTCAGTATTGCCAGTGCACACATTAGGTCCCTTTTCAGTAAAAAACATGAAGAGAAGCATCCTGAATCTGCTAAGTGACATTTCATTGTGAATTTTGACTGAAGCTCCAAACCACAAACATAGTTTACAGCAGAGCCTCAAGTTTTACCACCTCTGACACTACTGAGTGCACATGACTCAGTTCACCATACACACAACCAAGTATACAACCACGGGTGAACATGGTTCATCCTGGCACGGCTGCCAGGGAACAGGGAAGAACCACCAGACCATTTTTTTTTCAGCAGCTGAAGGGGAGCCGCACTAAGAGCCCCAGTTTCCACACCAGTGCTTCAGAGAGCATCAGCTGGGTTAGCACGGCCTCTTCTGTGACCTTCCTACTCTCCTCTGAACAGAAGAAACTTCTTGTCTATGTTTTATTTGACAGCAGAGATCAACTTCTGTCTCCAAACTCCTTGACTGCTGCCAGACACGCAGCAGTCTTTAACAAACTACTATTCTGCAGGCAATTTCAGAGAATCAGATAGGGAACAAAGAGGCTACCAAACCAACCATAAATTCAGATGGAGAAAACACTATAATGAATAATATTAGACTGGTTCTAAATTCAGAATTGGTGTCTCCTCACCCTATAAAAAGTCCATTACTGCGTGCTTTTTTCTGCGATTTGAGGCATGCAATATAACCCTTTCCATGATGAGATTAACAAAATAGGTTTTAGAAAACATTTCTTCAAAACTGAGTATTTCCACATAGAATTCCTTCTTGAAAATTGAAAAAGAGTATTCCTATGCTTTTAAGACAACTGTATTCTGTTGCAGACAAGTTACACAGACCTTGAAACAGTAGTGGTGGACATTTATTTTGCTTGTGTGTGAGAAGAACAGATGACTACACAATGCCTAAACGCAGAGTAAGGTATTTTAGAAAAGGGAATCAGGTGGTTTTACAAGGAGGTGAAGTTGACTAATTTAGAAGTTCCTCAACAGTCCTCTTAGTGCTCTCGCAGACAGATACTGGAAATGCAATAAGCTGATGCTGCTGTTGGAAAGATTTACTTCCACCTTTGCTTTTTCACAGTGGTGTATGTAATTTAATTGTACGGGCCCAAATGCACCCCTCACTGCACTGTTTCCCAAACAGGTATCAGAGAAATTGTGAGAGAACCAGGATAGCCCACCAAGGAACACAAAACTAACTTAAACCTTGGCTGACAGTCCAAAGGAGGCCCAACCCTCCAGCCATCCCTGCAGCTGGACAATTTCCCTGGCACAGTGCTCACATGGGCACTGCCAGAAATCTTGACCTGCTACAGAAGCAGCTCCAGCCTTCCAAAGAGCAGGTACGAAACACTGGCCAGGCACAGTATTGCTTAAAAAAATAAGAGTGTCAAGGAAACTAAATAGGACGGATTATAAAGAAAAGAAAAAGAGAACAGGAAGACTTATTTTCAGGGCAGGACACCAGTTTGGTTGCCTGATTTTTGTTTTGGCATCTGCACGTCCCAGGGGTGCCCATTTAGGGACAGATTTTACTTAAAGCTTCCGCAGTGTTGCGTATAGAAGAAATGGGAACAAAATCATGTCTCATGGACACGTACTTTTTTAGAAACCCAGAGGAAGTGAGCCACTTGGGCAGCTCCCAGGCTTGTGTTGTTTGGCTTTGATTTCTCTTTAAGACTGGACTCATCATTTGGTTCTTTCAACTAAAGAAACACAATAAACACACAATTTCACTTTCTTTTTTTTTTTTTTCTTCCCCAAACAAGCCGTAAAAACAAATCACAAAATGATAAAACATGGAAAATACAAGCAAAGATATTTTAAACCAGGAGGAGATAGGTACGGGTGAAAGCCACACCAAATGGGCTGTATCCCAGCCTTACCCCTCCGTATCCCTGAGCCAGATGAGCAGTGCTGGAGACGCACTCTTTGTTGGGTGTGCAGCAGTCACCACTGTTTGCTGGTGACACCCAGCTCCTGTTGTGGGGGCATCTCCCTCATCCATCTCTGCCTTGCTGGGACCATCACGGACAGTGCTGTCCATGGGCTGGGGACACAATCCAACGAGAAGGTCACTGATGCCACGCAAGAAACACCTTTTAGATATACTCTGAAGTTACCATCCATTCTAAACGGATGTGCCACCCACTTCAAGACTGGTTGTTACTGCGGTCAAGAACAGCCAAAAACAGGCACACTTCTCTACAGCCAATCCAGTCCCCACGAAAAGGTCGAACAACCTGCCAAGACCATGCTCTCACACTGCAGTTACACTCCTGGTCCTCCCCTCCAAACTATTTCTATTTCTGGCCCCTCACCAGGCTGAGCCTGAAGTCCTCCCTTCTTTGGGGACACCAGCCCCAACAGCTACAGCACTGTGATGAGTCACCAAACCACTACCAAAGTCCACAAACTTGAAAACATCAAATCCAGTGACTTCAGCCCAAATCCTTCAACTAGTTATGAACACGAGCGGCTTATCACACTGAGTGGAAGTGGTTCTGGGAAGAAAACAACTTCTCAAGAACAACTCACCCAGATGTGGGATGCAGAGTTTCCACTCCCAGGAACTGTTTTGGAGATCAAAGCAGCAGCGAGCCACAGAGAGCCCAAGCATTGTTTGCTTCATAGACTCTTACGTACAATTATGTAACGTCATTAAGTGGTGTAATTATGGAGCCCAACCATGCATTTTTGTGGCTGAAGCCAAAGGGTGCTTAATGGCGTAATTACTTTTTAAAAAGAGCTCCCACGACTAATTACATCCACAGGGAGACCAGCAGCAAAAAGCTTCATAGTGTAATACTAGGAATGAATTATGTGTCTGGTAGTTTTACTCCTTATTCCAATCACAGCAGTGTAAATAATACTTGCAGACCCCACATCTCCCTGAGCCTTCCACAGCACCATGGTCTTGTCGTTCATGAACAACAAGACCATGAACAGCAAAAATACTCTGAATAACAGCCAAGGCCATGTGACCCTCATGTGGCCCAGGAATGATCCCATTTTACCCCGAATGAGTAGGGATATGGCACTGTTGGGGTGGGAAGGCTGTGATCAACCATCACAGTGCCACACAAAGAAGTTTATGGGTGACTGATGGGGTCTTCAGCCATGCCCCGTGTGCCTCCTACCTGTTCAACCTTCCTATTTGCCATGTAGCTGTCTGAGGCTGATTGAAGTCATAGGGTGAATCCAAGGGGAAGACCTTGGCAAATGCTTGCCCAGGGCCAAGCACCACCTGCAGTGTTGGTGTCGTACTGGCCACTAACCCCTCCAGGTAACAGTCACAGGATGCTCTTGGCTGGTCAAGGAGAGCCACATCACAGACCACGTTACCTGAATCCAACTCCTGCCAAGCACACACGCTATGCTCCCATCACTTCAAAACCAACAACAGGAGGAACAGGCTCTGATCCATCTCTCCCTGCCAACCTTTCCCATCCCACATCACTCAGTAACTCAGGGCAGATGGGGATTTGGCCTTACCCCACCCAGGAGCCATCCCCTCCAGCCCCATCAGTGAAACACTGGAAAATACAGATCTACCCAAAACACTGGTCTGAAGCCAAGGAAGTATTACAGTATTCCTCAGATCCATTTGTCTTACTGCCTGAGATGGCGTTTATTACTAGGGTGCTGTGACACCACGAAATTTATGGGCAACAGACTCACTCCATCCACCCCGAAGAGACAGGGAACAATTAACGCCTCCCTATTCCTGATCCTGCTCCCTTCTGCTTTTGGCTTGTTCTATCCCACTTTCCTTCTTTATCCTCCTATTATAGCAATAGCAGAGTACAACTAGCATTTATCTTTTTTTTCCAGACAGCCTTTAAGAGAGCAGAAAGCCTCCCTAGAGTGAACACTTGCTGTCCCCAGCTCCAGCCCAGGGTTCCAATGTTCAGCTCCACAAGCAGAGAACTGCTGCAGCCATTAAAAATGAAATCTGCTGGGTTATGCCTGGAAATGTATTTCACTTTGCTAGCACAATTCCAGCAAAGTTCATAAAATTGGGAACATGTAACGCCTAGCAGAAAGCCTGAGTGGCTTCCTAGCAGAGCTTTGCTAGCCAGCACCACGTCTCACCCGAATTACTTCTTCAAGTTCCACTTAACATCCACAGCCTCTGCTCTCTTCAGTGCTTTGCAGCTCAAATAACCTCCTGCCCTTTAGTGTTGGGAAGAATATTGAACTTCCCATGATCAAACACAGAAAAGTCTCTGGCATTCTGGGGAAACCCAGGACAATTTCAGCTGAGCTGTCTGAAGAACAAGTGGGTCCAAGTAAACTGAGGAAAGCATCTTGAAAAAATGAAGGTTATGTGAAAACCGAGAGCTTCTTGATTGATGCCTTCAGATCAGTTTTGCTGAGTAGCATTTCTACTAGTAAGTAAGCTGAATACTGTTTTTTTTTATTCTTTGCCTCTCAGTAGGAGCAAAGGATGATCCTCTTCAGGGCTACAGTGAATTAGGTGGGAAATGTTAAAAAAAACCCCTGGGATAGGAAGAAATCTGTCCAAAGGCAGGACAGTGTTCCTTGCTGTGCTGGAGCTGCATTATGCTGATGCCAGGCAGCTGCCACAAGTGCAGTACAGCCCAGGTGGGAGGAAAGGACACAGAGACTTTGGGGGAGCAGGGAAAGACTGAGTTTGTGATCCAAAAGTGAAAGGCAAAAAAATACAGGTGCAGTGGAAAAATGAAGAAAAATTTCGAAATTTTTTTCCTCACAATCCTCCCTATTGATGCTGATCGTAAATAAAGGCACAAACTCAGTCTAGTGGTACATCTCTTTCTGATCCCAAATAAATTCTTCTTAGGTTGAACTGCTGGATGCCCACACTGTGTTTTGAAATTTTTATACAAAGCAAGTTTCAAAACTCCAGAAAGAAAACATAACGGGAAATACTTTTGCTTTTTGAAAACATGAGCTGCAAAGCTCCTCATAGCAGCTATGGAGCAGCAAGGGGAGATAACAAAAGCAGACATAAAGCTGGTAGACAAGAAAACACATGTCAAATATTTTAGAGCACTCAGCTGAGGACGAGTGGATGGTTAAGCACCCAAATGAACTGACTGCATTTTCAAAATGTGAAAGTTTGCCTTGTGGATACTGATTTCCAGGGGAGCCTGGTTCACTTCATTCCCTAGGGCTCAGCTGCCTTTGAAGGTCTTTAAGAGCTTGTCCAGAAAACATCTGTTTACTTCAGTGCTGTTTTAACCATGGGTTATTTCTTCACTCTGAGAGCAAATCAGCAATACACTGACGCTGAAGAGATGCTCCAGCCTCCACTGAAATACTGCTTTCCTGGGCACATTTTAACAACCACACAGCAGGACACAGAAGTGGCATCCTTCTATCAGCAAGGAGAAAAGTTCCACTTTTGATATATAAAACTCTAAACTTATTGAAAAATAGGATCAGTTTAGCTCATGCCTCCCCTCCATGCCAAGCTCTGAGGTCTCTCTTTGCACTGAGGTACATCCAAAAGAGGCAAGAGCCTGAGAGAAGCTGAAACAGACAGGAGAGTTGGGGAAGCAGCTGAAAGGTCCTGGCAGGCTCAGAGATGGCTCTGGAATGCCCACACGGCTCTGCTGATGGGGTGTCAATAAAACTGTAACACTGAGCAGTTGGTTGGTGTGCAGCATGGCAGCTGGAGGCCAGCTCTAGGGCTAGGGCTCCAGGAGCAGGGCTCAAAATAAGCCAGAAAATGCAACATCCTTCAGCTACCTGAAGTTATTGAGGAGCCAAAAACCACCAGAACTGGGCTTGCTGAATAGCTGGTAAAATCCCATCACCTGCGCCCTCACCGGAGTCAATGTCTGCTTCAGGTCACAGCAGGACTCCTCTCTCTCTTCCCAGCCCGTCCAGCCTCCAACCCCAAGGTCCTGCCCCATAGCAGGCATGGTGCCATGTTGTGAGTTGCTCATTCCTCACCCCATCTGTGATTTCCCTCTGCCTCTGAGACACCCACATCTACCCTACTCCAGACAGTACTGGTCATACCATGAGCCCAGACCATCAACACAAGGTGGGGGAACCAACCAGAGGAAAAATGCTATTCACCTCCTGGGTTTTGAATCGTCAGTGGGATTTGTTACAAGTCACAGAGTAATTCTGGTAAACCTGGAGGTCTCTAGTCTACCCCAGCACGTAAAACACATCCAACTAGACCCTGTGCTCAGGGCCATGTCCAGCCAAATTTTGACCACTGCCAAGGTGGAGATGCCCCAGATGCTCTGGACAGCCTCCATCATCTGATGATATCCATGGTAAAAAAGCTTTTCCTACACCTAACTGAAATTTCCCATCTTGCAACTCGTGCCTGTTGCACCTAGTCCTGGCACCACAAACCCCTGAGGAGAGCTGAGCTCCTTGTTCTTTACATCCTCCCATTAGGTGCTTGTAGACAGCAAAAAGGTTTTCCTTGAGTCATCTCCCCTCCAGGCTGAACAAAGTCTTCTCAGCTTCTGCTGGTGCACTCTGTGCTTCAGCCCCACAGCACCTTAGCAGTCTGTGAGTGAATCAATGTTTTAGGGGCACATTCACATCCATGGTGCCCAAAAATGGTGTTTTCCCTGTGGCAGTACTAAGGCACAGATGTACAGCCAGGATGAAGGACTTACTGCCTGGGGAGGTACAGCTGAGCTGCAGTAACCAGCTGTGTGCTCAGTTCTCCCCACACAGTGGGAAGTGAAACCAGACAAATAAATCCTGAAGCCAACAAACAGCCAACGATGGAGAGCCACTGAACTATGGTAACACAGCCACCTGTGGTCAAAAGCCAGAGATTGTACCATTTTTTTTTTGTCCTAAACCAAACACAGCACTAGATCTCTTAAACAAGGACCAATCTGAGCAAATCTTCCCAAAAGCCTTTTTTTATTTTCTGCAATCTTTGATCTTTTAGCTATTGAAGTGAATTGTTTTTCTGTCTCTACTCTGGGGTCTATGTATGGGTGGTGAATGTTGAATTTCACACCAAGAAAAGGGGACTATGTGCCAGGCAACTGTAAAAATACAATGAGATAAAAGATCTCCTCTGTTCAGAAAGGAAGGCCTTGGAGAGAGTAACCTGTGGCTACAGAGACTTAACTTCACTCGCTAAAATTCAGAGCAGCTGCAGCATCTCTTTAAAGCTGGTTCAGGCTTTCAGTGAAAGTTCACACGGCACATTGGGGATGTCAGGACTCACTGTGTTGGGACGACATGGTGAGAGCTGATGCTGGTGCTCTCCAGAAACAAATGCATCTTCATTTGCAGCACAAATGATACAGGGACATAATTATTTGCAATAAATATTTTTTAAGAGCGTTATTAGCACCAAGTGATTATTTGGAGATATCAGTTGTTTAAATACAGCAAGTGTGGCAGAGTGGTTGTTTGTTCATATAAGGAGAAAGAAGGGTGAGACAATTGTGCTATGAATCATGTAATTACAGCAGCAGGGCTGGGCTTTTTCTGGTGATGAAAAGCTCCATAGTAACTCCAAAATGTGCTCAGCTGGTTTTTATTTATTACTGGCATCAGCACAGTCTTTCTCAATGATTAGGGGAAAAAAAAAAAAGTGAGAGTATTTCACAAAATTCACTTACTCTTTTATGTGTGACCATTAATGTGTCTGAACACTGACTTATTTTCTTTCTTCTTTCCATTATTTTATGTATAAGCATCTCTGAACACACTGGATGGAGGCATTGAGAACGCTAGGGCAGCACCTGGTTTGAAAGTTATACCAAGGCAACAGAAGTCTTGATCTTATTCTTGAAAATGTTTCAAAAACAAAAGATAATATTCATTCTAAGAATAAACTTCACTTGATCTTGCCATGCTCAGACAAAAGACTCAGGCGCTTGATTCTGAGATCATATATAAGTATCAATTCAGAGCTGAACCGAGGACTTACATGTACAAAGCAGGAGGAACAGGTGCTTTATTTTTCATTTCCCTGTTATTTTCTTTGGCTAACTGTTTGCACAGGCCTCGGTGGGATGGTTATTAGCATTCAGTTTCTTTGCTAAAGGCATTCCACCCAGCCCTGATCGCCTCCAAAGCTACTATAAATGGATTCAATTCAGACCCTGATATTGAGCTCTGTGTAATAAGCCGAAGATTTTAGTGGACAGAAGTTTTACAAAGTTCTGAGAGTGTCACACTGACTCCCAGAGCAAGGCTGGCTTAAACAAAAGATGCTACTCTCAAGCCTCATTTCCACCCCCTTGCTCCCTATTCCATACTGGTCCAGTGATGGTGTAAACTGCTATTGCTCTCTGCTCTTTGTCGGGAGGTAACGCTTGCAGTGTGAGCTCTGCCTTGTGTCAGCCAGGAAAATTTGGCTTGTTGGGGTTTTCTCTGTGCACCCTGTGTAATCTACATAACTGTTCTTTTTTTTTTTTCTTTGCCTGGGATTCCTTTGGTCCATTTCTTGTTCTAGTTTTCTTGGTTTCCTAAGAAAAAAGAACCAGATGCTGTTTATTTCCCTCTTGTAATTTTCAATCTGTTGGAAATCACTGGCACAGGGCTAATCCACTGCTGATTTTCTATTTAAAAAACATGGATGTTCTCAGTTTGTACAACCCTCTAAGCAGGAGTAAATTTTACTCTTCTAACCCCACACTGGGTTGTAAAAGACCCATCTCCATCTTGCCTAATGTAAAGCCACCAAGTTTCACTATACGCTGCTTTCTTTTTTACGAGATATGTCATCATCAAGTCGTATATAATTAATAAGCCCTGACTGTCAGTTAACAAGGAGTGAGAGTACACAGATTTATAGGTGGCTGGGTGTCTGCTCCACTGGTTCTGGCTTTGGCAATGTTTCCTTCTCCAAACTGCAATCCCTGTGACACCGTCACAGCTCATAAATACCCGAGGCGAGGCTCCTTGCTGACCCACGCTCTGAGACATCACCAGTGCTCTGTGCCATTGCTTCTCCCATTAAAGTCCATTTCTCATTATTTCATAAGTAATGCAAAAATTCAACTGCATCTGAGGCAGCAGGGAAATCAACCTTCTCCAGAGAATTGCTCCAGTTAAAAAATTCAATGTATGTTTTATCCATTTAGGCACTATACACATATTTAAAAAAAAAAAAGTAGCAAGAATGCACTTAAAGAGAAGGCAGAAAAAATATATTCCAAGTAGGCAGCATCTATGCTGCAATAATATTCTTCTTTATACACTCAGACGGGTGTTTTTAGGAAGACAGATGATGTCTAAATGTTCTTTCTTGATAATTTCTTGTGTGCTTTCAATTTTCTGCAGATAATTAATCATTGTAATAGGAGCATTTAGACTTTTAAACACACATTTTTTCACAAAAAAAAAAATTCAGTCAGGCTGGTAATGTGATAACTGTTCTCCGATTAATTAGATTTTCAGCGTGAGGTAGTCTATAAAAGTGCATCTATTCAGAGATGTGGTGTAACACCAAGAAGTCTTGTAGCTAATATTGGGTCTTTGCAGATTTAAGTGAGGCTGCCGCATTTTGTCTGTGGTTCTTGAGCTAAAATATTCAACTTTCAATGGGAAAACTCATATTCAGCCCTACATTCCCACACAAATGCTGGTTATTGGCATGGCTTGCACCAGGAACACAAGTTTGACAATCCCAATCCATTTTAAAGAGTCAGGAGAGAAACAAAGACAGTGTCTAACCTGATCAATGAAAGGCACAATATCAGACCCCATTCCCCTGCTTAATTTAAAACTTAATTCAGGAATCCTTGAGGATTCTGCTGGAGCTAGAGCTTTCAGCAAATCACAAGCTGACAACAGAATTGGGGGTAGTTCATTTATATCCATCAACAGAAGCAGTGGTTTTAAGGACAACTCCCGTGCCCTCAAGATAATGAACCCTGAGCTGCAGCATTCTCCTTCACAGCTTCACACCCCTCAGAGCTGGAATCAAGAGTTATTTGTATGCGTAGGTCGCATTTTTGCCGTGGTTCCCTACTCTTCCCAAGTGGGATGCAATGGATTTAGGGGGAAAGATCAATATCCAGAAACACAGCTGTTGCCTTAGATCCCTGAATATCCATGGTCCAGAGGTGTGTGCAAATCTTCATCCAGCAGCCCAGCACCAAAGCATCCCAAAGGATATGGGGATGTGTTCTACTGCCATTCCTCAGAGGGAACCGAGGCTGGCAGGCTCTGTCTGTGTCACTAAAACTGAGCAGCACCAGGGCATGAAGCAGCAGTGCCACAGGCTGGAGACCATTCCCAAAATGCAGTGTCTATGACCATTCTTCCAACTTCTGCAGCACCTACAGTTTCTTTCATGGAAACTTTACCACTACAGGGGGACCCTTATCTTTCCTGGCAAAGCAAGAACATTTTTTAAGAGCCTGCCTAGTGCGATATGTGGGTATTTTCTCTCTTTTCACCTTGACAGCTGCTCACTGTCGCCCTCACTCCTGTTCCATTTATCCCACTGGGAACTCTCAAATTAAGTAACTCTTAGATAAGAGTGGGAAATTAGTCATCATAAACACGTGGGCCTGGTGAAGAACTCCAACTTTCAAACAGCAAAAGAGCTTTTGCTGCAGTGCTAACACTGTGCTGAACTCCGCAACTCCTGGCGAGATTGCTATTTTTTTGTAGGGTAAAAAGCTTTCAATCAGCAAGTAAGAGGTTCTCCCAGAAAAAGAGTTCCTGTTGATAAAGGCTGGAGAATTATTTTTGTCTTTCAAGATGTCTAGGACAAAAGATAATTCACAGAACCTGTGTCTACCATGATTTCTGAGCAGCGTTGCATTATTATGTGCATAGTCTGACTGGTTTCAGCAAGAGCTTGGTAGAGTGTGATCCTGATTAACCACTCAGCAGCAAGGGCCTGAATTCACAGATTTTCTGATGCTGCATCAAGTCCTGCAGAATTTGGAAGTTAAATTGGCTTCACACCTTTCTAACCTCAGCATTCACCACACAAAACTGTTCTCTAGCTGGAATCGTGAGTTCTTATGGAAAGACTTTGCACCTACCATCAGAGCACTTTGGAGATACTAATTCATTCAAGCTCATAATCCTGCTGTGAGTAAGAGATGTTGTGGTCTCCATTTTACTGGTATGGAAATACAGATCTTGAACAGTCATATTTTTTGGACACAGGAATGTGAGGAATCACTGCAAGAAAGAGCAGTAAAGCTAAGATTTTTTAGCACCCAGTCCGTGCCTTCAACCTTAATAGAATGCATCCACTTTAAACAATGAGGTTTTGGATGGATTGTTTAAAGAAAGATTTAGGCTTTAAAGAAAGAAGACGAGGTTTGTTCTTATAACCCTCTTGCCTCTTTCACACACGGGAGCCGGAGAACCACACCTTGATTTTGTACCCACACAATATGCAGAACTCCCAGTCGCTCAGTTCTCAGCACTTACGTGCCAAAACTGAAGAGCTTCTCCTGCCAACCAGAACTGCTGTGTTATTGCTATCAATCATCTGTACACGCCACTGGTGTGCAAGAACGTTGTGCTGGAAATGCTCCCTTTTCTCCACGGCTGACCATCTCCTCTGCACTGTTACAGAGAACTTCCAAAAGCAGAGCAAACTATGAGCTGACTCTACTGTACTGCCGATAACAGCCACCTGTGGGCTGTGGGGCCACTGTACCACATTCTCCTGTTTACTGTAAATGAGTAATTGCAGAAGTGGAGAGCAGCTTCAGAAATGAGGCTGCACTGAGGCTTCAACTTAAAGCAAGGGTTCAGCCTCTTGGTTGTTTAGTAATTTTGTAATAACACTCAAGAGATTTCATGGTTCCACTGTTAGCTGGAAATTGACACAGCGTAGGAAATGAGGAAGGGCTTTGCTCCGACAGTTGATTTCTCTGAGTTTTCCCATGAGTAAAACAATAATAATTGGTCCAGAATTTATGATGCCATGGCAGAAGTCTGTCTGCAGTGTTCTGCAGGCAGTGGGCCTGTTGGCAGGGCACAGGAGAGAGAACCAGCCCTGTTATCCCGCAGAGGCCAGGTCCTGGGCTTCCCCACTGCGTGGCCGACAGCAGTAGAGCATCTTCCACGTGTCCCTCCAGTGAGTTTCCTGCAGCACGGACACCCGGCTGCTCCGAGCGCAGTCATGACCTCCAAATCACCGCCCAAAGGCCACTGGCTTGGGATGGCTGCTGTCCCCTGCCAGCCCGGGGCATGCTGCAATGATTCCACAGACGAAAGGTTCGATATCCCAACCCCAGGCTCGCTTCCACTCGGCCCTTTGTCCAGTGGATGTGTCAATAAAGCAAATGATCCACGCCTCAGTGAATCGGCACAAATGCACTACGCAAAGAAGCAGCTTGAAGATCAAAGAGCAAAATTTGCAGCTAAGGACACTAATGACTCAGTCTGGTTACTCCGAAAGCAGCTCTTGTGGGTGGCAAGAAATGGATGCAGGCATCGTAGAGCCTGGCAGTGATGACAAATAACCCAGCACGCCTCAAGTGTTTGTGCTTGATATGAAGAACAGAATTTTGCATATTTTTCCCTTATTTTCCAGTTATTACGGAGCCAAATTCTGATGAGACCTGATGCCTACATTATTTTGTTACAGAAGTTAATTTCGTTTTTAAAAGTTGGCTTAAGTCACATGGAGAGCAACGTGTAAAAGCAGCCTATAAGGTTGGAGCTGCCATTTTTTGTGGACTCAAAAAATTACACATTGAAATTCTACTGGACAATCACTATACGCTTTATAGAGACAGCTCCCGGCCTGAAGAATCTGCAGAGCAAATAAATGCAAACAGAGCAAAATAAATGAGACATGAGAAGGTAAGATGAATATGGAAAGGTTAATGGAAGTGAGATGGGGGAACATGGCTAGTAGGAGGCATCTGTGTGGGAGGGAAAGTAGGGCTACATCCTAGGGATTGGATAGGTAGGTCAAGCAGATTTCAGTAAAAATACTAGAATTTTTAGGAGGAGCAAAAGGTGGTTTTCTGACTGCCACTTTTCACTCTACACCTCTGTCCCCTAGCACATGCTCAAAATGAATCAGAGTTCTCCTTGGACATGAGGACCTTTTCCTCTCTCCTACTACTCGTGCATCAGCATCCTGTAATGTTTGAGAACGGCTGCACCACCCCTCAGTTTACCTGGGATCTCTATCACACAAGATACGCCCAGGTGATGGCACTGAACAGCCTGTCCAGTCACATCCCTTGTGTGCAGCCTGGAGCCATCCCAGGCATTTTGGATGCGTCTTTCAGGGCAACCATTTCTGACCATTTATCGACCATTTATACTGTAGCTCCTCAGAGGTGGCAACTGTGTTCTCTACATAAAGCTTGCCCAGGAAAGATCACAGAGTGAGGCATCATTTTGTGATCCTTGGCTGTAAATTTACACTTTCCAAAGATGTTCATATCCTACTGAAGACATAAAGGAAAGACAGCTGAAAATTGCTGTCTGCTGAGTGATTGCGATCTGAAGACTCCTCCGAGTATAAAGGAAGGAAAATATTGTTCTCTTCAAGCTTATGGATCTCACCAGTCCACGGATGAGCTTCAGGGTCAGGCAATTCCATGTTTCACAGAGGAGCGCTCAGAAGCCCAAGAAGAAAATGACCCCGGTGCAAAAAAAACCCAAAACCAACCCACAAATACCTATTCAGCCAGAGCCAGGAGGGCTGTGCAGGCTCGGAGCACTCATGAGTTTAACTGCTGCAGTGGAGCAAGAGCTGGCTCCTGCTAAGTACTGGCAAAAACTTTCCCCTGGTATCCACTTGTACTGCCAGAGCTCAGAGCAGAGGTTTCCATTTCCACTCCCAGGGGGTGTGAGGGTGAGATGGGACACAGAGCTGGGCCAAAGCAGAGAGCTGGCACACACAGTCCCTGCCCTGCAGACAGAGATTATTTTCTTTTCCAGCTTATCTGTAAAATCTGTTATGTGGGGACCTCTTTTTTTTGTAACTGCATTTTATATTAAAAATAGATGTCTCGGTGATGTTACAGTAAATGTTAGCAGAGGTTTCTAACAGCCTGCAGCATCTCAGAAATAAGGTTTGATGGAAGGGGTGGTATTCCCAGCAGCCCAAACACATGGACACACTGACATGGTCTAATCTAGCTCTTGTCCATCAGGTAGCCACCACCCACTTGCAGCAGTCCACTCCCACTCAGTGGGAATTTTGCCTTTTTCTTTGATAGGAAACACAGCCAGGCTATCAGTATGCTTCATCCCATGAAGCAGCAAATGAGATGTTTCAACAAAATTTTAAAAAGCCCTGTGGGAGGTTTGTGCCTCAGAGGGATGGAGGAGATGCAGCCCTGGGATATGAGAATTACCATCCTACACCACCCTTGTGACAGAGGTACAGCTGGAGAGGCCCTGGGGGATTATCTGAGGGCTGATTGTGAACTCACCCCATTACAGGTGGCTGAGCAGCCTGTGTTCACCTCCTCGTACTGTGCTGGGTACAAACAGCAGAAAGAGCAGGAACAGTCTTGAGGACTTGAACTTGGACAGGCAGGTTTGAACGAAGTAAAATTAACTTTGGACTGTAGACTGGGGATGAATGAGTTTTCCCTGGCATCCTGGAAGATGTAAGAGTTCCCCTGGAGAAGCGTTAGGATCCCTTTCACTTGAGTGAATTTTGTCTGCTTTGGACAAAATGATGGAGAATGTTTTGCAGGGAACAACCCTGTGGGTGGAAGGGATGATTTCATAGGTCTTTTCCATCAGTGATTTCCAGGGTTTTTGTGCCTCTGACACAAAACCCAGAAATAGCAACATTAGTCTAGGTCAAGATAACACTAAAAGCATGTGTTTAATTTTACATCTGGAGAGGAGTAGATGTGCCGCACAGCAGCTGTATGAGTCATTCCCAGACACTGGATACCACCCCCAGAGTGAGCCCTGGGACGAGGGCTTCTCTTGAGTGGATGGAAAACCAGAGCACGCAACACAACGACCACAGGTATGAATACCAGCATCGACTCTGCACAACAACCACAGAAACTCCTTGACAAAACGAGGGCTTAGCAAAGCCTTCAGGCTGCCCTGTTCTCCCTCCATAACTGCTCCTACTGTTTCTGACAGCTTTGGGAAGGCTTGGGTGTGTGGTGGGGCCTGAGCCCCAACCTCATTGACCTGAGCACACCTCCAGCCCAGTTCCCACATGCAGCATCGGGGGCTTAGAAATCCTCATGTTACAAACAAGCTCACAAAGTCGTGGGAAATGTGTGCACACATAACCTCACCTGTGTCAGCTTAATCACCTCTCCTCTCAGGCTAAGCTCGTTTCCCAGCAACTGCCCAGGCTAAGAGGACACCCACAGCCCCTCCAAGAGCATGGCTGAGGAGAGGTGTCTTGTAGTACCACAGTGCCCTGGCTATACACACAATAAATCACTTACTTTGCCACAGCTCGCATTATTTACCCACCAAACAGGCAACAGTTCAGGTTTCCCATCTTGAAACGAGGGCAGCAATACTTGTTTTTACCACGCACTGAAACTGAATGAAGACAAAAGCACTCCAGAAAGTGTGGCTGTCACGAGAGACAATCTGTGGCCCTGTGGATTGAGCACTGCAGGTCATTAACTAATCTCCTCTAAATGCACAAATGACTCTCATTATGGTGAAAGGAGCCACAGACACATCAAGGGAAAACCAGACCCCTCAGGGATCAGCAGCCACTGTCTTACTGCAGTCTTGTGGCTCACACAGATGGCAAATACCAGAGGAGGTTGAGGCAGATCAGACAAAGTCAGTCTTTCAGTGCAGCACTGAGAAAGCCAGAGAAAGCTCACTAAATTTTCTTAGATGTTGCGCAAATGCTGCCCTGAATGTATACAAAGGAGAAAAATGTTTATTGGAATCATTAAGCCACATAAAACATGATAAAAATGCACTTTTACCATCTGGCTTCGGCTGGTGTGTTTATTAGCAGGGGATTTGAGGCAGCGCCAGCACTGCCCACTCCTGTGATTCCTGGTCCTTTTCCAAACGCCCTGGCTCCCAGAGCGAGCCTTCCAGCAAAGCTTTCTAAGCAGGGTGGGGAAAAGTGGGATGGCATGCTCCTTCCTTTTTCAAATAAGCTCCTGATCCCCTCTGAAAAAAAGAAAATTGAAGCACAGAAATCTAAGTTCCATAACCTAGAAAGTTAATTTGAATAATAAAAATTTAGATTTTTAAACTTTTTTTTAGATCTTGTAGTTTCGAAGGCATGAGTTTTGAATATTGATGACTGCCATAAAGAACACAATGAGTCCCAGGTAAAATACTCTCTTCCATTTTCGTTTTTTTCTTGATAGAGTCTTACCAGCAAAATCTTTCTCAGTGGTACAAAGAATTCATTTCCCTTATGAGATTCTGATGGAGCCGGCTTCCCATTTTAGAACACCAGTGCATACTAATTGGAGTAAAATGTACTAAGAGTTGATTTTGCAAAAAAAAAAAAAAAGAAAAGAAAAAAGGCTGTTTTGCACACATTTCTATGGATAGGATGTAATTGATACAGCTGGTTTTAGAATGAAATCGATAGGCATCTCTTTGTAGAACCCAAGTTACTCCAAGCTTTTGGGCTGGCTCCTGAGCGCAACAGGGCTCACAGCTGAGTTCCACTCTTAGTCCATCCTTTATCATTGCATCTAAACATGATCCCACCTCCCACAGACAGCGGTGGACTCACCACCGTGGAGAGACAGGCTCATTTTCCTATCATCTCTTTTGTATTTCAAGAGCCCACATACACAACATTGGATTTCCACCCAGTGCTGACTCACTGTTTGACTTGTCTGCAGCCCCAGAGGCTCGGTACTAAACCTCCCTGTTCCCTAATGCGGGAGAAGCCTGCACCCCCAGCACCCATGGCTGATGAGGGAGCACCCAGGGCGACCCAACACAGATCCAGCTTTGCCCCGGGCTGTCAGTCCCTGACACGAGGCTCCTGCCTCTGAGTCATCCCTGTGCTGTGCACACAACAGTACAGGCTGATGCCAATTTATATAACTGCAAACCCATCAGGTTTAGTCACCCTCTCCTCGTGGCACAACCCCCACACAACACAAACCCTGCTGCGTGCTCCAGAAAACCAACGTGGCTTGGGAAATCAGCGCTGGGGTCCAGCTCACCCCATCCCAGGCACAAGGGCAGCACATGGAATTATTTTCCCTGGGGATGAGAGGGTTAAGTTCAGAAACTGACTCCAAATGCATTCCCCAGATTGTTTTGAGGATTGAGATGAAAACAAGTATTCCTTAGAATTCTCTCACTGTTTTCTAAATGACCTCTGCTAGAGATCTTAATCTGGCTTTTAATAGGTTCGGCAAAGAAATCTCATCTCAGGGGGCCAAGGCCAAGTTGGAGCTGGAGTTAAAACCTACCTCAGATGAACTGGCACAGGGGTCCCTGGAGATTCTCCCCCCTTTGGAAATACTGCTCCCTTTTCACTAATGAAATACATTCATCCCCAGAGACCTAAGCTTATGAACCAGCGTTCAGGTGAAGGTCTGCCAGATGTGTCATTGTGATTTAGCAAGAACAACAGTCCAGCAGCACCAAATACGCAGTGATGGTGACTCCAGGACTCTTCTGTGTGTCCATCTCCCACCACAAACTCCAGGGCTGGAGAACTGAGCTGAAAGCTCAGGCTTGGCACTGCAAAACTTGTGTTGCACAGAACAACATAGCTGAATTTCTGTTTCTAAAAAGGGCAGAAAATAATTTTCTTCCAAGATTACTAACACTTTCTCCATCGAAAGCACATTTCAAGCTTCTGGTTTAGTGTGAATCTGCTCAGTTCCACAGGGAATGGGAGTGCTACACTGGCTGGCACCAGTCTCTTCTATGTCGAGGAAACAAAGTTTGGGTCATTAAAATTTGGCTAACTAAACTGTCCTTGTCCTCCCATTAAAAAAAGGAAGTTTTACATCTCTTGCCACAACCTAGAGATAAGCAGGATAATACCTGTGACAGACAAAGCAAGTCTTGTACATAGTCTGGGATGAGTGTAGTCATCAGATACAATTCTAGATACTATGATCACATTTCCAATTCTGTCTCACTGCCTGCACTTCCTGTGTAGCCTTAAGAGGATACCAATTCTTTAAATAGTTCTCTACTCACTGCACCTGGACCAGAGGTACCATTTCATTTTACAGTCTGGGCACCAAGGCGTAAAGAAACTGAGATTTGCTGTATTCCCCACAGGATTTCACAGTGTAAATCCTATGGATTTATGTTGGTGCTTCCAGCTCAGGTGAAATCTTCAGTTCCATGAGACCTTTTCTCACGGTGTCCAAATGAATTCATGGTGGGGCCATTACCAGCTTACAAAGTCAACCAAAAACTGGGCCTGAAATGTAATGACAGAACTGCCTCCGAAAGTGAAGTTAGATGAGTGAGAAGCATCCACAATGGAAGACTCTATATAAACAGATACTGTGACACATAGCTTTCTGGAGGGTGACAGTCCTTCCCCAAGGTTAGGACATGGTTAGGAGATGAGGGGTAACACTGCCGCATGCCTGCGTTCCAGGCAGTCTAGAGCTCTCCACAGAGCGAGAGTGGGATGGCCTCTGCAGACAGGGTGGGGGTTTTGCATGGGAACAGCTCCAGGGATGAGCAGAGGACACCATCCCCATGGTGAAAAGCAAACCAGCCTCCATCTCCCTGCCAGAGCCAAACACACGTCCTAGATTCGATGCACGCTGCAATCTCCAAACTCTCATTCGTACGACTGTTTCCCAAAATAGAGACACCATGACACATCCTGGAGAGCAGGACCCTGGTGTGATTTCCATCGTGGGATGAGAGGCACCCACCACAGAGTTCATCCATGCACAGTTCACAGACTGACTCACAGAGGCTACACAGGGCAAGGCACAACAGAGCATCGCTGTTCTGGGGCCTGTAGAGGTCCATGCAGGAGCCAGCAGCAGCAGACAGGGAATGCCCTCTGCACCCACAGGAGCTGTATTTTTGTCTGCATTTCTCAGGGCAGCTCAGAGAAGCCAAAAAAAACCTGAAGGTTCCCATGAGAGAAGAGATACCAGAGCAAACCTCATCTGGGAAAGTTGTGGAGTTTGCTTATGCAACAGCTTGATCCTAAGGTAAGGCAGAAGGAAATTCCTTGCATGTCAATGCTTGCATGACTCATTAGTTTATTATGAGCAAGCTGACTCTTACAAGAGGGCTTCCACTGAAAATCAGACAGCTGACAAAGGTCTACAGGCAGCCAGATACCACAGACCTGAAGTTCAAGGTCAGCCACACCACGCAGGTTACAGGGAATTCGGAGGCTCCTGCCCCCTCAGTGGAGACGGGAACATCCAGTTTGGACTCCTATGGATTTTAAGGTTATCCCCAACCTCAGCATTTCAGCCCTCACAGGGAGTGAGGGTTGCCAATAAAAATTACTGCAAACCGAGAGAAAGAAGGTAAAAACAACGGGGGAAGCCAAGGGAAAACGCTGAGTTTCCTGGAGGCTTTCCATTCCTGGCTGCTTGGCCTGGTGGACTCCAAGCCCTCTGATCAAACACAAGGACAGACAAGTGGGAAATGAAATGCCTCTTGCCTGAAAACACATTTCAGAGGACTGTAACACTGATCGCAATGCAGCCACACCCACACCTCTTCTTTCTCTCTTGCAGTGGTTGGCCAAGGAACTCCAAGCTGACCCCAGCATCATACCAGCCATGTCCAGGAGTGCTGCACTTCTGCTCTACGTGACAAGCAACCACTGAGGCCATCCACAAGCTGAACAGCCACCAACCAAATGGGTCTCTTCCATCATTTGGTCTCGGTCATCCTTAAATCCCATCCCTGCCCCAGCCACTGCCCAATCCTTCCTAACACAGCCTCCCTTTGCTTCCCAGTGTGGTTGCTTAGCTGCACCAGAGCCCACGACCCTCTCCTGGCTGTTTGCTCTCAACACACTCTATTAAGAGCTTTCTCATCAGGAAATTGCTTTCCTATTTGTATTAAAATTAGTTTTGGGGGTGGGCAGACTTCTCACGGCTTCAGCATTAGGCAGGATCCATATGTTTGCTTTTCAGGTTTGACAAAGCATCAAAGCAGTCTGTTTTAGAAGCCCCTAGAACACGCAGTACCAGCCGAGTACCAAAATCCTGATTTATTAAGGAATCGGCTAATGCCCCTTTACTACACAACCACATACATGATATGTATGCACTGCAGTCTAGTGTGGAAGTGGATGGTCCTAAATTCCCACCAAACTGGCTTCTTCAGATGTAGTAGAATTATCCCCATAAAATACACCTTTCCTGCTTTCCCGAGTCAGCTCCACAGCAGGACTCTGAGGCTCCCTCCCCATGAACTTCTTTCTCACTCTACCCTTGACAAACACTATCTCAACGTAACCTGGAGCACTTACCTCCACACTATCCTAGGTGCCCTGCCCTTCTTCTATTGATAAATAGGGCTCTTTGCACAGCCCTTCTCCAACCAGTTCCATCCTCATTTCCTTTCTGCCCCTTAGGGAAATACGGGCAGCAATGCTTTAATTTGCATGAGATCGATATGTAAAGTAAAACTGATGAGGAGGCAAATTATGCTGCAAGGCATCAACAGCTGCCATCATCTCGTAGCTGTCAGATTCCTGACAAATTTGGTGGCCTCCTGAAATGGGGTTACAGCATTGTTGGAAAAAGGAAGAGCAACAGACATCATCTACCTGGATTTGCACAAAGCATTTGACATTGTCCTGCACAACCTCATGAGCAGGTTTGCTCATGAAGTCTCTTCACATTTCAGTCATTTTAGTTGCTTTTCTCCGGAGCTTCTCCACCTCTGTCCTGAACTGCACACGTGTTGCTCTGGCCCAGGTACACCTACAGCAGCAATACACCACCACACACCTCGTTCTCAGCACCCTCCCTGACCACACACAGGGGGTGATTTGAATGCCACTGCACACTGAACACATGATCCCAAATAGCTGCCAACCATGACTCCAAGATCTCCCCCTCAAGATATGACTCCCAGTGCTGGAGTTTAGCATCATGAAGGCATGGTTTAATTTTCCCTTGATGGATTACCATACATTTATCTACGCTGGAGCTCGTATGACCTGTTTTTGACACTCAGTCATTTTTATGAGGTCTGTCTGGCTCCTCACCATCCCTGTGGCATCTGACTACCCAAAGGACCTTGGCTTCATCAGAAAACCCAATTTTCTCTTTACACTTGACCTGACAGATTTTACAGCGTTCCCCATTCTCTTCATTTGAACAAGATTTCCTTTTCTCAGATGCCAGTCGTCTCCTGTGATATGCTGCTTAGTTTTCCTACTGATTCTGCTGGTGATTTAGGGGACAACTGGTTTTTTTCGGCTTCTAATACACTGTCATTAACAGCCTCCAGACTCCATGCAGGTTTCTTCCATTTTTGAACTGCACTCTCATATCTACCTTATCCCTCTCTTGAAACTAAATATCCACATACAGATATGTTCTTGTTTTTTCCTGCTGTGATGTTAAAACTAATTGTATTGTACTTGCTACCAGTGAGCTCTGCCGCTAATTCTTCCTGGTCCTGGCACTTCAGGCAAAATCCAAAATAGAATCTTTTCTTGCAGGACTTAGGATTAATTGTTCTAGGAAGCAACTATGTACTTACTCCATCGAAAACTTTCTCGCTAAATCTCATCCTGATGAGGCTCTGACCCATTCTATGTATGGACAGTTGAAATCTCCTGCTATTAATACCTGTCCTAAATTTTCAGCTTCTTTAATCTCACTTAATATTTCCTGGGGGGGAAGGAGGAGGTGTTCCTGTAGTACAATCTTACTACTACATTTATTATTAGAGTTGGAATTTCCACCCACAAGGACACCGCAGCACTTCTCTTTTCCCACAACACTTTTATGCTGCTGCATTTTGTAATATCCTTCACTTGCACTGTCACTCCTCCTCCTATACATCCTATCTCAGTGCTCCTATAAATCTGGTATCTTGGCAACACTGCATCCCTCTAATTACCCGCTCTCCCCTGGGTCCCCAGGGTACCTGTGCTGGGTTTGGCTGGGATAGAGTTAATTTTCTTCACTGTGGCTGGTATGGGGTTGTGTTTCAGATTTGTGCTGAGCACAGGGTTGATAACATAGAGGTTTTTTTTTTTATTGCTGAGCAGGACTTACACAGAGCCAAGGCCTTTTCTGCTTTTCACACTGTTGCACTGGCAAGGAAGTTGTGGGTGCATGGGAAGTTGGGAGGAGACACAGCCAGGACAGGGATATTCCAGTTCATATGGCATCATGTCCAGTACATAAAGATGGGGGGAATAGGCAGGGAAAAGAGCGGACATTTGGAGTGATTGTCTTCCCAAGTAACCATCATGTGTGATGGGGCTCTGCTCTCGTGGTGATGGCTGAGCTCCTGTCGTGGGAATCAGTCAATTAACTCCTTGTTTTGCTTTGCTTGCATGGGCAATTTTTGCTTTCCCTATTAAGCTGTCTTTATCGCAACCCATGACTTTTCCAGCTTTTACCCTTCCAATTGCCTCCCTGATCCCACTGGTGTGGGAGTGAGCAAGGACCTGTGTGGTCCTTCGTTGCTGGCTGGAGTTAACCCATGACACTGCCACACCACGGCTGTCGCTTGTCACCAAACCCTTTGCTTCCTCTGGTTTTTCAGGCTTCCATCACTGGGTGAGAGCACTTGTGTGTTTTGTCTTCACTCCGGCACCTGAGAGTGTGCACATCACTCAACTGCTCGTGCAGACTTTATTTCATCTCTTTAGCAACCACTGTGGTTAGATACAGAACTGAAGTCCCAAGGCTTAGATCTGGATTCACATTTAGACAAAACAAGAGCTCCACTGCCTAATTCAAAGCCAGTCTGGATTCATATTCAAACTTCCCTAAAGGTCAGGTAGTTTTGAAACCATTACTGCTACCAAATCCATTTATCCACAAAGAAAGACCATTTAGGGCGGGTATATTAGTCTACATTTTCTGCACTTTTACACCTATCAAATGGAGTATAAGGCATCTATAAGCTCTGTACTTAATTTTTATCAGTTCTGCATCACTTTCATGTTTTTTTCTACTGTCTTTCCAAGATGAAAGGTAAAATGGGCCTGAAATGATAAAAATTAGCTACACGACTTGTAGTAAGATACACCCAGCTACAACTTGAAGAGACTACATAGAATACACAGAACAGCTGAACTGTAAGTGGACCCACATCATCTGGGTATCAGAGCCAGAGAGCAGAGCCCTGGCTTTGCTGTAAGTTTACAGAGTTGTAAAATACAGCATAGTTATATACCACGGGCTAAGTACCTGCTTGCTGAATGGGATGGCAGGGGAAACTTACCAACAGTCTCCCAATTTCAACCCATAAGCAAAGCTTAAAGTCTCTCCTTGAAGGCCTGGTCTTTGCAATCAAATTAAGCAGTGTTAAGTGGGCAGCAGGACTGGAAGTTACTGTGGCAACAGAGACCAGAACCAGAGACTGTAGGTAGTAGTTTGCTCACCCATGACAATTTTCTGCAGCATCTTCCTGGTGCCCGAGTTCCTCCTCACAGGAATGAAACCTCTCTGACAGGCACCCCTGACTTCTTCATTAGAAAAAATAAACAAACAAACAGACAAAAAAACCAGACAAAACCAAAATCAGCATTATCCATTACGAAAATCCAGTAGGCTTAAGGGTGAATGAGTTAAAGCATCCCAATTTTTCCCAAGATGCTCTCCCAAAAGGCACATCGTGATGGTTGATGTAAAAGGAGAACCTGACTGAAGGGAAATCATCCAAAAGTCTGAGCATTGTTGACAGACCCTTTAAGAGAACTGCAGTAACACAGGAGCTACAAGACTCATATCATCCAGACTGTCAGCACCTCTCCTCCTCACAACATTTTTGTCACCCATCATATAATCCATTTCGACTTAAACCCTCATGATACAAGACTTGCTTGGTTCTCTCCTAACAGAGTCCTTGGATATCAGAAGAGCAAGTTCTTCTAATCCTGCTCCAACAAGTGGCTCTACAAAGCATGTGTGAGGAGGTAAAAAAACACCCTATCAAACTATGCAGAAATCTCTGTGTTTCCTGAAGTGCACCTGCAACTAAAATGTCCACTGCAATCCCAATGAGACAAGGAGAGAGGCTCATATAAAGAATCCTGGAGTACTCCAGGGAGAAAAACAACAACCTGACTACGTAAGTCGCCAGCAAGTGACAGACCTCAACAGACGAGTCATTAACGTCCCCAGTGACTGTCTCTGCCTATTAGTATAAGCTGCACTAAGGGGAGCAGAGCTGTAGGGAAGTCGCAGAGATTAGCTAAAAATAGTCAAAGACCCAGGGAGGCACACTCCTGCTCTAAACTCTTTATGAAACTTAAAATAAAACCTCCCCCAGTGACTGGGCGACCCATGTGTGAAGCAATTCAGCAGCTCCGTATTACCAGGGAGGATGAACTCTGGTAAACACACTGTAACTTTCACATGCCACTGGGGTTCAGCCACAGGCTGGAGGGGCCAGCTAGGGGAAGGACTCTTGTCTCATCCAACACAACATACACAAAGGAAAATCTGTTTATTTAGAGAATCCTTCATTGGTTTCAGTGGGGAGGGAGGTTAAAGCATTATTTGTGATTCTCTAAAACCACTTGCTTTTAATTCACTGCCTAATCCTCAGGAGGCATGTAAACCAGACGTTTTTTTACACTGAAATAAAAGAAGCCATTCAATTACATTCAGGCTGTGTTGAAAACAAATTGGAACGGTACAAATGAGCAGACTGCCAAATAAAGGAAATCTCTTCCAAGTGCAAAGCTACCAGTTAAACACAGCCCAGAGAGCAGCTAAGGCCCACTCTTACAGGTGCCTTCCCTAGTTCTCCACATGCCATGCACCCGAAAAGCACATCTGTGTTGTAGATGTATGTGTGGATTACAGTGTGTTCAATGAGTATAAACACATTGTATTTGCAGTAAGACAGGGAGATCACGTCCAAACCCAACACAGTGATCAGCTAACAGCATCTGCTGGATTAAAATTCATCAGACCAAATATAAAGCAAAATATAATTAAATATATGTACAAAATTATAGTACTCTATGGTATTACTGGGCATTTATACAGATAACAAGACCAGGCAGAGTTACAGATAATGATTAAACATCTTTTGAATGCATTTTAAACGTCACATTCAGCACTTATGTCAGGCTTTGAAGCAAAAAAAAATCAAAAAGGGCCAGCAATAAGGTGTAATGGGGAGGGATCATACCCTATACAACTGCTTCTGGTGAAGGACACTGCCAGCAACAAGGAAAGAGGAGAGACAATGCAGTGGCAATGGAATGAATAGATCAATAGCGACAAAAATCATTAGGAAATGACGTGCATGGTCATATCCTCACCTTCCCCCCATCTCGCTCATGGATCCAAAGATAACTTTCTTTCTACTACAGCTACAAGCAAAACTTCATACTTTATCACCTCTTTAGACCTCTTTGATCTGTGTTTAAAGGGGGAAATTTAGGAGGATAGCACCAGGGAGAAAATTTTTCTTGCCACAGACCACAGCTACTGCTCCTCTGAAAGCCCGGACTGCTGCCTGCACTGCTGCAGTCAGAACGTGTCAGCACGAGCCAGGCACGCCAGCCTTCTGCACGGGGATGACAGCTTTGCCCATTCCTTCTGTTTGGTCTTTATCACCCTGGACTGGAAAAGCATGGGTCTCGTCAAGAAGCGCTTGACAACGCAGAGTATCTTATCAACAGGCAGAGCTCAGCGTGGAGAAAGGGCTGGTAGGAAAACAAGAACAGGAATTGGGAATAAGCCCCCAGACTCTTCATTTCTACATGTGGCCCTGCACGCTGATTCCATGTTGGGGACGGATGGCTCTCTTCTAGTCACTCTGGAAAACAAGAAACCTGGACTGGCAAACAGGGGTTTGGGTATCGCAAAACTTGAACCTTCCCTGCAATGGGTTTGATTCTGTACATTTCACTCACTCCATCTGCCAACGCAGCACTATCGTGGCTTCCAGCCAAACTCTGCTCTCTCTCACACCATTGTAAAAATTAAAAGAATAAACTCCATTAAAGTCAATAAGCTGCAGTGAGATCGGATGCCTGTGTTTCAGAAACCAGCCAAAGTTATGCCTGCACAACCCAGAGTTGAATTGTCCCTCATGCAGCAGCAAGCCTGGTGGTGCACAGCTCCCAGTGTTCATCAGTATTTCCCAGCCAACTCTAAATTCAACATCCCCATTATTATCTCCTTGGTCATTTCAACCCAATTCAAAAAGCAGCCACGCTTCAGCACAGGGAACAGCTGAGACCCCAACGTGTGCCTCGAAAACTGAGCAGAGACTTTTATGCTCATAAAATTCCTTCCAAATCAAATGGGAGATTAAAATTCCTTGGGACCCATGCAGGTCTGGAACTTTAAAAGTGTAAGGGCAAACCCTCTTAGTTGGTATTTCTGCACTGCTGACAAAAAGGACTTTCCACCAGGATTTACAGATAGTTATACTAATTTGAATTATTCCCTCAACATAAAACTCCTGTGCTGATATTTTTGTCTGCGTCCCATAAAAATAGGAAAAGATTACATAGACAAATTGTATTCTTAATATATGTTTTCCAAAACATGCTAAATCCCTAAAACTGAGCTCAAATTACATAGGCGAGGATGAGGTTTTCTGATAAACATAGCCACATGATCTAAGCAACACCAGGAAAGAAAATACAATGATGTCATGGTCCCAGCTCTGGCTCTTGCATTCCCCCTCGTCTCCTCCTCCATCTCTGCCCTGAATTAGACCACCCTCCAGTTATCGTGGTAGGAAACTATGGGCAGCAGACAGCCCTTAGTCATGCGAGAAGTCCTTCTTCCACTGTGAACTTTTGCGCTTTTATCTTTAGCTCTCACAAGCCTCAGGTTGACCCCCGGGCATGTTCTCTTCCCCAGGGAGGTTTTGGGGTAGCCCTGGGAGGCCCTAGGTGCTGCCGATCTCTGGCAGGGAAGGATTAACTCTCACATCATGTGAGTTTGGGGGATGCTTGTGCAAAGCCTGGCTGTGCTGGGTGAAGGAAGCATCACTGAATGGGGAGTAAAAGCTCTCAAGCTCTCACAGCATCCCAAAGTCCTTCATACTTCTTTGTAGGTTGGATGGGGCTTGGAGCAACCTTGGTCTAGTGGAAAGCCTCTCTGCCCATAGCAGGGTGTTAGGCTGGATGATCTTTAAGGTCCTTTCCAACCCAAACCATTCTGTGATTCTGTGTTAGCTGAGGGTGGCACAAACTGCAGAGGACAGAGACCCGCTGCACTGTGCTCACACATGCAACAGGATATGGAGCAGCCATGCAGAAAAAGCTGGTCTTTGCCAACTGCTCAGGACAGGAGATCATCCCTGTAACACATCTGCATTCCTGTTGCTGCAGGTAACTTCTGCAGTCAACCCACGGCACGAGAGGACAGGGGCGGGGGACACCTCTCAGCCAGCACTTGGATGAACGTGTCTTTCAGACTCAAACCCACCTGAAAACCTTAAGGGGGAGGGTATGACATGAAAAAGCAGATTTCTGAACACCCAGGCTGAAAGAGCAGGGCAGTGCATTAGCTGAAGACATGGGCAAAGGCCAAGCTCCAATTCCTGCACTTACATGGTCAAGAGGAACCCTGACCAAATTCATTGATCACTGCTCCAGATTTGGGTTATTTCCCTCCCAAGGTTCCCCACAGAGATCTTCCTTTCTGTCTGGAAATTCTGTCACAGTGCAAAAAGAGAGAGCTGACAATTTGTGCAAGAATTTTGGGACATACAAAACCTCAGAAGTCCTGGTCAGAATGAACTCCGTGCATGCAGCTCACGCGTGTCCATAAAAAAAACCCCAACACTGCAGAGTTTCATCGAGCACATGAAACCCCAGCTTCAGGCAAGTGTAGTAAATCCATCATATCCCAGGTGCAGTGGATATTCTCGACACAGCAGACAGCATGTGCACACACGTCCCAAATGGAAATAGCAGTGCTTTAACTTGTTATATTTGGTGTGTTCAGGGCCTTCCAGGGAGAGGACAGAGGGGTTCTGAGCTGTGGTCATCTCTCTTCATTTACTGGGTTGTGAAGTGAATTTTTATTTCTATCATTGCTTCCCCTTTTGCAGAACACGTCATTCTAGGATCATTAAAAATATGGGAACAGTCTATGTCACAGCTTCTTAATTCATACCCAGTAGACTGGACTTTTTTGAATAAAGATTTTATAGTGAAAGCCATGTGAATCCACCTAATTTCTCTTCTTTTTCCCAGACAACTACTGAAACAAACAAAAAAAAAAAAGATGCAAAGACAATTTATTTTTTTTTCCAAAGCAATCAATTTAATCTGCTTTGAAGAAAAGATTAATTAAACTGAGCCTAGAGCCAGATCCAGCTGAACCAGATCTGACTTCTCAGCACAGACACCAGAGCAAAGTTGTCCCCAGGTCAGGCGACACAGCTGCTCTCAGCGCCATGGCCAGTGCACAAAGCCTTCACTCCGAGAAGATAATTCAGATAATTCAATCCCCACTGCTGCCAGCCAGGTTGGAAATCAAAACCTTGGAAAGCCAGCACACTTGTGGCTGCCTGCAGCCAAGCGTGGCCCCTTCCAGGGGCTGCCTCCTGCTCGAGGGGATCCACACGACAAAGCAGGGCTGAGTGCTGGCCCCTGACCCATGGCAGCTCAGCACGGCTGTGAGGAGAAGAAACACAAAGTAAGTATGGCAAGAGGCGAGCAAGGACGGATAGTGAAAATGGCTCAGTTAGTGCTTTTATAAAGACTGACACGCAGGCGGTGCCCCTTGGTCCCATCCTCCTCCCATGTTGCTCACTAACTTCGGGAGACTCAGGAGCAGGCTGGATTTCGCAGCCTCCATTCCCATCATCTCTGCAAGAACAGTTTGTCTCTTCAAGTCTGTCTCATTAAACATTACAGGAGCTTCAGCAGATTCACTCCACCAACTGCCTCTTCTTTGGACTTTGCCATTGCAAATTCCCCAGCATTCCCACTCTGACACCTGCGTGGTGCAAGTTCCCCAAAGTCAAAAGAAATTTTCCTACTCAGACAGGGGAGCAGAAGGTATTGAAAGTACTCACCAGTCACTGCCGAATCTGGAAAACAACTTCATTTCTTTGTTTCAGCTGCTACTGCCTAAAGACGGACACATCTGAGCTGTCCCTAATCCCGAGCCCCACATTACAGGAATTAAACCTCCCGCCTGGGGGTGGCAACTTTGGGCTATGGAGAGAAGGAGCCTTGGATCCACAACCAAAACCCCTGCTACAGGGTTCAAATGCTGTGTAACTGCAAAGCTTCTCCTCTACTCTTTCAGAATTATTATTTGTTCTTGTTGAAAGAGCAGGCTGAGCCGTGAAGTGATGAGTTTTCACTCGGCTGGGGCACAGTGCACCTTCACGGCGTTTCGCAGACAGACGGGAGATCTCCCAGCCGTGCCCCACGCCAGCTGGACACTGGCCAGCCCCGAACTGGAAACCATCTAACGACACACTCAGAGCTTGCACAGCCCTGGAAATGAGAATGCTGATCAGTGCACCTCACTTTTCTGTAATCCGAGAATGGTCAAGCTTCTTCCTATTCTTTTTAAAAAATTATTTTCTTTTTTCTCTTCTTCTTCTTTTCTCTTTCTTCCCTTCTTCCTCTTTTCCCTTTTTTCCCTCTTCTTCCCCCCTTTTGTTTTTTTTTAATTATTTTGTTTTCACCTTTTTTTCAGATCACAAAACCATTTTGTGCAGTGATTTTCCTTTAAAACCACCTACAAAGCATTTAAAACTCAGCCCATCCAGCTATGATTCATACTTGCCCCACTCTCCTACCCCCCTCCAATTTTATTTGGCTAGAGTTGGGAGATTTGAGGTTTGTTTTTCCAACCCTCTGGCCCCCAACCTCCACAAACCCCACGCATCATAACACTGGTGCAGCGAGGCTTTATGCAGAAAAGGACAACAGTAACACAGCTTCAAAGCCAACAGGGCAGCAGGTGACCAAAACCAGCCACTGCTCCTGTCCTTGACCATTGCTTCTCTCACCGCACAGGCAGGAAGATTTGGCCAGCTGGAGGAGGGTTCAGGAAAAACGGGTCTGAGGCATGCCCAGCTATGCAGCTGGAGTTTCCATTTCCCACCCACCTACACTGCTGCCAACAACCCACACTTCCCTAAAGAACCACCCAGCCAAAGTCGTGCAGGGCTAGCTGAGTCTCTGATCTTGCTGATTTTACCATCTGCAGGCAGAAAACTGTCTCTTCCATCACTCACTTACACAGAAGCATAAGAAATTCCTGTTTTCTGCATAATGACCCAAAAGTAATTCCAAGCAGAGTGGCCGCACTGACGTGAAATTGCAGGATTCAAATCACCTTTCAGTGTAAATACCAGCTGAGATAAAGAGTGGGCAAGTGCTTTAAAAGCTTATAATCAGTATCCATACAAAAAAAACATCTCACAAGTGCAAAGAGTAATGATGACAGCTCTTTTCAAGCAAAGGTAGTTAATGTTTAATTACTCTGGATGTTGCTTTTGCAGAACCAGTGGATCACACGTGTTCCAGGTTACAAACCCAATATGAAATTCTCACAACAGAGCCCAAGTGGTACAAGCTGGGGATGTGCTTTACTATCTTTTTGCAAGAGCTCAGTTTTAAACGACCAATATTAAAAGAATGTCTTATTTGTACCAAAACCAGGGAGAGAAAACAGTGCCACCGCCACCTCAGAAGGCTGACAAAGGTTGTCTTAAGTTTCTAAAGATAATTTAGAATCTGGCAAATGAAGCCACAAGTGGAAAGAATAAAATTAGACCCAAGCAAAATAATTTTGACTTTTGACAACGTTATTTAACGGAAGAACTTACATGCAGTAAAAGGACTGGACCCAATCAAGAAAGAAGGAGCTGCTCTACCCAACACATCCCTGGGACCCAATTCTGCATGAGGAGACTGCCACAACAAATGACAGTGAATTCCTAAATTTAGGCAAATGCACCCAACCCCTGCAGGGGCAGTGAATCCCACCCAGCCTCTTTACTGCCTCTAAAGGAACCAGTAATTCCTGGCAAACAGCAGTACTTCTCACTGTCTCTGCAGATCCTGCAATGCACAAGGTGGAGGGATTATGAGTCCTTTCTTTTATTCCCTCAAGACTTTGAAAGACCGCCAAGTTTTATACTGTCCACATAAAGCACAGCCTCAGAAGAGAACAAACCCAAATTACAGGAAAGAAATTGCCCAAATTATTGAAAGAAAGGTCCAAATTATTGTCTTGGGCTATTCTTTCTGCTACAGTCCTCTTCCCAGAAAAACTAAAGCTATCCAAAATAAAAAACACCACAATTCCTTTGCCTGTGATGGAGAAAGTTACTTTTCTGAGTAATCAGAGCTTATTTTAAAGGTTTGCTCGAATAAATATGAACCTATTAATATGCTGAGTTTTCTTACTGCATTTTAAAGAGCATTTCATGAAGGCTGGTGTTCCCTTATTGCAGTTTTTATGGAATGGAGAAAAATATTTACAGTGCACCAACAGTGTGCTGAGCTAAATAGCTTTTTCCCCTCTCACCCTGCCAAGATACTCCTGCAGGGATGTTTTACAAAGTGGCTTAGCAGGGCTCTAAGTGGTGCTGGTTGTGGTGGCGCTGGGTGGGGGTGCAGGACACCAAGGCCAGGACCTCACCAGCTGCAGCTGCCTCTGCACAGATCAGGCTGCCCCATCCAGGTGGTGACTCCCACTGGCATCAGTGTCCCAGCAGGGCTGGGGTCTGACCCACAGCTCCCACCCTACTCAGCTGCAGTGGATAGAGAGCTCTCCCTCCCAAAACCAGGGGGGTTTTTTGGCTGCTGCGATGAGCTCTGGCTGGGATTAGCAAACCTGGTCCTTTGCATTATGCAGAAATGTGCAGAAATACAGAGGACAGCTACTTAGGAGAACCATTCTTGGTCACCTTTCAGCAGTCCAGACCTAGTAAAAAAGACATTAAGGGCTTAATATTTTGGCTCCTGCTGAAATCCCTTTGACTTCACACCTCCAATAAGACTTTAGAGTGAGCACACAGCACTACGAATGAGCAAAGTAACCACACACTAAACAGGGTGAAGCTTTAATAAATGTTTTAGTGAACTATGAATTTCCCTAAGTCACTAAGGAAAATTCACTTCAGGAAAATCTCTACACATGTAAAGAGTCACTGCAAGTTTTGTTAGTAAAAGTGTCTCGTAAGAAGTATAAAGCTGTGCTTATAAAATCTGAATGGAAATATCCAGATATTGGGATTCTAATTCATGAAGATGCCAACAGTTTTCTAACACATTATTTGAGAACCCACTTGGTTTCTTGAGTATATCTGCTCTCCTACCCACAGCCCAGCTAAGCAGCCTTTTCCCTTAGGGCTTAGAGCAGCCGTAGGTTGAACAGTGAGACCTACAGCTATTCACCTTCCCTGCAAGTTTATGAGACTTTTGATGGGACATCCATCATCTAGCCCGGTTCATCAAAGTGGAAAAAGACAGAGAGTTTTACCTTCCGACTATATAACTTTGCATAATAAAACTGTTTAGACTTGGAGATTTTTCTGATGAATGCCAAGTGCTCCACAGCAGCAGCCTTCACCAGCAGATCTAAATCACACTGCTTAAATGAAAGCCTGCTTGCCAATTTATGCATGAACTTCACTTTTTTCCAGAATCAGAGAAAAACCTGAATGCACCGTGCCTACAAAAAGGCTTTTTAAAACAGTACTGCTGCAGTGACTGGAAACACAACTCTATTCCTCTTGCATCTCACAGGTACAATTTTTTCCCCCAAGAAGACATGGAAATGAAGACATTGCTACACTTGCTTTCATTGGTTTTTTGAAGGTGTTTCAAAAAGTTTTATCACTTCAGTAGCCACTCACTGTGCTGGCTTTGGTTACTGAACTGATTTTCAAGAGGCACAAACACTGTGAGACATTGAAAAACATAATTAGCAGATAACACATGGCTAATGCTACAGATGTGTCTTCAAGGCAAGACCACATTGTCTTATCACTGGAGGGCTCTTCAGGGCAGCACAAATCCTTGTCCTGCTCTGCAAATCCCACTCTGCTGGCAGTGTGGTGCTAAAACGGCTGCTATTTTCTGACTCCCACTTGTAACATGGACTGCACAGGAGGGGGAAACTGCCTCACAGCTTTACAGTTTCTTACAGTTGTCTCCCCAGTGTCCATCCACCAATGAACCTATCCTGGAAAACCCATCACTGGCTGGTGCTGAGTGCTCGGAGACATTTCTGGAAGGTCTTTCTGCCTTGCTGGGGTTCCCAGCACACTGAAAGACAGGAACAGTTTCAGAAAACAAAATGCCTGTCCCATTTCTAGCGTTTTTGAGGTGGGGCTGTCCACCTCTTTTTGGAGTGGTATTTCTAGGAAAGGGATAAGATTCTGGCTTTGTGTTCCGCACAAAGCACCATCTGCAGAACACGAGCATTGCAGCTGAGTTCCCAGCATACTTGGATACAAGGGGGAGATTCTTACCACACTACCATGACGAAAACAACACCTTGCACAGTACATTCTGAACACCTCACACAGCAAGCTTTAGTGAGTTAGATCTCAAAGTGAGTTACAAAGTAGGTCGGGAACTGTTTGACAGATGGGGAAACCAGGCCGGTGAGGTGCTGCATCTTCTCCAAGGTCATAAAGAAAGGCCAGTGCCACAGTCAGAAACAAAACCCAAGTCTCCCAAACTGTTATCTAGCGCTCTTCAACCCAACACATGTCTCCACCATTAGTCCACATCATCTCCAAAGTTCATGACTTTACAAAGTTTGACTCCTGAGCATGGAAGCAGATATCAACAATGGAAGAACAGCAACAGCAGGGACACTGGGTCAAAGAAAGTGACTGGCAAAGTCAAAGGAGACCCTGTGCTTTCGCCATTACTTTCACATGAGCTCTGATACACATGCACAGCCTTGAAGGCCCTCAGTAGTTAAGTTTTCACTTGAATCCTGCCCATGTGAAGCAAAGGCTACTCCAGCTCAAGGACAACCCAGCCCTGCTGGGACACAAGTATTTCAGACTGGTGACCCACTTCTATTGAAACACTGAGCACACCCCTCTCCCCATCTTCAGTGGTATCTGGAGGACTCTCATTTCTCTGCATGACCCTGCTTCTCCCTGTCACCACTGCATGTGTGAGGTGTGGAGAGGTAAAGGGGTCATAAGCATCTCAGAATTGGCGGAATGCTGTCTCATTGACATCAAAGGCCAACTCTCACTACTTTTATTGGGAGCAGTTAGGCCACTATAGATAAATCCTGACCTATATAATTTTTGATGCTTGCCTGCACTTGTCATGAGCAGAGACAGGGAGTGCCAGGAAATGGAATTTCTATTGCATTTCACAGTTCAGACACAGACACAGCAACTGCAATAAAACCCACCATAAATACTGATTCTACCTACTAGGAAGGACAGAGTGGAATATGGAGAGCTAAATCCAACAGGACAGTGGGCTACTCAAAAATAGGAATTTTGTTCTGGACTCTCAGGAGACAGCACATATTTTCCTACTCGCACCCTCATCGGAATTCTCATCTAGTGCATATCCAGTATTGCTTCTGCCATCAAAATCTTCATATCAGAATACACCTGTCTACATTAAAGGCTTACAAGAAGACCATCAGCCTTACAGATACAGTGAGTGACATTTTAACATGACTTATTTTGACTGTTTGTTAGACAGAGTTTTCTGTAAGGGCTTCAGGAAGATCTAGAAGTGTATTCCACATCCCTCCATGATCAATGGGGTGCCAAATATAAACCCAAAAACTCCTTTTCTCACAATCTGCAACTTCTGATATATTTGCAGACACACCAACAATACTTTAAGAGAGCCCAACACGGACAGAGGGCCCAATTTTTGCCTGAAATATGCTTTTTGTAATAAACTGTAATAATCTAGATATTAAATTATGTAGGTATTAGGTTGCCCAGTGTTCAAACTCTGCTCTCATTTATTTCAGAAAAAAAAAATGGACATAATAGCATGCTGACACTCTGTAATTTGTCCTTATAGACCATGATGCACACAAGTATTCAGCAAGAGCCACAGCAGAAACAGATGCCAGCAGATGGTATTATCCTGAACAAAATCAATTAAGGACATTTACAATATGTCAAAAGTGCAGCTACAAAAACAAAGTGTAGACCTGTACATCTGTTTCTTAATGAAGCCATGAGTATTTGACAGTTAGCCAACAAACCACAATCTAAACACTACAGCAACACCAATAATAGATAATGAAATACCAGACATATTCAGATTCTTCCACAGCCACCACAAAACACAAGATGTTAAGCAGAAACTGAATAACCAGACACTGGAAGTCCATATGTCATGCAATAATGTAGCAGAAATATAAGCATACGAGTTTTCAGTATCACAAATTTAGTAAGGACGTGATTAGCTCAAAATTTATGGTAATAGGAGTCACATGGCAACGATAAATTAAGAAATACTATTCTCTTCCATAACACAATCCTCTGGAATATTTAAAAGGCTTCTTGGAACCCTGTCACCTCGACTGAAATAAAAAGAAAAGTGCTCACAATTCCCTAAAAGTTGTTACGACATCTCTGCTGAGAACCCAGTGAAAATACAAGAGGCATGATGAGATACACAGCCAGGTATGTCAGTGGCATCTTGTAGACTATACAAAACACAAATGGACTGCGGGAATTTAGGAGTTATTTGTGCAGGGAACAAAAATCTGTGAGTTCACCATGAAGAAGACAAGAAGTGCGAACTTCTCATAGGGGGGAAAAATGATCTGTTCTGTGCCACAGCTTCATTCACAGTACTGAGGACTCATTTACAGAAGCAAAGGGTAAGACCAGTGAACACCTGCTGCTGAAGATGGCACTTAGTGTCCACTCTGGCAGTTGTTGTGACCAGTGTTTGCTGTAGATTTCCACGACTAGAAACAGGGATGGGACCATCCCATTTGCAGTCTGCTGAAACACAAGAAAGCTCTGGTATTAAAACAGGTGGTGGTACCAACTCCATGGACAATGGTTGTTATTTAGCTCCTAGGGAACTCATACCAAGTTTCTCCTACATTAGCTGCCAAATGAATAAAATATTCAGAAATATTTACAGTAAGTGTTAATAAGGGCTGAGGGATGGGTTTCCTTAAGGACCCTGAAAAAATACAGCCTTAGAAGTGAAAAACATACTTACACTGTACATCAGAGCAATGCATCATTCATTTGCACTAAGGCCCAGACGACAGTCTCATTAGACCAGAGATGGATTAAAGACAAATGATCTGATGAATAATGTCACTATGGACCATGTAGCACTTCATCCAAGCAGTACCACTGAAAACAGATGACTGGGTAGGGATTGTAAGGATAAAAAACATAAGGCTTTAGAATGGCATTCCTGGAGGGGGGGACAAAAAAAAAAAAAGCGCTGCATATTTACATTTAATCTGCTTTGTAAATTGATTTTTGTCATGTTACCTGTCAAACCACTGAACAAACTGAATAATTGCTTAAGCAGCACTGATAGAGATGTGACAGATTATTCAAGCATTGTGATTCTTTGTTCTCATATATCTCATTAAGAAATGATGATTGGTTCCATTTACAGCTCTTAAGTTGAATTCACTAACCACTGACACACGAACTCAACCTGGCATCTACTAATTTTTTATTGTTCTCAGACAGAAATTGTTCCTGGCAAAGCCACTCTTGCAAACCATTTCAGTGCAGTGGCTGATGATTTTTTAACAGCACAACACAGAAGGGGAAAAAAAATGCAACTGACTTCTCCGCTGATTTATAGCATCTATGGAATGAAAAGAAATAAAACTTCTTGTACTCTGTACTTATCCTCTTCCCCCACCTCCTTTTTAGAGAACTATTTTTGTCCTGTATCGTTTCATTAAATAAATTCACAGCACATCCCCGCAAACAACTGAGCTGGCAGAAGATGGGAACTGTCCTGTGGGATGTGTTCAGCCCCTTCCTCTTCTGTTGTGGAACTGCAACCTGTTCCTTCACAGCCTTATAACTCTATAATGATGTTTGAAACCTGAGCGTAAGGAGTGTAAAATGCTGCTATTCCAGCCTGCTGCTGAGTAGTAGGGGCTCCTCTTGACTCACACGGGAAAACCTCCAAGCTGTGGAAATCAAAGGCAGAATTTTACAGCAACTTTGAGATGCTATAAATCATTTAAGAGAAAGTAAGAGAGAACCTGTAGTGCTTTTGTGTGCTACCCTCTGACTTCAGGAAGATCGACTGTGACCACAAAGCCAACACACAAGGAGACCTTAAGTACACATTTTACAGGCACCCTCCAAAGCCAAACCTGCAGGTTTTAGACAAGAGATGGAAAACAGGGATTTGGTGTAGCAGAGGTAACATGGAGATTGAGGACAGGAGGAGAGGGAAGGACCATTGTGCTTTTAACTTCTTATTTGTCTGGGTTCACCCCCATTAGCTAATTGAGCACACGGGCACCACACAGTTTCTGCCGTAACCCAAATATGGAGAGAAATTCAAACTACAGAATAAATTAACAACATTCACAATGCTCTTAAACAGCTTTTGCCAAATGGCACAAGTCATTCTCTACGCATTCATTAATGATGCCAAACAACGGGCTGTTTGGCAAAAAAACAGTGCTATTTATCGCTGTGTATCTCTATATATCACTATATAAACAGTATTTTTAATATGTGGGATTACATACATTTATATACATTTTATATATATATATATAATTTTATACACACACACACACACACACAGACACTATATCTACATATATGTATACAGAGGACTCCTCCACCTTCCTCACAACCACATGGCAATGCAAGACAAAGATGTCACAACACCACACAGCCTCCAGGGCAAACACTTGCACTGAAGCCGCCGGTCATTTTACTGGTCACTGAAAATGATGAAAGTGTGCTGGTGCAGTACAAGCTGTCCTGTCCAAAAGGCCCATGTCCATGAATTTTTCCAGCTCCTAAACAAGGAGGGGGACTTATAAGTCTCTAGAGTCAACTAAGCAGCAGCTGAGTCCCATTGCTCTGCTTTGCACCAGACCTCTCCTTTTATTTTTTCCCCAGTGCCACTCCCCTCACCTGCAGAACCAGCCTGTTCTCAGCTTTACTGCCTGTTATGTTCCCTTCCAACAGCAGCAAAAGGGCACACATTTGCTTTCCGGACACAAATCATCTCAGCTGTCACTCAGGAATCCTTGAATCACTTTCATTGCTTTCCATTAAAAATACAAGATTCATCAGAGACACTTATTCAATGGACTTGCCCACAAAGCTCTGCAAGATTTTTTTTTTCAGGGTCTCTCTCTTAAGAGCATAAAATTTATGTCTATGACATAAATTACATAGCTATGGACAGGAAAATTAGCCAGTAAAATTACTCCAGATACACCTTAACATGCCCAAGAGCAGAAGTCTCCCTGCAGCCTGCTGTTCCTCTATGCCTTGTGTCTATGTGCTTTTGGAAACCATTTTTTTCAGCTCATTTCTTGGTACATTCTCCTCTGACATCTAAATATATAGCCTCCTCCTTCCTAAAAGGCATAAGTCAAACCTGTGACAGGAGACATTTCCCTTCCTTCTAAATTATTTGTCTTGTGCTCCAGTGCCTGGGTCATTAGGCCAAAAGGAGTCACGCTGTTTTTCTGCTCCATTAATGTTTTTATCTAAGCATCTTCTCATGGTGCTTCAAGCAACTTGGCTAACAAGCTGTGTGTTGTTTGCCCCCCTGTTCTCTCCCTAGAAGAGATAAGATGGGTTTGTGCTGTTTCATGGTGCTTTTTTTTTTCTATATTTGAGAGCGTTTTATCTTGGGAGGGAGAGCTTGTTTGCTTTGCAATATTCGGGTTGCTATGTAATTATGCTAGAGAAGGTGTCTCAAAACACCATGGCTTGCACCCAGAGAAGGAGGTGGTGTTCTTGTGATGCTCATCATCAGCCCATGGAAAAGCTTAACGGTGTCAGATTTTCCCCTCAAAAAAAGTTGAACAAATTAATTGCACCCCTGCGGCAAGAAATCCCATTAAAGCAGAGTTGTGAGGCTGATGCTGATCCCAGAGCTTTAGATAGTCCTTAAGATATCTCAGGCTGCAGCTACAAAATGTCCCAAAGTAAAAGACAAAGCCTTTGAATTTGTTTAGGTGTTACTCAAGAAAACAGGGTAGGGAGTATGAATCAAGTTTACTGCGCTCACGGTGTCCTGTGCCACTGAGAGCACACACCAAGCACTTTTCTGTGCCTGAAATTTCCAAAACACCACAGGCTTCACGGCTGGGCACATCATGCTGAGTTACACTGAGAGGCAGGAAAAGACAAGAGGGAGCAGTGGGAGGAAATCTCCAAGCCAACTCAAAATAACAGTGAAGGATTATTCAGGGATGCTCCAACAATCTCTCTCAACTATGGCTGAATTTGATTAGCAACTTGTGCCTTCCCCAGAGGAGTTTTCCATGTGGCTGCAAATCCTCTAAGTGCTCTCCTCTCCCTTCAGCTCTCTTTTGTGTTGTTTGGATTTTTTATGTAATTTTGGGTTTTTTCACAGTTTTTCATCTGCTAGTTTCCATCATTTCTGCCCTTGCCCATCACAGTGGGGCAGTAGGGTCACAGCTGGTGAGTTTGTACAGAAAACATGCCTGGTTGAAGCCTGGTCCTTTGAATTATTTAAGCTTGGCTGGGAGGATGGGATCCTGCTGAGAGCGATCCCACATCACCCCAAGAACTGCCTGGACTGTTCCAGCTCTTTATAGCTCTGGGCAGACCTGGATTCCTCTGAGCAGCTGAAACAACACGGCAATAAAGCGCCCACGCTGTTACCAACAGCACAGAGACAGTGCTTTGCATCCTCAAACCTTAACTAGAAAAAACGAATTATAAGCGATGACCCTTGAATCACATACAAATAAATATATTTTGAGGACACTGGTGCTGACACAGTGCCCGCTACTAAAAGAAGCAGGGCAGTCCCCTGCATAAGGCTGGAGTTAAGATTCAGGCTTAGCTCTGGGTTTACAAGTGACACACTTGCTTGTCTTTAACAAAACAGTGTTAGCATTTTTGTCTTATTTATTTAGATTATAAATTCTCCTGGATACGAACAGTCTTTTACTCTGGTGTTTGCAGTAGTTCTCGCTCAACAGTGCCTGATCTCATCTGAGGCCAGTAAAAGGCACACTAAAAAACCCCAGGTATTTTAGACCCTTCACATTTGACTTGCCAGCTTCCAACCCACTGATGCACACCGTCTTCTCAGCCTTTGCAAATCTCTCCATTTAAGCAGGAGTGGCTGTGCTGGTTTATTTTGTGCTACAACAGAAGCACATCCATTTCTGTGACCGGTGACGCAGCTGGCGCAGAGGGGCAGCCACATTTCCCAAGTGCCATGGGGTGTCAGGCAGGTTTGCAACACCCTGCTCAGCTACAACACAGCAATGTCACACAACAACTCCACAGCACTGGCGGGTTCTGTCTTCAGGGAGATACCTGAGATATTCTAGAACCTTCCCTTTGGAGCTCCCAGGAAGACCGGCAAACCTTCACGCTCAACCACTGATGAGCAGGGATATATTACTCTCCTTGCTCTCTAAACTGCCCCACCAGCCCTCATCAAAACAAACAGGGAGGTTAAAGGCTCCCAGACCTCAGAAATTCCACACATCCTGACCTTGCTCGACTCCTGCCAGCCACGGATGAAACTTCTGGGTCTATGGTACTCTGGCAACTGAGCACAAGATGTAATTCCCAGCTTTTGGGTGCTTGGGCTTGAAGGAACATACCTTCAAATCCTCAACCTAAATTAGGAGGAGCATTAAGAGCAGGAGAACGGGAAGAATCCTGCAGAAAAATGTCCAAAGGGAAGGGTCTAGGGCAGAGATGCCACAATTCTTTACCCTGTTGCTGCTCATGTTCATTTGCATCATTACAGGCACCTCCTTTTTGCTCCTCCTGGAAACTGTAAGAAGACTGAAACTGTTTGGTTTATCTCCAATTGGGGATATAAGAAAATCAAAACAAAAAACCCCCAACCAAACAAAAAAACCCAAACAAACAAAAAAAATCCTCAATACATCTAAGCCAGCATGTTTTCTCTCATGTGCTTCTTCCCATTTCACTCTTGAAAAAGGTATTTTAAGAACCAACCTTATGTAGTCAGTTGTCCGAAACTGTTGATATTTTAACTGTGACACATGATATTGCTCAGGAAAAGATCGAGCACAATCAGTGAGCTATTGTTACAGAGGATCCCCAGTGCTGTACTCAGCTGTTCTACACATAGATCAGATCCAAAACAGAGCTTCCCAGTAGCTTTTTCTTAGCACATCCAGTGTTTGAAAAAAGTAAAAGAAGGCTTTTTAACTCAGCCAAAAAATTCTGCTTAAGAGTATTATTTTGATTTAACCTTATACAATCTGTTTGGTGAGTAATTCTGGCATAAAACTCAATATGCAGCTTTCAACATGGCAACATCAGTGAAAGGGCCTTCAAAAGTTTATTAACAATCTGTTATTTATAGCTTTCTTTTTCAAAAGTGATTGGCACAACATTCAGAGGAAAATTATAGGAACCGCCAAGTCAAATAATAAAAAAACATATCGGTGTTAAGATTTGATGGAAAAGTTTTAAGGAACACTATGATTGCTAGAAATGAGAAATATTCTGATTGCTAAGCCAGCTATTTGTCATTCAACAACAGCCCAATCACACACATATGTTTGCAAATTATTGTTATTGTTGTTAATTATTATTTACAGAGAAGCACTGAACTGCAAGGTGGTTTGAATTCCAATGAAAATGACAGATCGCTGCCCCGAGGAATTTTTTATCCCTCCTTTCACTCACTACCTGTTTACTAACAGTACACGCTTAGTTCCAACTTGTTTTCCTGCTATCTAAAATGACTAGAAAATTAGGTCCTATTAAGTAATCATGAATATAAATTGTGAGTCACCGGTTAAGTGAATACCATTACTGGCAATAAATTCAGAATCCTATTATAAATGCCTGTTATTGTCAAGCAAACCAAAACAATACTACTTTATTCAATATTAATTGTATCCTTGGACGCTTGAAAGGATTAAGTAACCCCAACTAATATTCTGCACGTAGTCAGGAGAACTATGTGTGAAGGACAACAAAAATAATTGAGGTCAGTAACCAAGGTGGAGAGAAGAAGAAGCAAAAAGGAAGGAAAACATACACAGAGAGATATTTCAGCTCCTATGTGAAAGCAGATGGAGGGTGAAGGAAGCAGACAGGCTGCTCCAGATGGCGGGAGCGGCGGCGAAGAAGGCTCTCACACCCACTGTGTTGTGGCTGTGATGGGAACAAGAGACTTTTGGTTAAAGGATTACTGTAGGGGGTCCAAAGAGTTGGGTTCAGCTCTGTCCACCACCTCTCCACTCTGGGTTTTGCTTCTTGGGAGCTTTTGGGGTGTCAGCTACCTCTGTGGCTGCCAAAAAACACCGATGTTTTTTATGCATGCTTTGCTCTCAGCTTTGCCCTACATAAAGAGCAGTTGTAGAACAGATATCTGAAGTCCTGAGGACTGAGATTAAGTGTTGGCCAAGGCAAGGAAACTGTCTATTCCAACCCAACTCAACTATCTTACTGTCACCTTGCTGGTCCAGCACCCTGCTTGGCTGCACAGGCATGCAGGTGAGCAGGCATCCTCTGGCAGCAGGGAGCTCAGACAGGACCAAGAACGTACTTGAAAGAGAATATCCACGGAAAAGAGACAAGGCAGAGAAAAAAAATTAGGTAAGGCATCAAAACTAACAGAAAAACAGGCTAACAAAGGAAGCATGAGCACATATGTGAGCTGACAATACAGCAACTGTGTGTCTCCAGAATCATGTATTCACCTGAAAGTTTTTGATTATTGAGTATTTTGAAATCTTAATTTCAGATGATGAAAGAAAATTGGCCTTTAGGCTACACTGCTGCCCCAAACAAGCACTTTCCAAAATGCACCTGTGAACCAGACCCGGAGAGCTGTCAAAAATCCCTTCCCACCAATGGCTGCCAATTTTTTCCCCAATCCTCACCATCAGCCTTTAAATCCATTGGCCATCTTGCTTTTCTTTCTTTCCCATTTCAATTCCAGCTGAACCCTCAAACCTGTTATTTTCTATAACTGCTCAAGGAAGACCAGCAATTTATATCAAAAGATACTAACTCATTATTTTTAAGCTTTCGAGAACAAACTGTTTTCTATTGCCTATGCCAGGCAATAGAAAACAGGATTACTTGGTTTAAAACAAAATGCATCACTTTAAAGGAGTCCTAACAGTATTTTTCTGCTTTCCCTAAATAGAACAGACAAACTAAAACATCTGAGTTGTTTCACACCACTAAGTTAAACATTAATATTTGGACCTCAGCTTTCACTCCTCCCACAGATGCAAGAGAGGTGCAGTAGGCACCTCTTAGCACGAATTATCCCTGACTCCACATGGGTTTGACAGTGAGATTCCCAGAGTTATGGATTTTAAGGTCAGAAATGACCGTGAAATATCCTCCTCTGTAAACACGGACAAGAGGCACTTTCCTGCTGCTTGAAGCCTGAGGGCTTTCAGAGCTCCCAGAAAGTCATCCCAGAGGAGATGAGATCCACTTGCCTTCATGGTTTGCTCCAGTGGTTCATCAACCTTGCCTCTGAAAACATGAACCTCATTTCAGCCCTTTGGGACACTGCATTTTCTCCTGTGAAGATTTGTTCTTAGGTGAAATGTTTCTTTAATTAAAAAAAAAAAAAAAAGGAAAATACTGAACTGAGGAAAATATGAAACAGCCTGACAGAGCCACTGCTGCCTCACTGAGGTGTCGTAAAAGAGAGGCAGCAATTGCTGGTAATGTCAGCAGAAACTTGAAAATCAGACAAACCCCTCAATCATCACAGTGGGCACCAAGCCAAGGAAAACACAAATATCAACGTCTTTCTTTATGTCTTGAGAACTTCCAAAATCAGAAGGGAAAAAATGAGTAACTTGCATGATGCCTCAAGTTAAACAGCTAAACTGAAATGATCTGTTGTGTGAATCCAGCACAAGTGCTTTTGGCACCCAGCTGACGAAAAGGCAAGATCTCTGACCAGAGGCAGCCAGAGCTTGAGCCCTCTGGTACCTCCCAGCACCTCCCCTCTAGAGAAGGGCCTCCGCCAGCACCTGTCCTTACCACCAGCGCCTTCTCACCGGCGGGAGCCAAGGCTGGCCTGAGGCGCAGCCCCCATGAGGGTGTGACCACCCAAAACCAGACGAGAGCAGGAGGTGGATCAGCTCCTGGAGCGCCAGGGTGAGGCTGCACGTAGGGGAAGGCACCGTGAAGGACGTGAGAGGACAGAGACACAGCTGACAGCACGTAAGGGTTTGTGACGACGCGTGCGTTTGTGTGCACGTGGGTGTGTGAGAAAGAAAAGAGATGCGAGAGGAGGACGAGGAGTGACTTCATTTCACAGCATGAACGAGCACATACTGGTGTGTGGAAGAGCCACGGAGAGTGCCAGGAGCCCATCAAATGGCGTAAGAGTATGGAAGTGACACAGACGAACCAAAAATTACCACAGAGCTCCCGAGAAAAACAGAACCGCCCATATGTTTTCTCTATACTGTATTTTAGGAAAGTACTGGAAACTTATTTGAGGTGTTATTTGTCTTCCCACCCAGCTCCTACTACGTTATGGCTATATCCATGCAACTCCCTCTGTTATCCTTACTAAGCTTAAGGAATCTACCACATCATTTTTAAGGACAGCACTGGTATTTTCATAATTACCAAGTTTGAGCCTTTCTAAATATTAGAACTTCATCATAACTCTGATGTCAATAAGGCCTAATGACAGATATCTTAGAAATGTGGGCTTGATCTAATTAGACAGATCAAGTGATGGAACCTCCCTCTTTGACTACTGGATGACATGGTGTTTCTTATTATTTCTCAGATGTCAGAATCTGAGGTTTAAAATGCCTTAGACACAATATCATTTAAATATGGAGAAAAAAGGCGCAATATTTCTGTGATCACTCATCTTCTTATCAGATTTCTGCTATTGTGACACTTCACATCTCTCAAGGGCTGGGGCAGAAATTCCCTTCTCCAGGCAGGCCCTCAATTCCTGTCTCCATTTGTCTTCCAGGGGGAACTGAGTAGAGCTACAATAGGTGAATTTGTGGAAATGTAAAGAGAGAAGCAGTTAGTCAGATCCTCTTCTTTCCTCGAGCACACCTTCTTACACTTGGAAGGGACTCAAAACTACATTGAGGATCTGGGCCAGTGCTATGATTTTATTTTATCTTTGATTTATTTTGCTTATTTTTTCCTAGCTACTTTTTCAGGATCTGTAATTTCACTGCCAGTGGCTTAGCAGTGAACAGGTCCAGTTCCGAGAAGGGACTCTCAATGAACCTGTGCATATGGAGTGTGATTCACTGTCCCACATGGACTGGCACAGCCCAAGAATGGGTCAGGACCACCACACATATTGTAGTGTAATAACATATAAATGATATCAATAATCATGTGTTATAAAATAGATTAATATTGATTAGCATTACCAACATCTTTTGTTGACACTCTGGTACCTGAGAGGTTGCAGCCCCAAATTAAGATTGCACGTGCTTTAATATCTGCATAAATACAGAACAGGGTAAATACAGGTTTGGGTACATCTGAGCCAACCACTGCATTGCTGGTACTTCTTTAGAAAAACATTATTGCCCAACAGCACAGAGCAGAGCAAACAACACAGATCTCAGCCACCAAAGGAAACAATTCTTTGGGTGGAAAAGGGCTACTTTCTTACATCTGGACGTGACATCCAATTCAATTTCAGCATCAATGTGGCTGGACATGATTTACAGGGACGTGTAAATAATTAATTCCAGCTCTGGAAGGCAGAGCTAGGTACTCATTAGAGGTTCCTTGAAGCCCAAATGATGTAATGATTAACTGACTTAGGATCTTTTTAATAATTCCAGCAAATTTCAACTCTCCCATGTTAAAGATCTGCTGAAGAGCTTTTATTCAGATGAAAGGCTCTTTTCTGAGAACAAATCATTAATAGGGTATACACATAAATTTAACATTCACAAATCAATGCGCTTGAAATAAAATATGCTTTTAAAGTTTCTTTTTCACTTTCTTCCCTGATTTGGGGGTTTAGTGCTTTTCTTTCTCTAGCCAATTTTACCACAGGCAGTTAAGACAGCTGCATGAAAAAGGGCTGTTTTTCTGTTAAAAGTGCTTTTAGCACTTTGGCATCCTGAAATGGAATGACAGAGAAATGCAAAACACAGCTACTACAATCCAGTACATTTCATGTGACATGCCAAGTTTTTCACTCCATGCTAGAGAAAAATCTATTAGACGGTGAGCTCAAGAGTTGGCTGTCCAACATGGTTCAGCATTACAGTGCAGAAGGGCTCAAAGCAGATTTTAACCCTGCTCTTGAATAATGCCAGAGGAAAACATTTTGGTACAAATACTTTAAAGCTATTTATCCTTATATAGCTTAATTCCTATTTAAATACTTTCTTAACAATAATTGAGTATGTTTCTCATCATTTGGGCTCCTGGGCCCTGTATATCTGCTGCTCAATTCAGTGAACTTCCCTCAGTGGAAATGGAACAGGCACTTTTAATGATTTGCACAGCAATGGCCTAAATTTTTCAGAAGTTTCACATCCCGGTAAGTCACACCAGACCTGGTAGAAACTGCAGGTGCTGCGCTGGTAGGTGGCCAAGGACAGAACCAAAACTCAGATTCAAATCTTCTAATTATCAGCCTGCCCTTGGAAGCTAAGGAATGCACATCCAGAAGGCAACCCACGTGTAGGCTGTTAAATGCACATACATTCATAATTAAATACAGCTATGTCTGAAAAAGAAAACAGCTCTATTTTCTTTATATGGGCCCAGGTTCATAATCCAGTTATTTTAATTTTCTGAAACTTTCTAGATTGACTGTTAAGTGAAGTTTAAAAACGTCACAGCTTCCACTCCCATTAGAAAGGACTTACTCACCAAATGGTGAGGCTCAGACAACGGTTAATAGTTTGAGACACTAATTGGCCATATTTAATGAATTTAATTTGGAACAACCATGCTAATATGCATAACTATTAACTCTGACCAGCTTTACCTTCCTTGGGACCTACACCTGCTCCCATTAACTACAGTGGGATCCGGATCAAAGCCATAGCATTAATTCTTCCTGAACCTCTTCAGCAGCACAAATGAACCCTCGCAGGTGGCTTCAACACCACAACCACAGAGATGACAGACAGCTGTACAGTGGGAACCCCAGTGAACTGTCCTGCTGCTCCAGCAAACCTCAGAGCATTAAAACTTTCCTCCCCAACACCCCTTTGCTCAGGAAGGGAACTGCACGCCTAAGGTGACAAGCAGGGCACGTCTCTCCCAGCATGAAATTCTCACAGCAAAAACTCAATGAAGGTGACAAGAATACATCACAACAACTGGCTCTTACGCTGCGTTTTGCTTCTGCAGAGACCTGGACAGACATTAATTTGATTTACTATGTCAGCGTGCTCCTGAGGGCTGTGCTATCAAGCCCATCAGGGCGGAGATGCTGACCCACCCCCATGTCAAACTACCAGCCCGGTTCCTACTCGTAGCCTGTTTATAGGAAACCAGCGAGCCCACGAACCAGAAATACTCTGTTTATAGGGAGCCCTCCCTTGGAAGCAGAAAGAAACTCAAATATTACAGTCAAAACTTGTTCAGTTTTGTTTTGGAAGCGGCACGCAGCGTAGGAAAAGCACTACTCGGGATTAACAGCGCTTCGTTTTGAGACATGCCTGAAGTTTCAATTAAAGCGCTGGGGACACAGCTACGAGGAGCACTCGCAATACAACCCAACTCTAATTACGATGTATACACACACAGCAGCCCGAGCGCTGACTCCGTCAGCACTCCCGGCTCCCTACCTGTATAATATCCTGTGTGCGAAAATTAGTTTTAACAAAAATAAAACTCTTTGCTCAGCCAAAAAGGCACCAGCCTGTATCCCGCTCCCTTGCACCATCTGTGCGTGTTTTTTCTCAGCCTTCTAAAAAAAAACCAAAAAAAACCTCTAACGTTTTACTAATCTCTATGCCCCGCCACTATAAATAAAACAAATAAAGCCCAACAACAGTTAAGCATCGTAGCTAACACACATCCAATCCACTCCGATTATTTCTGCTCGTCTGTTCACGAATAGCTGCAGCCATCGGCTTTAGGGGAAGCGTGCAAGTCAGACCGCATTTATTTACAGTTGCACTATCAAGAAAAAGCCTTCCTCTGTCTCCTAGTTCTATGAATATTTTAAAACACTTGGGGTTTTTCCTTTTAATCGCTTTTTTGGGGGGGAGTGGGGAGAGGGTGAGGGGTGATGCTAGCCCAGCTCCTGCCCCACAATTCTATTTTTCTCCGTGTTCCCAGGGCGCTCCGACTTCTCGCTCGGATGGATGCGCGGGGCGCGGAGCAGCACCCGCGGGTGCGCAAATCCCCGCACAGAGACCCGCACCCACCCGCGGGGCGACCGCGCATCCCCGGGGGAAGGGACAGCGCCCGCGCCCGCCGCCGGCCCCGCAGCCGAACCCCGCCACCTACGTCCCCAGCGTCTCCTTGAACTCGAAGATCTTCTTGATGTCCTCCGCCTGCTTCTTCCAGGAGCCGCCGCCGTCCCCGTTCTCCCGGGCCATGGCCGCGCCGCGCAGCCCCGCGGATGCCGCGCCGCCGGCTCCGAGCCCTCGGGCGGCTTTTGCTTTCTTTTCTGCCGCGGCGGCAGCCGCTGCTGCTCTTTCTTCTTCTTCTTTTTCCTCCTCCTCCGCCTCCTTCTTCTCCCCTTCCTCCTCCTCCTCCTCACACTTCCTGCCCGCCGCTGCTTTTATTTCCTCCGCGCTCCGGCGGGCTCCGCGAGTGTCACTTTTCCTGGGCTATTTCCTCCCAACTTTCTCTTCCCCCCCCTTTCCCTCCCCTTCTCTCCCGTCCTCCGCGCCCCCCCCGCGGAGCCGCTGGCGGGGCCGGAGCCGCTGGCGGGGCTGCCCCGTCCCTCCGTCCTCCTTGCGCCCCGCGCAGCGGCTGCGCGCACCCGCGTCCTGGGGTCACTTTGCTCCCTGACTGACCCACCCCGCGGAAAAGTCCCTCTTTTTTGGTTTGTTTGTTTTGCTTTTCTTTCTTTCTTTCTTTCTTTTTTTTTTTNNNNTTTTTTTTTTTTTTTTTTTTTTTTTTTTTTTTTTTTTTTTAGAGAGAGGTCAGTGTTTCTCTTTCCCCACCCCCGTGCGGGGCCCTGTGGGATGCTCAGCCTGCCGGGCGCGGTGCGGTGCGGAGCGGCCCCGCGGGCGCAGCGGCTGTGCGTGGTTGTTATGGCAATGGGAGGAGGAGGAGGAGGAAGGAGGAGGAGGCAGCCCCGCCGCTGCTCTGCTGCCTGGCGCTGCCCCTCCTGACTGAATGAAGATAATTCGCATTGCACCAAAACCACGCACGTCAAACGGGAGGGGAGGGAAAGCAGCGAGGGAAAAAAAAAATTAAAAAAGGAAAGCCAGGAAAA